>CAUOFW020008658.1:79605-204820 GCA_963454935.2 Ilex paraguariensis
TGAGGATAACTAAGTATCAAGAGAAGATCTCCCAACTATACAACAGAAGGGTCAAGGCTCGAGAATTCCGAATAGGCGATCTGGTCCTTAGAAGGGTAACGGCCAATACCCGCGATCCAACAGAGGGAAAAATGGGATCTAACTGGGAAGGGCCATACAAAGTGATATCAATCGGGGGCGCCGGGTCGTACAGATTAGAAGACATGGATGGAAAACTTGTAATACGACCATGAAATATTATGAATCTAAAGAAGTATTACTTTTGAAGTATTCTCTCCCTCAAATGCCTGCCAACGACAAAGATAAAGGGCAAGGCCCTGGGGACAGAGTTCAAGGACTCTTGTCCCCGAAGCAAACACAGGAGCAAGCCTCCTGCAAGGGTAAGGCCCTGGGGACAGAGTTCAAGGACTCCTGTCCCCGAAGCAAACACAAGAGCAAGCCTCTTGAATGGGCAAGCAGCCCCGAAGACAGTTCAAAAAAAAAAAAAAAACACTACTGCGCGCAAAAAAAAAAAACTCATTCATTTCGAGAAGAAGGGGCTTTGCGTCCCCAAAGGCTACAAAAGAAAGTAAAAGGGGTACAATCAAAGAAGCAAAAAGAGGCTATCATCTGGCTCCAGGCATCTCCAGAACATCAGCCGAGGGCAAGTCGGCAAGAAATAGTTGAGAAGCTGCTGGAGCAGGCAGGAGAGGTACCTCGGCAACAGGGAGACTTTGGGCATCTTGAGGATCAGGAGCATGGTCCGACGGGGCGTCCTCGGACAAATCCACGATCACTGTCTCGGGCGGATCCACTGACACTTGCACCGGTGTTGGGACCTCATCCTCGGCAGCGACCTCTGCTTCGGCCCGTGCCATCTCTGCCGAGGGCACATACTTGTGCATTTGGAAGAGCGGGGAGTCTGAGGGAATTCCAGCAGACTGGAGCGCCTCGTCCCACCCTTTCTTGAAGAACTCCTTGCTATTTTCTTCAAGAGCAGGGAGCACGTCATCGGCAAACTCTTCCCGAAGCTGCTCCTCCGATTTTCTGTTCAGCGCCTCGGCTCTGATCCGGTCCAGCTCCTGGGTAAGAGCCAGACAGCTCTCCTCTGAGCCTACCGCCCTCTCCTCCGCAGCAGAAAGCCGCCGCGTCTGTTCGGTTATCCTCCCCTCAGCATCGGCAAGGGCAACACTTAGCTTTTCAACGCCAACCTTAGCCGACTCGGCGTCCTTGAGGAGTTGCTCGATTTGAGCCACCTGCCCCACCAGGGTAGAGTCCCTGGCAGCTACATCCTCCATTGCCCGAGCAAGGACCCCCTCCGCCTCCTCCTTCTGATCTCGGGCCCGCTGGAGGTCCATCCTAGACCCATGGTACTGAGCAGCTATTATCGAGATCTGCTGGGTAGCCTGCAAAGGAGGGAAAAAAGTGTTAATCACAAAAAACGGAAAGCAAGAGAGAAGAAACCAAAGCAGAAATAAACTTACCACCAGGGAATTCTGGATGATGGAGCGGAACAACACGTTCGTTGAACGCCCCCTGTGAGCCGCCATGTTGNTAAAGGGTAAGACCCTGGGGATAGAGTTCAAGGACTCTTGTCCCCGAAGCAAACACAGGAGCAAGCCTCCTGCAAGGGTAAGGCCCTGGGNGTGAGCCGCCATGTTGGCCTCAAAATGCAGTGTCTCACTCACTGCATTGGAGACATGAGGATCCAGCAAAATAGAATCATCGACCCTGATCACTCGGTTCATGTGATCAGTGGCTCGGGGATTCCACTCCGCGGCCTCCACTGTAGGCGGAANACAAGGCCCTGGGGGACAGAGTTCAAGGACTCCTATCCCCAAAGCAAATACAGGATCAAGCCTCCAGGAAGGGCAAGGCCCTAGGGACAAAGTACAAGGACTCCAGTCCATGAAGCAGACAAAAAAAAAAAAAAAGAGAGCAAAACATTACTGTACACAGAAAAAGGAAAGAAATACTCATGATTTATTTCAAGAAATAGGGGCTTTGCGTCCCCAAAGGCTACAAAGGAAAATAAAAGGGGTACAATCAAAAAGGAAGAGACTTTCATCTGGCTCCAGGCATCTCCAGAACATCAGCCGAGGGCGAGTCGGCAAAAAATGGTTGAGAAGCTTCTGGAGCAGGCGGGAGAGGTACCTCGGCAACAGGGAGACTTTGGGCATCTTGAGGATCAGGAGCATGGTCCGACGGGGCGTCCTCGGACAAATCCACGATCACTGTCTCGGGCGGATCCACTGACACTTGCACCGGTGTTGGGACCTCATCCTCGGCAGCGACCTCTGCTTCGGCCCGTGCCATCTCTGCCGAGGGCACATACTTGTGCATTTGGAAGAGCGGGGAGTCTGAGGGAATTCCAGCAGACTGGAGCGCCTCGTCCCACCCTTTCTTGAAGAACTCCTTGCTATTTTCTTCAAGAGCAGGGAGCACGTCATCGGCAAACTCTTCCCGAAGCTGCTCCTCCGATTTTCTGTTCAGCGCCTCGGCTCTGATCCGGTCCAGCTCCTGGGTAAGAGCCAGACAGCTCTCCTCTGAGCCTACCGCCCTCTCCTCCGCAGCAGAAAGCCGCCGCGTCTGCTCGGTTATCCTCCCCTCAGCATCGGCAAGGGCAGCACTTAGCTTTTCAGCGCCAACCTTAGCCGACTCGGCGTCCTTGAGGAGTTGCTCGATTTGAGCAGCCTGCCCCGCCAGGGTAGAGTCCCTGGCAGCTACATCCTCCATTGCTCGGGCGAGGGCCCCCTCCGCCTCCTCCTTCTGCTCTCGGGCCCGCTGGAGGTCCATCCTAGACCCATGGTACCGCGCAACTATTATGGAGATCTGTTGGGTAGCCTGCAAAGGAGGGAAAAAGGCGTATCACAAAAATGGAAAGCGAGAGAGAAGAAACCAAAGCAAAAATGAACTTACCACCAGGGAATTCTGGATGATAGAGCGGAACAACACGTTCGTTGATCGCCCCCTGTGAGCCGCCATGTCAGCCTCGAAATGCAGTGTCTCACTCACTGCATTGGCGACATGAGGATCCAGCAAAATGGAATCATCGACCCTGATCACTCGGTTCATGTGATCAGTGGCTCGGGGATTCCACTCCGCGGCTTCCACTGTAGGCGGAAGGGAAGGGGGAGTCTGCTGCTGCTGTTGTTGCTGTTGTCGTGGCTGTTGCTGTTGCTGCTGTTGTGGAGGAGTAGGGGGTAACCCACGGCCCCTCCCGCTTTGCTGCTGAGCGGGAGGTGCCCTGGATCCTCGGCCAAGGCCATCATGCCGATGTTTGACCCTTCTCTCCTCCTCCACCTGAGGATCCCGGTCTCGCACCTGACCCCGACCGAGGACCCTTGAGGATGGGGTGGAACTGGTCCCTGCAGAGGGGGTGCCGCCGGTCGTTCCTCGACCCCTCCCGGCTGCAAGGGCTTGCCTCTGCCTTAGGAACCCGAGGTCGATGCGAGGAGTGTTTGACATCGCGACCTCAAGCGCGTCCTCGGCGTCCAGAGATTGAAGAACTTGAAAGTCGGGCCACAAGTCTCCTCCCGAAGTCCCCACCTCGGCGTCCGAAGGAACAACGTCCTCTCTGACCCCGAGCTCTTCAGCAACTCCCTCTACCTCTGCCTCCGAAGCCCGATCCGGGTCTTCCTCCAAGTTTTCCTCAACCTCTAACCTCGCCGCCTGATCGAAGAGTTCAGACCACCGCGAAGGATCAAAAGGCTGAGGAAGCTGTGAAAATTTCTTATACCCGGGGGTATAATTCAGCAGGATGTGAGCAGCACGGCCAAACCCGTTGTCACCCGTGAATCTCCAAACCGTGATTAGGTCGGCAAAGTTCACCAGCGACCGAGGGGGAGGAGCTGTTTCCCGAGCAGGAATATCTGCACAAACAAAAAAGTAGTCATGAACATGGGAAGTCTGGAGAAAGAAATAATAAACCCAAAGGAACCGACGTACTTGTCGTTCTCCATTCCAGAGGGCATAACAAGTCATTATACTCGGGACCAACACCTCTCTGCCAAGATCCCTTGAAAATAAGAATATCATCCTTGTACCCCTTGTCCGAGTCGGGAAGATGAGTTACAAGGTACATGGAGGGGTCCCTGGCTTTGAGGTAGAAGTGTTGGTGAGGCATGACTCTCAGGAGGGAATAACAAAAAAGGAGATCGTTGAGCCCAATATTTACCCCGAGGCGCCTATTGAGCTCTAAGACCCCCATAATTATTCTGAAAACATTAAGGCAACATTGCCCGGGGAAGAGGCGGAAGTGAGAAAGGAACTGAAGAAGTAAGGGGGGTAAAGGAAACCTAATTCCTCCCTCTATTATGGCCTTGGTATAAAAGGGCATGGCATCCTCGGCCCCGAGGGTAGAAGAGTGCACCACAGGGTCATAATCCTCTACGTCTACGCACGGGGGAATGCCGTACTTGACCTTAAACCTATCAATCTGCTCACCACCCTTTACTTTATACTTCCCCGACCCCGAAGAACCAGCCTGAGGATTCTCGGGAGCAGGGCGACGACGAGGCATCTCTAAGAAAGTGAGAAAATAGAGGGTGTTTGTTCTTAAAAATCCCTGAGGAAGTTTCCCGAGGGTTAATCGCTATGTATCAACCGGAGACACCTCCAGTCATCGGAAAACAAAAAGGGATAGGAGGAAGAAAAGAAGGAAGATACTAGAACTCACCCGAATGTCAAACCGGAGTTTTTTTCTGGAAAACCTTAAAGCGACTCCCTCCAGAAAGTTCAGAATCAACGATGGGTCTGCTAGCTTTAAGATTTTAAGGAAGAATGGGCAATCGACGATGGAAGAAGAAACAAAACTCCGGCGAAGATTCAAGAAGAAGCTCTCTTGAAGAAGTTCGAAATGGCAAAACGAGGAAAACGGAAGAGGAGCCCCCTTTATATAGAGGTGATTTTCATCATTGGGCGCGAAAAATGAAACGGCGCATTTAATGCGCACGACATCCCAAGCCGGGGAAAGCGGCTCGAGACAATTATGAAGTACTGGTGGTTGTTGGGAAACCCTTCGTCTCCTTACAACGCGTGTCCTCGGTGTTAGAAGATCGAAGGCTGGGGGGCAGTTGATGGGACTTTTCTGAAATACCCTATGATGAAGACACGTGTCCTCGGTTTTACTAAAGCACTGTTGCTAAGATCAAGCACCATCGGCGCACAAAGGTCCTCGCCCCCGAGGTACTCGTCATATATGATCATATATTCAGTATATTTTACCACCGACACGTGGCCTCGGTCTGATATGTACCTCGGTCGGCATACATCCCTCGGTCCCCCCGAGATGAGCCTTTCCTCGGTGTCGAGGGGTACCCCCATCCTGGATGCTTCCTCTACTCCAGGATAAGCTATTGGCGTACAGGTCATTAGCCCAGACTAGTCTAGGCTATTCATCATGACCTTGTCTTACACAAATAATGTCAGAACGTACTGGAATACAGAGGTCACAGCCAATAGGGGATGGACGCGTGGCATATGATATCACATCAAAGACAGACAAACCGCATGCCGTTGCTGACACTCGACTTGGGAAAGCAAACAATTAATTGCACCATCCCTTGATGAGACCGCATTCAATGCGGTAAGGCTCGGAAATGAAAGACAATAAATGCTCCTATTACAGAGCATTTATTGCATCCTCCCCGAGAGGAGCACATTGTACCATCGGCATCCCGATGGTCCAGCATTGATTGCTCGGGACCCCGAGCAGTTAATTAGAGAAGACATTCCTCATTAGAATCAATGCACACGCTACCTGTGCCTAATGATCACCTACTGACGACACTGACAGCAATCATGAGCTTTTAAGGTATAAATACTCCTTGCAAAAGGCAAAGCGGGTATGCAACAACAAACTCTCTACTACAATACACACTCAGTGTTTTCTCTATCCTCTCTTTCTCTCTCTTTCAAAGACTAACTAGATCGTCGGAGGGGATACGCCGAAAAACACTCCGGCGCCCTTCTAACTTGTTCTTCTTTGTTCCAGGAACCTCTTTCAGCCTTACAGGACCGTTCTTCCTTTCCCAGGGTCTCCTGTTGCTGTTCCAGGTTACCACCGTACCTTGCAGGCGGTCCCAAGCAGCGTGTTTGGTCACTCCACCGGCTCACTCGAGTTCCCCAAGAGAGAGATCTGTTCTCATTTTTTATATTGTGCAGGATCTTGCCCGCACACCCATCATTGAGTCAAACAATTACATTGGAATATATTCGAGTGAACAAAAGGCAATCATTAAGGAGAAGACTAATGTAATCGTTCAAAACCAAAAAAAAAGGAGAATACTAATGTAAAACAATTTCACTAAATTTTATAAGTATTATGAATTGAGAAACAACTGTTTGGGTTAGGTTTATAATAAAAAAAATTTACAACTTTTTGAGATTCATGGTATAACTCTTTGGAGGTCATTTATAACTTTTTGGAATACTTGGAGATGATCTTATCAATTTTAGTATCGATCTCAACTAATTTCAAAATTTATAAATGATTCGAGAAAATTATAAATATTGAGATTTTTTAAAAACAAATACGACACCGAGATTTATTTTCGGTACTATAATCTTCTCCTCTGCCTAAATATTTCTCTCGAGGAAAGGACATCCTCTTCCACAATCCACATTTGAAGTAAAATTTTTGTTTGGCTGGTTTGTCCTCACAAGACCTTGACCAAGGCAAGTCGTTTTGGACTACATTGCTTTCCAACCTGCAAAAGTTGATAATGAGGCTCGGCGAATCAATTAATTCTCAACTCCTTCCACGATTTCGTCTAGAAAATGCCAGTAGTAGTGGTACTGCCCCTTGAGCAGGTCTGTAGGAAGGACGTCAATGCCAAACCCTTATTCAACATGGAACAAATTTTCTAATGCAAAAGAAAAAGATGCCTTTGGCTTTGGAGGAACGCAGGCATGATAGGGCGTCACGAACACTGCCCTGCGTCTGCTGACTACTCTTTTTCAACATATTATCATGGATTTCTTGTCTTGCACTTCGAAGACTTATTGCGTTGACTCTTCGGTTTCGAAGACTTATGTGTAGTCCTAATAAATAGTACTAATCTTATTTCCATTCTATTAAATTACTTTGGAAATTACTTGAGAGAAATTTAGGCCCCGGGACTCCAAGGCCTATTTTGTGGTAGCATGACACCACGTGTTTGATATGCCTCCATCGATGTTGTGAGGTGTTTATCATGCACGTGTGGTATCTTATACGTTGGTTATGAAATTTTCATGTGTAAGTTGTCTGGTATTATCGTTATGTTAAATATTTACTTGTGTAATTGACGTGTAATAAGTTGGTAATTTCCGTGCACTTGGCAAGTTTTCCAATGAGAAAATTCATTATTCCTTTGCGCACAGGAGCCTCCAATAACATGCAGAACATTTTAGTTCATCTACTATTTCAAAACCGTTTACTTATTGGTGTTTTGCTTGAATTGGAAAAGACGAAAAGGACTTCCCTTTTGTATATATGTAGCATCTACTCCACTGTCATGCTCAACATTCGTGCGAGCTAGCAAAACCAAGTATGACAATCACTTATTTTCCTTACCTTTCTCTTCTTTTACTCTACTTATTTACTCTCTATATTTCCCTTGAAGCCCATAGATCCGATTCCAATGTGTTTTGCAAAGAGATGGAAAGGAAGGCACTTCTTAAATTCAAAGAACGTCTTACAGATCCTTCCAATCGACTTTCTTCCTGGGTCGATGAAGATTGTTGCAAATGGATGGGGGTAGAATGCAGCAACCGAACAGGCAGTGTCATCCACCTCGACCTTAAAAANGAGATTTTTTAAAAACAAATACGACACCGAGATTTATTTTCAGTACTATAATCTTCTCCTCTGCCTAAATATTTCTCTCGAGGAAAGGACATCCTCTTCCACAATCCACATTTGAAGTAAAATTATTGTTTGGCTGGTTTGTCCTCACAAGACCTTGACCAAGGCAAGTCGTTTTGGACTACATTGCTTTCCAACCTGCAATAGTTGATAATGAGGCTTGGCGAATCAATTAATTCTCAACTCCTTCCACGATTTCGTCTAGAAAATGCCAGTAGTAGTGGTACTGCCCCTTGAGCAGGTCTGTAGGAAGGACGTCAATGCCAAACCCTTATTCAACATGGAACAAATTTTCTAATGCAAAAGAAAAAGATGCCTTTGGCTTTGGAGGAACGCAGGCATGATAGGGCGTCACGAACACTGCCCTGCGTCTGCTGACTACTCTTTTTCAACATATTATCATGGATTTCTTGTCTTGCACTTCGAAGACTTATTGCGTTGACTCTTCGGTTTCGAAGACTTATGTGTAGTCCTAATAAATAGTACTAATCTTATTTCCATTCTATTAAATTACTTTGGAAATTACTTAAGAGAAATTTAGGCCCCGGGACTCCAAGGCCTATTTTGTGGTAGCATGACACCACGTGTTTGATATGCCTCCATCGATGTTGTGAGGTGTTTATCATGCACGTGTGGTATCTTATACATTGGTTATGAAATTTTCATGTGTAAGTTGTCTGGTATTATCGTTATGTTAAATATTTACTTGTGTAATTGACGTGTAATAAGTTGGTAATTTCCGTGCACTTGGCAAGTTTTCCAATGAGAAAATTCATTATTCCTTTGCGCACAGGAGCCTCCAATAACATGCAGAACATTTTAGTTCATCTACTATTTCAAAACCGTTTACTTATTGGTGTTTTGCTTGAATTGGAAAAGACGAAAAGGACTTCCCTTTTGTATATATGTAGCATCTACTCCACTGTCATGCTCAACATTCGTGCGAGCTAGCAAAACCAAGTATGACAATCACTTATTTTCCTTACCTTTCTCTTCTTTTACTCTACTTATTTACTCTCTATATTTCCCTTGAAGCCCATAGATCCGATTCCAATGTGTTTTGCAAAGAGATGGAAAGGAAGGCACTTCTTAAATTCAAAGAACGTCTTACAGATCCTTCCAATCGACTTTCTTCCTGGGTCGATGAAGATTGTTGCAAATGGATGGGGGTAGAATGCAGCAACCGAACAGGCAGTGTCATCCACCTCGACCTTAAAAACAATGATTGTTACAAAGAAAGCATAAATATTGAAGCAGGCACTCATATTTCATCGTGTTTGGGCGGTGAGATAAGTAGTTCTTTGCTTGATTTAAACCATTTGGATTACTTAGAACTGAGCATGAATAATTCCCAAGGAATCCCAATCCCAAGCTTCTTGGGCTCACTTGAGAAGTTGACTTACCTTAATCTCTCTTATGCGTCTTTTGGCGAATTGCTCCCTCCTCATCTTGGAAATCTTTCAAACTTGGTTTATCTTGATCTTTACTCGGATCCATATTCCATCCAAAATCCTCAAAGCAGTTGGGTCCAAGATTTAAACTGGCTCTCTGGCTTATCTTCTTTGGAACACCTTAATCTCGGATTTGTAAACCTCAGTTTAGCAAGAACTGATTGGCTGCAAACTCTCAACATGCTTTCTTTTCTTTCAGAGTTGCACTTGCCCGGTTGTGACCTTCAAAACTTGCCTGTCTCTCTACCACGTTCGAATTTCACTTCCCTTTTGGTCCTTGACCTTTCTTACAATCATTTTGAAGTTAACTCTTCAATACCTCAGTGGTTGTATAATATCAGTAACCTTGTTGAACTTGATCTTAGTTATTGTGGTATGAAAGGTNGGGAGAGATTCCGGATGAGATTACAAATCTTTCATCTCTAGGTACCTTGAATTTGTCCCGGAACCAATTGACAGGAAAGATACCAGAGAATATTGGAGGTTTACAGAAATTGGAAACTCTTGATCTCTCGTGCAACCATCTTTCTGGCTCAATTCCTTCAAGCATGTCTTCTATAACCTCATTAAGCCATTTGAACTTGTCTCATAATGATTTGTCCGGACCAATTCCATCAACCAACCAGTTCCTTACCTTCAATGATCCATCCATTTATGAGGGTAACCCAAAACTCTGTGGAGATCCTTTATCAATCAAATGTCTCATGCCTAATGAAAGGAATGGTGAAGACCAAGGTCAGGCCAAAGATCATGACCATGAAGATGAAGATGATGAAGACAAGTATGAAGCGTTGTGGTTCTGTGTTAGTACAGTATTGGGATTTATTGCGGGATTTTGGGCCGTTTGTGGTAGTTTGGTGATAAAGAAGTCGTGGAGAAATGCCTACTTCCGATTTCTCGACAGTGTGAAAGATTGGCTCTTTCAGGTCATTGCGTTGAATGTGGCTTGTGTACGAAAAATGGTGGGGAGTGAGAAGAGTTCTCCTGCATAGGCGAACAAAATTAGAGTTCAGAAAACATTTTCTGACTTTTGTTTTATATCTTTCTCAGCCTCTTAATTGTTGCTTTCCAATAATTGTCGTGGATCTTCACTTTTTGCAAAAGGGTGATGGGGCTTGAAAGAAATAAGGTCACAGGATTGGAAGGGAAGATGAACTAATATCTGCCACTGAATATCTAGCCACTGTTTTTTAGCATATGTTTTTTCGTTTGAGTCTTTGGCGTCACTGTTGTTTTTCACATGTTGTGGTGATGGCAGTAAAGTCTTAAATGTCCGAAGGTTGTGGGTGAAGTAATACGAAGTTGAGCACTAGAAAGGCCTTAATAAGGGTAGTACTTTGGTTTTGGCTAGTATAATAACTGTCATGTAGTTCTGTTATAGAGTAATATACAAAAAAAAAAAAAAATTCGCAAAATCATCACCTCATTGTTCAGATTAAAATCCAAATTTCGTTTGGTTTCCACATAAATGGTCGAAAATCAACATATTTTAGTGTCTATGAAAAGTAAGGCGAATCGGTGATGGAAATTGAAAATTCTCATACTTTGGTTACCCAAACTATTCAAAATTCCCATAATTTGAATACCCAAACCACAGATGATGAAACAAAAAATTCCCCAAACAAACAACAAATCATTACACTCGAACAAATGTTGTAATCAATAGAAGATTTTGATTAAGACTGAAGATATGGCTTCCACAATAAGCTTTGTAGTTAACATTATTTGATCACACAAAAGCCACTGAATAACATCCAATTTCAGAACGGTGAGAGTTATTGGCAAGCAAGACTAAATTCAGCTGCAGAATTTAGGGCTTCAAGACTAAGTTGCAAATGAGGTTGCGTCATAACCTAAACTGATCGCACTCCGAAATGCAAGATATTACTGCCTAATTTCCCTTAATATTTGACGACGAAAGAGTTATTTGAGTTTAATTTTAAGCCTAAAACGTCATTGTATAAGGCATCAAAGGCTGTATCAGAGAGAGTCACCGAAGGGTCAACAAACCATTGATATAACGGGTTTTTTGGTAAAAGGGTATGACATGTGTTTGAGGAAAATAGTTCAAAGGATCCTCAAATATCTTATTTGGATTGAAAGTTTAGTCCCGAGTTCCCAAGCTCGGCCCGTAGCTTACTGAAGATTAAATACATGATCATGAGTTTCGTCAAACTTAAAAGAAGGGTGATTTTGGGAAGATGAGTAAAGAGTTAATGATGCAAAAGATAATCGTACCTCTGAACATGAATATGAATTAGTTTGATTAAGGGTAAAATAGTTATTTACATAACAAATACTGTTAATAATTATGATATATCTGTGAGTCTTATTAGTTTATGTGTTGCATACCAAACATAAATATGAATCGAATTAAATGTTGAATTTCATCTTTGTAAAAAAAGATTTAAAAAAATCAATCTAAACCCCATTCCAAAATTCATCCAAACAAGTATTATGGATATTTGAACGTAGGTGTCAAACTGGGAGCTGATAAGAACTCAACAAGGTACACAAGTACAGGTACACCTTGGTTCCTATGGTAACTTAAAGATCTCAGTCTCAATATTTTTTATATTCTTAAAGTTGGTCACCCTTATTTTTCAATTTAAGAAATATATTCTAAATTCGTTCGAACTACGATAACTAATATTTGAGCTAGCCTGAACAAGTTAAAAAATAAAACAGACAGATGAATACTTGAGCCGAATTCCAAACTTCAAATGTTTTTGTTTAAACATTAAGATTGCATTATTTTAATAACTCAATGAAATTGATTTTCTGACATATCAGTTTACTAGTCATAACCTGTGCCTGAAGACACGATAAAATATAAAATTCGAGTGTCTAAAAAATTGATCCTATTATATTAAATTTTTTCAAAATATATTAACTACAAATTAATTAAATATTAAATAATTAAACATATGATATAAATGAGTGGTGTAATATTTTTAGGGAAGAAATATATAAATGATTAAATATATGATTGAAATGAGTGATGTGATTTGACGTTTAAATTTGACAAATTGATGATGGGTGAGATAAGTAATTGATGATAATTTTGAGGAAAAAAATATGACTGAAATAAAATTCAAACATACTCCTGTTTTATTATATAAATTGTTAGAATAAAAGAATAGAGATGAGCACAAGGCATCATATTTTTACTCAATTTTGCTCGAGAATGTATCACTCATCACATATGAGTGAAAGGGGATCTATCAATAAATAATATATCTCACTTAAATTTATAATAGATAATGTATTATTGAGCGAAAGTAAACATATAATAACGCTATTATGTATACGATATAACAATTTTTTAACCCATTTATCACTAATATTTAAAGAAAGAGCAATGTTTGTTGGACTTATTTTGTTAAATTTATTTTTTGACTTAATTAGTCATTCTCATCAGATTGACAATGAATTTCAATATTTATTAGAACTCGTAATTATTAACAATGAATCTCAATAGTTGTAATAAATTACTCAAAAAATTAAATCTAAATAAAATCATAGTTAAAGAAAAAGGGATAATAAACACACCAATTTGATGGTTGCCTTCATCTATTTTGGATTACAATAAAGAGAAAAATAAATGAATAAATTGAAATTTCATCCAAATACAAACTTGCACAAGNTTCGAACTACGATAACTAATATTTGAGCTAGCCTGAACAAGTTAAAAAACAAAACAGACAGATGAATACTTGAGCCGAATTCCAAACTTCAAATGTTTTTGTTTAAACATTAAGATTGCATTATTTTAATAACTCAATGAAATTGATTTTCTGACATATCAGTTTACTAGTCATAACCTGTGCCTGAAGACACGATAAAATATAAAATTCGAGTGTCTAAAAAATTGATCCTATTATATTAAATTTTTTCAAAATATATTAATTACAAATTAATTAAATATTAAATGATTAAACATATGATATAAATGAGTGGTGTAATATTTTTAGGGAGGAAATATATAAATGATTAAATATATGATTGAAATGAGTGATGTGATTTGACGTTTAAATTTGACAAATGAATGATGGGTGAGGTAAGTAATTGATGATAATTTTGAGAAAAAAAATATGACTGAGATAAAATTCAAACATACTCCTATTTTATTATATATATTGCTAGAATAAAAGAATAGAGGTGAGCACAAGGCATCATATTTTTACTCAATTTTGCTCGAGAATGTATCACTCATCACNCCTTTTTTTTAGCATATGTTTTTTCGTTCGAGTCTTTGGCGTCACAGT
The DNA here is from genome assembly GCA_963454935.2 of Ilex paraguariensis. Classification (NCBI taxonomy): domain Eukaryota; kingdom Viridiplantae; phylum Streptophyta; class Magnoliopsida; order Aquifoliales; family Aquifoliaceae; genus Ilex; species Ilex paraguariensis. The sequence goes on from CAUOFW020008658.1 coordinate 93,153, forward strand.
TGTTTTTCACATGTTGTGGTGATGGCAGTAAAGTCTTAAATGTCCGAAGGTTGTGGGTGAAGTAATACGAAGTTGAGCACTGGAAAGGCCTTAATAAGGGTAGTACTTTGGTTTTGGCTAGTATAATAATGTACCAAGGCATTTCATTATGTCACTGTATTATTGTAACCAGGTGTAACTTCATCTTTATTTTCCTAATATTTCATCAAACTTCTAAACTCTGCTTTTCACTTTCATTACTCAAAAATCTAATCAAACATAGATGAAGCATCGCACAACTATTTTAATAAAATTTGCAAAAAGGAAGGCAAAGAAAATAACAGGAACGAAGCCCCCAATGAAAAAGGGAAAGCACCTTACATGCGAATTTCTGAATAAAGAAGAATGCCAAATTAAGGAGACATGCAGCATCTAAATCATAAGTGTAACTGTCATGTAGTTCTGTTATAGAGTAATATACAAAAAAAAAAAAAAATTCACAAAATCATCACCTCATTGTTCAGATTAAAATCCAAATTTCGTTTGGTTTCCACATAAATGGTCGAAAATCAACATATTTTAGTGTCTATGAAAAGTAAGGCGAATCGGTGATGGAAATTGAAAATTCTCATACTTTGGTTACCCAAACTATTCAAAATTCCCATAATTTGAATACCCAAACCACAGATGATGAAACAAAAAATTCCCCAAACAAACAACAAATCATTACACTCGAACAAATGTTGTAATCAATAGAAGATTTTGATTAAGACTGAAGATATGGCTTCCACAATAAGCTTTGTAGTTAACATTATTTGATCACACAAAAGCCACTGAATAACATCCAATTTCAGAACGGTGAGAGTTATTGGCAAGCAAGACTAAATTCTGCTGCAGAATTTACGGCTTCAAGACTAAGTTGCAAATGAGGTTGCGTCATAACCTAAACTGATCGTACTCCGAAATGCAAGATATTACTGCCTAATTTCCCTTAATATTTGACGACGAAAGAGTTATTTGAGTTTAATTTTAAGCCTAAAACGTCATTGTATAAGGCATCAAAGGCTGTATCAGAGAGAGTCACCGAAGGGTCAACAAACCATTGATATAACGGGTTTTTTGGTAAAAGGGTATGACATGTGTTTGAGGAAAATAGTTCAAAGGATCCTCAAATATATTATTTGGATTGAAAGTTTAGTCCCGAGTTCCCAAGCTCGGCCCGTAGCTTACTGAAGATTAAATACATGATCATGAGTTTCGTCAAACTTAAAAGAAGGGTGATTTTGGGAAGATGAGTAAAGAGTTAATGATGCAAAAGATAATCGTACCTCTGAACATGAATATGAATTAGTTTGATTAAGGGTAAAATAGTTATTTACATAACAAATACTGTTAATAATTATGATATATCTGTGAGTCTTATTAGTTTATGTGTTGCATACCAAACATAAATATGAATCGAATTAAATGTTGAATTTCATCTTTACAAAAAAAGATTTAAAAAAATCAATCTAAACCCCATTCCAAAATTCATCCAAACAAGTATTATGGATATTTGAACGTAGGTGTCAAACTGGGAGCTGATAAGAACTCAACAAGATACACAAGTACAGGTACACCTTGGTTCCTATGGTAACTTAAAGATCTCAGTCTCAATATTTTTTATATTCTTAAAGTTGGTCACCCTTATTTTTCAATTTAAGAAATATATTCTAAATTCGTTCGAACTACGATAACTAATATTTGAGCTAGCCTGAACAAGTTAAAAAACAAAACAGACAGATGAATACTTGAGCCGAATTCCAAACTTCAAATGTTTTTGTTTAAACATTAAGATTGCATTATTTTAATAACTCAATGAAATTGATTTTCTGACATATCAGTTTACTAGTCATAACCTGTGCCTGAAGACACGATAAAATATAAAATTCGAGTGTCTAAAAAATTGATCCTATTATATTAAATTTTTTCAAAATATATTAATTACAAATTAATTAAATATTAAATGATTAAACATATGATATAAATGAGTGGTGTAATATTTTTAGGGAGGAAATATATAAATGATTAAATATATGATTGAAATGAGTGATGTGATTTGACGTTTAAATTTGACAAATGAATGATGGGTGAGGTAAGTAATTGATGATAATTTTGAGAAAAAAAATATGACTGAGATAAAATTCAAACATACTCCTATTTTATTATATATATTGCTAGAATAAAAGAATAGAGGTGAGCACAAGGCATCATATTTTTACTCAATTTTGCTCGAGAATGTATCACTCATCACATATGAGTGAAAGGGGATCTATCAATAAATAATATATCTCACTTAAATTTATAATAGATAATGTATTATTGAGCGAAAGTAAACATATAATAACGCTATTATGTATACGATATAACAATTTTTTAACCCATTTATCACTAATATTTAAAGAAAGAGCAATGTTTGTTGGACTTATTTTGTTAAATTTATTTTTTGACTTAATTAGTCATTCTCATCAGATTGACAATGAATTTCAATATTTATTAGAACTCGTAATTATTAACAATGAATCTCAATAGTTGTAATAAATTACTCAAAAAATTAAATCTAAATAAAATCATAGTTAAAGAAAAAGGGATAATAAACACACCAATTTGATGGTTGCCTTCATCTATTTTGGATTACAATAAAGAGAAAAATAAATGAATAAATTGAAATTTCATCCAAATACAAACTTGCACAAGAACTCACCCAAGCATCATGAGCTCAAACTCGTCAAAGCTAAGGACACCATCCCCATTGAGATCAAACTGATTAATCATGACAACACATTCATCAACACTCCTTGACTCACCCAATCTACTAAGCATCCTCTTCAGGCTCTTTGGTGTAATACACTCACACCCCTCCATTTCATACATACCAAAGGTTTTCCTCAAGTCCTCCATCTTCTCTTCTTCGTCCTTGCTCTCCATCAAACCCACGAACCCATCCAACCCCAATAATCCACCTTGGTCCGAGCATAGTGAGTCAACCACCAATTTCACGTCTTCTAGCGCCAATTTGCTGCCTATTGACCCAACACAACGTTGAAGTTCCAATGTAGAAATTTTTCCATCTCCATCTTCGTCAAAACGATTGAATATACGCTCATAATCAGTGCATTTATTCATGAGATAAGTGACTAGGAATGTGACAGAACAGAAGGCCAAGGAAAAATAAAAATCTATGTACAGAGAAGAATTATAGTAAAAATATACAAATATAAATATATGAATCTCCAAGAATATAAGCTTTAATTGATTAGTGCTACCTGCATATATGAACACAATGATCAAAGAGCTGTATATATATAGTTGTAGGTGGGACGCGTGATGCAGTTTGGAATGATCAATATCAGACAAGTCTGATAGTCAAGTCTGATAGGAGTGACGTAGTTGAAGAGCTTGGAAAAAGGAAGAAAAAGGGTGTTTGAAACGTCACTGCGTTCTACCTACACGGTTTAGCAGAGCTTCCACAAAGGAAATAGACTAGAAGTTGCAGTGTCATTGAGTTTGACGTTACTCTATGTCCATAGACACCAAACACGGCTAATTTCTCCTCAAAATGGACCCACCATGTTGATCATGTTCCGGATGGTTAGGCAATTTAGCCTTATTACCTCGTACTGACGTGGTATCATGTTAAGATTGTATTGTGTTTGTGCAGGGAGATTTAAAAATTAAATTTAAAAATTAGATTTAATAATCTCAATTATTGAATAAATAGTGGGTTTTAATAAATACTGACACACACAGTAAAATCAATGATTATAATTATCAAATATAATTTTTAAGTCAACTTTTTAAATTCATGTAACATTGCTCGGGTTGATAATTGTATCATGTTCATGTCATGTTATTTTGGGTTTGTGCCGAATATTAATCAATCTTAAATCAATTTGTTCAACTAACCATGTCGTGTCGTATAACCTATTTATTTTTTTGTCGCGTTCGTGTATGTGTATATATGTATATAATTGCCACCTACTTTTATGTTTAAAGTTTTATTATCACTTAATCAAACATATGCTCATATTTTTTTATTATAAATTAAAAATTAACTTAACCAAAAAAAAAAAGTAAAAATATTTTTTTTTGTATAAGAATTTGGTCACTACTTGATAAAATATAATAAAAATTGATATTTTATTCTTATAATACTAGTTAAATGTGTTAATGGTGTCAATTTCATGTTGTTCATGTTTGATATAATTCAACCCATTCAATAGTGAAAAAAAATCAAATCCATTTATTATTCGTGTTAACGGGTGGTATCATATCGAGAAATAACCACAACTCTAATCCACTAATTTCGTGTCGATTTTAAGTCTTATTTTCGTATCGTGTCACTGTATTCATCTCGTACTAATATAAAAAAATATAAATAAAAAATGTACCATTAGTATTTTTTTCTTAATCAAATTTGCCGTACACGAGGATTCCTTAAAAACCATTCGATTATGAAACAACCCACACAGTATCAAGATCAGATGATTAAGAAAAAAAAAATAAGTCACATATTTTGTCTTATTTTCGAGTTCTTATGGTTTTGGATTCATGACAAGGTTCTGTCGATGGGTAAGATTAAAATTCTATATAGTCAATTATGTTTCAATTTGAGTTATTTGTTACTAGTCCACACTCTACAATACAATAATCCTTAATAATTATCACTTCTATAAGGTTGGAAAACTAGTTTAGTCAAATTATTATTTTTAATTTAGATTAACTTTAATTTCATATTCGGATGTCACATTCACATGTGTGATATATATATATATATATATATATATATATATATATATATATAATTTTATGTACTATTCGCTCGGTTGAATTCCAGTTTTACAGGACAAAGAGAGTAAAAGACGGTGAAAAATTTCACCCAACTACAAACTAAATTAAGGGTCAATGTACACTCAACAACTCTTTGACTTGTGTTTCATCTGATTCTTCTAAGCTTTAATCGAAAGCAATTTGATTCTCAAAACCAATGCCATGTTGNTGTTAAACATGAGTGAAAAGGTCACTATAGACACCCATTGCATAACTAGGAATATTCACCTAGAGTCAAAACCAAGCTTACTCAGCATTCCCTTTAAGAACACCCATTCCACCTATCAAAGACATTACTCATATCTAGTTTTAAGGAAATATGTCTTGATTTTTCCCAGCTTTTACATTTCTGATAGTGGTTTAATTCAAAGGCCACCGGTACATTATCCATTATTAGTCTGTCGGTAATAAAAGCACTTTGATTTTCAATGCTTTGAAGGTCCCTAAATTATAGTTGTCTTATTTTAATCCTTAATAGTTTAATTGCATCATTTTGATCCTTGAAGTATTGAATATATTTTTATGTGATCCTTCAAGTAGACAACATTCGAATTGCTAACAATATTTAATCATAAATTTGTCATGTAATATTTAAATATGGGCAAAAAATAATTTGGATAGCTCTTGAAAAAAATTTGGATAGTTCTTGACCATAATTTGGATAGCTCAATATCAAAACTGTGTAATTTGGATAATTCTTTGATCAAAATTTGTGTAAAAATTTAGTCAATAGTTATTCAAATTAATTTTTTTTTCCATATTTACGTATTATGTGACAAGTTTATAATAAAAAATTATTAAAAATCTGGAGACTGTCTGCTTGAGAGACCACATATAAATATATTCAATACTTTAACAATTAAAATGATGCAATTGAATATTGAAGATCAAAATGAGACAAATCTCATACTTTTGAGACTTCTAATGTAATTAACCCTTTCAAAAATAATTTTAACCTATTAGCCAATACCTTGACAACTAGTTTATAATGGACATTACATAAGTTTATAGGAGGGAACTGGGTCATATTATCCGGATTAGGACACTTAGGAATCAAGAAGATGTGTGTATAATTGATTTTTGAAGGAAAACGACCACCGTTCACATTTGATTGGATTTGACTGTTCAATCCAATTTGCATATAAATGGGCTTATTATATTGGATAAACATAGGAATTTCTCCGATCCCATATTTGGTAGTTCTAAATAAATGCAATGGGCAACTATAATTTTTATTTTGTCTGCTAATAATTGGCAAAAATAATGTGATACATTTTTATTTTTTACATCATATTTAATACTTAAAAATTGATTAAACAAAGATAGGTTAAAAACAAGTATACAATGTCTACGCAAAAAAAAAAAAAAAACTAAAAAGAGGTTAATTATATAACCCACTATAAAAAATAAAAATTTGGTGAGAGGTCCACATGCAAGTATTTTTTTGGTTTTTTTAGACAGTGTTATCAGAATTGGATCAAATCGATTGGTCCATGAACCGGACCATATGCCNGTTTTGGTTTCTTTAGACAGTGTTATCAGAATTGGACCAAGCCGATTGGTTGGTCCATAAACCGGACCATATGCCGGTCTAGTTCTTGAGTTAAATCGTATAAGGAATCAAATCTGCTTTGAAACTCTAAACCAAACGGTTTTATAAAAAACCGGAGAACTGGATCGGTTGTTTGAACTGAGTAGCTCAAATTTTAAGGGACAAGAAAAAAATTAAAATCAAATTTTTGGGGCAATTTTGCCCTAAATTGAGCCCTTCCTTTTCTGTCTTCTCTTCTCTGAATGCATGGCAGCAACACAACAACAGACAATAGCAGCAACATAACAACAGGCAGCAGTAGCAGAAGACTCAGCTCAGGCAATCGAGCCAGATACTCGATCTCTCTCCCTTTTGCTTGTAAGTCTTCTCTTCTATTTTTTTTTCTCTCTCTCTCTCACACACATGCGACACAGATGACAGAACTGAACACACACGCATAGACCAGTTCACTTATATTTTGTTTTCTGTCATTGATTTTAAATTTAAAGAAATATCATTGCCTCCGGAAGGCCATTGCTTTGAGATCATAGTTTTAAAACTTGGCCCGGACATCAACTCGGAGAAGGGACCGGGTCAATGGATTTCTGGTTCAATCACTGGGTCACTGGTCGAACCGGTGATATAATAAAAAAATAAAAAATAATTATTAATGATGATAAATAGACTAAAAAATTAAAATAGTTATAAAAATAACATGTTTAATATATATTAAATTAAACAAAGTTATCAAGCCTGAATCATTTAATTGTATTCAATTAATAAACCAATGTATTCAATTAACAGCCCAGCCTCCACCCTCAAACTTGAATCACTTAATTGTATTCACTTAATTTTTGAGTTAACAAACACTGAACGAATAATTTAGGATTTAGAGCAAAACAGAAGGGGAAAAGAAAAAGACACAAAAATATAAAAAAAATATATATTTATACTAAAGGAACAAAACCGACCGGTTTTGTAAACCCGGTCCGATTTTTACCGGTTTACCGATTTTATTTCGAGTTCTTTGCTAAAACGGTCCAATTACAAAATCGGCCCGGTTAGGGGACACCGGGTCAACCCGCCGGGCCGTGCCAGGTTTTAAAACACTGCTTGAGATGGCAAAAAAGCAGGCCTAGTATATCATCATTATCAAAGGTTTTAGTTTCTTTTTTTTTTTATAGGATTATATGTTTATGCTGTTAATTTTATAGCAAATTATATATAATATATTGTAGACATATTTTATATTTTTAATTAAACTATTATGTTTTATAATTTTTTATTTTTTTTATTATAATGACCAGTCCGACCAATTGACCCAACGGTTAAACAAGTGAATTATTGACCCGATCCCCCTATCGATTTGACGATCGGTCTATAACATTGATTTCAAGTCAAAAAATCTATAATTCAAAATTTAACAAAAATACCCTTAATGAAGGATAAAAACCTCCACCATTATCACATCCTTATATTTATTATTACTATCATCACCATCCCACCGTTGCCATTATCATTTGTCACCTCTGACCACCACCACCACCACCCACCACCATCACCTACTGCCACCACCATTAATAGCCGCCACTCATCACTACCACCACCACCCGTTATCACAACCATCGCCTACCTTCCACCACCACTATTGTCACCCACCACCACCACCGACCACCGACACCCTGTCGCCACAACCACCAACCAACCATCACTAATGCCACTATTACCCATTGTCACCCACCACCACCACCACCATTTTTAGCCGTCTCCCACCACCCATCACCGCCAACAACTACCACCCAAAATCCACCACCACCACAATTACTCGTTGCCACCCACCACCCCTGTCCACCACCATCACCCATCGCCACCACTTTCACATGTCTTAACCCACCACCACCATCACCTATCATCGCTGTAAACCACTAGCACCCACCATCGTCGCCCATCTCTGTCAACCATCGCTACCTGCCAACCACCACCCACCACTCGTCACCCCATCCACACCCAACACCCACACTTAGCACTACCTATCACCCCACCCACACCCAACACCACTTGCCACTTGCCACAAACCACAACCCACCATCGCTGCCAACCAACATCACCCACCACCAAAAATAGTGAAAAACTAGCCTACCACCATCTGCTTCACCATCGTCCCCAACCACTAATACCCAAAACTCACCACCACCCACCAACTGTCGCAACCACCACCATCCACAATTGACGCCAACCACCACAAAAATAGTAAAAAACCAACCTACCACCCACCACCATTACCCACAACACACGACTATCACCAGCCATCGCCGTCAACTACCACCACCCACCACCCAAAACAATGAAAAATTAGCCTAACTATCCACCATCACCCACCAACCACTACCACCACCTATAATTGTCGTCCACCATCACCACTAACCACCAAAAATAGTAAAAAACTAGTCTACCACCAACCCCCTCTGTCCACCACCCAAAATAGTAAAAAACTAACTCACCACCCAACATCACCGCCACCCACCACCAATTATCGCTGCCAACCACCACCACTAGCCACCCAAAAATAGTGAAAAATTAGCCCACCACCACACACTGCCATCGCCACCACCGTCCACCATCATTGCCAACCACCAACACCACCCGTTGTCATCACCAACACCACCCATCGTCATCACCACCACCCACCATCGCTGTCACCCACCTCCATCCACCACTCAAAACAGTAAAAAAAAAATTAACCAACCACCTAACATCGTCACCACCCACCACCATAGTCCACCACCACCACACACCACCCAAAATAGGAAAAAGTTAGCTTACCGCACAACCCCAACCATTGCTGCCACCCACCACAACATAAAATAGTGAAAACTAGGCAACCGCCATCGCCACCCACCACCCTAAAAAGTGAAAAATTAGCCAACCATGCATCATTGCCGTCAACCACCACCACCCACCACTACCCACCACCCAAAACAATGAAAAATTTGCCCGACTATCCACCATCACCCACCACCCACTAGCACTACCACCACCCATAATCGTCACCAACTACCACCATAAACCATCCAAAATAGTAAAAAACTGGTTCACCACCATCCACCTTCGTCGCCAACCATCTCTATCCACCACCCAAAATAGTAAAAAACTAACTCATTACCCAACATCACCGCTAACCACCACCCACTACCACCACTAACTATCGTTGTCAACCACCACCACTAACCACCCCAAAATAGTGAAAAATTAGCCCACCACCACCACCCGCCATCACCCCCACCACTAGGGGTGTCAAACATGTCGGGTTAAACGGGTGACGGATAGAAAATATATAAATCTGTATACGACACGTTTAATAAACAAGTAAAAAATCTCAACATGAACACGACCAGTTTAATAAACGGGTAACATGACACAACTTGTTTAACCCGTTTAATTTTTAAAAAATTATATTAACAAAATTTTAATATTCCACATTTTTTTAGCCAATTGCACTTACCTCAAAAAAGAGGAATTTTTAGCCAAATCTCATAAAAATAAGACTTGTAGGCTTAAAAAAAAAGAAGCAAAAGGTCATTGTTTTTTATAGGCAACTCAGCCATCCCCATCTCTCCTCATTTTTCAATGTGGGACAAAAATAAAAGACATTGATTTGCCTTTGTTTTTGAAGTGTTCCTTATCTTCTCTCTTTTGTCTTTAAACTATTACTTTACTTCCTTTTTTTTATTGATTTCTTTACTTTTTTTTTTTGCTAATTTTTTAAAATAATTATTAATTTATTATTATATTAATTTTATTTAAACGGGTAAACGTGTGATAAACGGTTTGACATATCTCACCCAAACACGACCCGTTTATTAAACGTGTTTGACGTATCAACCCGTTTATCACTCAAACCCGCTTAATTCGTGTTTGTTAATTGTGTCGTGTCGAATTTTGACAGTCCTAACCACCACCCACCATCGTCGTCACCCACCTCCATCCACCACCCAAAACAGTAAAAAAAACTAACCAATCACCCAACATTGCCACCACCGACCACCATAGTCCACCACCACCTCACACCACCCAAAATAGGAAAAAGTTAGCTTACCAAACACCACCCACTACCTAAAGTAGTGAAAACTAGGCAATTGCCATCACCACCCACCATTCAAAAAAGTGAAAAATTAGCCAACCATACATCATTGCCGCCACCCACCACCATCCACCATTACCCACCACCCAAAATAGTGAAAATTAGCCCGACTATCCACCATCACCAACACCCACTGCCACCACCCATTATCGTCGTCAACCACCACCACTAACCCCCCAAAATAGTAAAAAATTGGTCCACCGCCATCCACCATCGCTGCCAACCACCTCCATCCACCATCCAAAATAGTAAAAATCTAACTCACCACCCAACATCATTGTCAACCACCACCCACCACCCACTACCACCACCAACTATCGCCACCAACCACCACTGCCAACCACCACCACTAACTACCCAAAAATAGTGAAAAATTAGCCCACCACCACCCATCGCCATCCACCATCACCGCCAACCACCACCACCACACATCGTCGCCACCACCACCCTCCATCGCCACCACAACCAACCATCGCTGTCACCCACCTCCATTCACCACCCAAAACACTAAAAAAAAAACTAACCAACCACCCAACATTGCCACCACCCACCACCACCAACCACAGTCGCCACCACCATCTCACACCACCCAAAATAGGAAAAAAGTTAGCTTACCACACACCACCCACTACCACCACCAACCATTGTCGCCGCCCACCACAACCCAAAATAGTGAAAACTAGGCAACCGTCGTCGCCACCCACCACCAAAAAAAGTGAAAAATTAGCCAACCATGCATCATTGCCGCCAACCACCACCATCACCGCCACCACCCACCAACCAAAATAGTAAAAAAGTAGTCAAACTCAAAAATAATAAAAAAAATTAGTGAACTAAAAAGTAACGAACTCAAAAATAATAAAAAATTACTAAATTAAAAAACAATGAAAATTAGTGAACGCCAAAATAGTGAAAAATTACTAAACTCAAAATTATTGGACACGGCAAATAGAAATGTAGACTGCAACATTATTTTTCTTTTTTTATGTGTTTTTTTTTTTTTGTAAAAGGTCATCATTCCAACTGCATGGCACTTTGGCTTGGGTGGAACTCGAACCTTGAATGCACCAAGTAGCGTAGTTAAACTGTGAGTTATATGCAGTCAGGGAACTGGAATTGACGACTTGCAGGTTTACCTCCTGTCCATTGTTCAAATACTGAGCCAACCCGTACGGATTAATTTCGGCATATTTCGAACTAATTCCGACGACTGGGGAACTATATTCGCCCATGAATATCGATTCCTACCTCCCCATTTTTTGATCGAACCTTATCTCCTCTGTGGAATTTTCTAGAAAACAATTACAATTTCTCGGCTAGAGGAGGCCATTCAATTCTCACCATTGGTGTCCAGATTTACCTCGGTGATATTTTTTTTACATGGGAGCCTCAGTAAGTCATAATTTAGCTTTATGTGAATCCAAAAGAGACGGAATATTGTTAGGGAAATCACCATCATCATAAGAACTAATAATTTTGTAGATTTTCATGGAAAAAATTGATCTCAGATTACAATTGGAAGACAAATGAATGAGGAGTTGAGGAAGATGCTGGCTTTTAATTGATGGCTACAGTTGATTAAACATAAAATTTAAAACAGTGAAAAATAATGAACTATAAAACAATAATAGGAATAATAAGACTTGGTCTTAACTTAAAATTAAATTTAATTGATTAAGAGATTTAGTTGGAACCAAGAATAGATTGTTCTTAACTAATAAAATTGAAAAACACATAAAAAATAGTGAACTTAAAAAATATTGAAAAAAAAACATAAACAGTGAACTTTAATAGTACGAAACTATTAATTCAATTGTTTTTTACAAACTGTGAACTTTAATACTTAATAGAATCAAATTCCTAATTCATTGTTCAAAATTTTTACAAACATTAACTATATAATAATAAACAATAACAAAATAATTTTTTTTCACCCTCTATTCTAGCGTACCCACGTAATACATGTGAGCGTCTCTGCTCTGCCCTCTTCGTTGCTCCAAAGGGAGAGAGAGAGAGAGAGAGAGAGAGAGAGAGAGAGAGAGAGAGAGAGAGATGNGTTTTTTATAGGCAACTCAGCCATCCCCATCTCTCCTCATTTTTCAATGTGGGACAAAAATAAAAGACATTGATTTGCCTTTGTTTTTGAAGTGTTCCTTATCTTCTCTCTTTTGTCTTTAAACTATTACTTTACTTCCTTTTTTTTATTGATTTCTTTACTTTTTTTTTTTGCTAATTTTTTAAAATAATTATTAATTTATTATTATATTAATTTTNATTTTTTATAGGCAACTCAGCCATCCTCATCTCTCCTCATTTTCCAATGTGGGACAAAAATAAAAGACATTGGTTTGCCTTTGTTTTTGAAGTGCTCCTTATCTTCTCTCTTTTGTCTTTAAACTATTACTTTACTTCCTTTTTTTTTTATTTCTTTACTTTTTTTTTTTTGCTAATTTTTTAAAATAATCATTAATTTATTATTATATTAATTTTATTTAAACGGGTAAACGTATGATAAACGGTTTNCAAACACGACCCGTTTATTAAACGTGTTTGACGTATCAACCCGTTTATCACTCAAACCCGCTTAATTCGTGTTTGTTAATTGTGTCGTGTCGAATTTTGACAGTCCTAACCACCACCCACCATCGTCGTCACCCACCTCCATCCACCACCCAAAACAGTAAAAAAAACTAACCANATCTCACTCAAACACGGCCCGTTTATTAAACGTGTTTGACGTATCAACCCGTTTATCACTCAAACCCGCTTAATTCATGTTTGTTAATTGTGTCGTGTCGAATTTTGACAGTCCTAACCACCACCCACCATCGTCGTCACCCACCTCCATCCACCACCCAAAACAGTAAAAAAAACTAACCAATCACCCAACATTGCCACCACCGACCACCATAGTCCACCACCACCTCACACCACCCAAAATAGGAAAAAGTTAGCTTACNACTTTCAGATCTTATTTCTCCACTGTTCTTCTTCTCTGCAAATCTGATGGGACATTTCCACGAGTGAACGGAAAGCCGACACTTGGCCTTGATAGAATGAATGTGGAACCTTCATGAATTGACATGTGTCCTTNCACCACCATAGTCCACCACCACCTCAGACCACCCAAAATAGGAAAAAGTTAGCTTACCAAACACCACCCACTACCTAAAGTAGTGAAAACTAGGCAATCACCATCACCACCCACCATTCAAAAAAGTGAAAAATTAGCCAACCATACATCATTGCCGCCACCCACCACCATCCACCATTACCCACCAGCCAAAATAGTGAAAATTAGCCCGACTATCCACCATCACCAACTCCCACTACCACCACCCATTATCGTCATCAACCACCACCACTAACCCCCCAAAATAGTAAAAAATTGGTCCACCGCCATCCACCATCGCTGCCAACCACCTCCATCCACCATCCAAAATAGTAAAAATCTAACTCACCACCCAAAATCACTGTCAACCACCACCCACCACCCACTACCACCACCAACTATCGCCACCAACCACCACTGCCAACCACCACCACTAACTACCCAAAAATAGTGAAAAATTAGCCCACCACCACCCACTGCCATCGCCACCGCCATCCACCATCACCGCCAACCACCACCACCACACATCGTCGCCACCACCACCCTCCATCGCCACCACAACCAACCATCGCTGTCACCCACCTCCATTCACCACCCAAAACACTAAAAAAAAAACTATCCAACCACCCAACATTGCCACCACCCACCACCACCAACCACAGTCGCCACCACCATCTCACACCACCCAAAATAGGAAAAAAGTTAGCTTACCACACACCACCCACTACCACCACCAACCATTGTCGCCGCCCACCACAACCCAAAATAGTGAAAACTAGGCAACCGTCGTCGCCACCCACCACCAAAAAAAGTGAAAAATTAGCCAACCATGCATCATTGCCGCCAACCACCACCATCACCGCCACCACCCACCAACCAAAATAGTAAAAAAGTAGTCNACCACCCACCACCCAAAAAAGTGAAAAATTAGCCAAACATGCATCATTGCCGCCAACCACCACCACCACCCACCAACCAAAATAGTAAAAAACTAGTCAAACTCAAAAATAATAAAAAAATTAGTGAACTAAAAAGTAACGAACTCAAAAATAATAAAAAATTACTAAATNTCAGAGTCTCCTTTACACAGAGAGCTCTACCAAAAATGCAACCTGTACAATCATACAACATTGATCATACCGGGTCCATTCATCCATACTCAATTGCATAGTATCGGATACTACCATAATCATTATCACTATANATTAAAAAACAATGAAAATTAGTGAACGCCAAAATAGTGAAAAATTACTAAACTCAAAATTATTGGACACGGCAAATAGAAATGTAGACTGCAACATTATTTTTCTTTTTTTATGTGTTTTTTTTTTTTTGTAAAAGGTCATCATTCCAACTGCATGGCACTTTGGCTTGGGTGGAACTCGAACCTTGAATGCACCAAGTAGCGTAGTTAAACTGTGAGTTATATGCAGTCAGGGNCTTTTTTAAAGGTCATCATTCCAACTGCATGGCACTTTGGCTTGGGTGGAACTCGAACCTTGAANTTTTTAAATGTAAACAAATTTTTGTTATGAAAAATTATACAAGGTCAAAAGTAAACATATATAAGGGACTACAACGTCAAACTAAGAGTCACAGTCCGGCTCTGTCGTCAAAGCGGACTGGTAGGAGGGCCTTCGGTGAAAGCTTGTGGTGTACCTGAAAATTGTTTCTATAAAGGGTGAGCTAACGCTCAATAGGGTAACTCCTATAGAGAATACTTCTCAGCTTAAATACATATGAAATATCACATGCAACAATCATTTCATGCATTCATTCGAATATGTCNAATGCACCAAGTAGCGTAGTTAAACTGTGAGTTATATGCAGTCAGGGAACTGGAATTGACGACTTGCAGGTTTACCTCCTGTCCATTGTTCAAATACTGAGCCAACCCGTACGGATTAATTTCGGCATATTTCGAACTAATTCCGACGACTGGGGAACTATATTCGCCCATGAATATCGATTCCTACCTCCCCATTTTTTGATCGAACCTTATCTCCTCTGTGGAATTTTCTAGAAAACAATTACAATTTCTCGGCTAGAGGAGGCCATTCAATTCTCACCATTGGTGTCCAGATTTACCTCGGTGATATTTTTTTTACATGGGAGCCTCAGTAAGTCATAATTTAGCTTTATGTGAATCCAAAAGAGACGGAATATTGTTAGGGAAATCACCATCATCATAAGAACTAATAATTTTGTAGATTTTCATGGAAAAAATTGATCTCAGATTACAATTGGAAGACAAATGAATGAGGAGTTGAGGAAGATGCTGGCTTTTAATTGATGGCTACAGTTGATTAAACATAAAATTTAAAACAGTGAAAAATAATAAACTAAAAAACAATAATAGGAATAATAAGACTTGGTCTTAACTTAACATTAAATTTAATTGATTAAGAGATTTAGTTGGAAACAAGAATAGATTCTTTTTAACTAATAAAATTGAAAAACACATAAAAAATAGTGAACTTAAAAAATATCGAAAAAAAAACATAAACAATGAACTTTAATAGTATGAAACTATTAATTCAATTGTTTTTTACAAACTGTGAACTTTAATACTTAATAGAATGAAATTCCTAATTCATTGTTCAAAATTTTTACAAACATTAACTATATAATAATAAACAATAACAAAATAATTTTTTTTCACCCTCTATTCTAGCGTACCCACGTAATACATGTGAGCGTCTCTGCTCTGCCCTCTTCGTTGCTCCAAAGGGAGAGAGAGAGAGAGAGAGAGAGAGAGAGAGAGAGAGAGAGAGAGAGAGATGGGGAACCTAATTATAGTTATGTAAATAATTTCCTTCATAACCATAGCCATGGGAATGGTTCAGGGCATTGTTGAAGAGCTAAAAGCAGTGGAACAATGGTTCTCGAAGCTCAGCCACAACAAGGGAAAAGTAACAAGACTTCACTTCTACTTCCTTGACAGACAAAAAGGTAAGAATCCAACTGCTGTTCCAGTGGCCCAAGCCAATTCTGATAGACTGAGCATTACCACAGCTAATCATAGCTCAATCAAGTCGGTTAACCAGCTGTAACTAACTAGCTGAAGTTTGTTAAATTCTGTTAGACATCACAACTGTACATACACATGCACAGTAGGAGTTCCTCCTTCATGTATAAATACTGAGGAATAGCACATATAATTGGATTGAGATAATAGAAAATTTGTTGAGCATCTTTCTCATATTTCTCCACTGTTCTTCTTCTCTGCAAATCTGATGGGACATTTCCACGAGTGAACGGAAAGCCGACACTTGGCCTTGATAGAATGAATGTGGAACCTTCATGAATTGACATGTGTCCTTAGTGTAACAGTACCCGGATGCTCCATGAGACAACACATGTCCTCAACCTGGGTCCTCTCAGAGCTCCCTGCGACTGACACGTGTTCTCAATATTAGTAACTCCGGAGCACCCCCTGTTTAACATGCATTCTCGGCACTAAGAGCTCTCGAAACCCTATCCGATTGACCCTTGTTCTTGGCGTATGTGTCATCCCGAGTAAACACCACCAAACACGTCTCTCATCAATCTCCCTTGCCGGCGAACTATGACTGATTATTCTGACTGTTGTCATGACTTGGGCGTAGAATTGGTAGTCAATCATCAATTCCCCCTTCCCAAGGCAATCAGAATAGCTCAATTAAATGTAGAATCTTATATCACATGAAAATGAAGGTTTGCTGCTTAAGGACTAAGCACCACCTACTACCTTCCAAATGAGGCAATGAGGAGCCTTCACTCTAAGGGACTTGGCAGTCTGCAATGATTAGCTCCAAGGAAGAATAAATAACTCTCACAAATTTAAGTCTAAGATACGCAATTTCTCACCCAAGCAATAGAATAGTGCTTTTTCACCCTCCTTCACATATTAACTTAGTCGTCGGAGGGGTCACCCCGAAAAATTCTTCGGCGCCCTTCTAACCTTTATTTATGAGTCACAGGACCCAGTTTGATTGTGACACCCCAAAATTTGGGTGTCCGTATTACCTCGTTAATCACCCATTAACCCGCGAAATTTTCGTGAATAGTATGTAACTCGATACCATGCTGTTTTGCCCCATTTATCAGGACCCATAACTTGACAAAATTCGGTCAGAGTCTCCTTTACACAGAGAGCTCTACCAAAAATGCAACCTGTACAATCATACAACATTGATCATACCGGGTCCATTCATCCATACTCAATTGCATAGTATCGGATACTACCATAATCATTATCACTATATACATTCATTCATAAAAGAATAAATGTTTTAAAAGAGTCTCATATACATGTTTTTTAAATGTAAACAAATTTTTGTTATGAAAAATTATACAAGGTCAAAAGTAAACATATATAAGGGACTACAACGTCAAACTAAGAGTCACAGTCCGGCTCTGTCGTCAAAGCGGACTGGTAGGAGGGCCTTCGGTGAAAGCTTGTGGTGTACCTGAAAATTGTTTCTATAAAGGGTGAGCTAACGCTCAATAGGGTAACTCCTATAGAGAATACTTCTCAGCTTAAATACATATGAAATATCACATGCAACAATCATTTCATGCATTCATTCGAATATGTCTATGATGAAAAAATGTCACAAATCATACAACACCATGAAATGAGACTCACGCAAGAAAAACTAACACCAAGCCTCATCTCGGGGTCCCACAACACACCCAATGTCATACGTATGTATCAAGACATTTCAAGTCCCCGTCATTAGTGTTATGTACACTCAATGACTAATTAATTTATTTTTTTTGTGTCTTTGTGGGGAGATGATTTATGATATGACACCAATGTGACATCACACCATCAACGAATTTTTAAGACATCCTACACGCGGCTTCGTTTTTGCCGTTACACTTTTCTGAAATTGCATCGCTTGAAAGTGTATAAACCAAGTCAATGGGTCTTGCACCCGAGGGAAAATATAGCCCTTCTTGCTATACCCCGACACATTTATTCATTTAATTTATAGTGCGACTCAGCCGGACCTTGGTGCGACTTTCCCCAGCCCACGATCAACCACCTATGTGGTGATTGATTTCATACCATGCACACACTATCACTAATGTCAATGCCAATGAATATAGTGCAACTCATGCATAATGCAATATAATGTGCAATTATTTTTGGTAGTATTTATAATGTCCATTATATAATGAATGTAATATAATGACATTTTCAACACTATCCTAAGTGTCACACCCTAACTGACTTGGGTGTAAATGGCCGGTCTTGGTGGCACCTTGCACCAAGGCATACCATAAGTTGGAATCAAGGTAATGCGGCTAAGTGGTTTGGCAGATTGGGGCGAACCAAGGCAGCATGAGAACACTCGGTTGAGCATGACAACACGTGGTGGGCTCAATTGAAGCAATGTGAGTTCATAGCTTCGGATTGCATGGAATGGGTTGAGCCCAGGATGCACATTGGTTTGTGTAGCCAGACTGACTGCTGAATGTGGGCACTTGACTGGCACATGGCTGTTCAAGGCATGTGACCAGGAGGATGTGAGCGGTTATGATGCTGAGACACAGTCAAGGCAGTTGCTGAGGCAGTTCTGGGCGTCCCTAGTTTGAATCCAGTCTAGATGCATGCTGATGAAGGGCAGTTCCACAGCAGTTACTGGAAGTGGTGGAACTGCCTGCCAGGTGTCGCACGGAGACCAAGCCTGCTAGCCCAGTATGCTATGGAATAGCAAAAATGTGTGTAACTACCCCTTGGCAGATGGAGGTGTCATTTGCCTTACTCCTGTATAAATAGGCGTGCTTGAGCATTCTGATGAGGAGAGAGTGTTTTGGCTTTGAGAGACCTTGTAAATTGTTGAGTTCAATATATAAGGTTTAAGAGTTTTATCCCAGTAAATTCGTGTGTGCCTTCCGTGTGAGTTTCTGTCCCTTATTCTTGAGTTGAGTGTGGCTGGTTGCAATAGCAACGCCTTCACAGGTAGTCTCGAAAGAAAAACGAAAGTTACCCCGTGACACTAAGCATGTTATGTAAGATAATCAACTCAACTAACATACTTGTATTCATCTAGGCATTTAAACAAACATCTAGAGGGCACATTAATTTATACAGCTAGCATGCTTATTACTTCCAACATGATAACATGTTTATTAATTTTATAAACATAAGCACAAGTCTACTAAATTAATCATATGCTAAATAATCATTCAACGTATATATTATTTCATAATCACATAACAAGCTATTAAGTTTATTAAACTCGATATGCCATTAAAACATCAAGTTATACTAATGTACAATTAACATGCTTTAAACCATTAATAACAACTTATACCAAATTAATCATAATAGGATTTTACTAATTACAAGATTAATTATAATTCTTATATTAGATCCACTAGTTACACTAGTCAAGACCTAACATGTGATATACACCTTTAGTATACCTATTTTATATGTCATCCTTTAGGTTGAAATTATATCTAAATAGGAGAAACCCTACCTCTCGTAGCGTGAGCTCACGTAGTAGAACTCTAAAAAAAGTCCAAATTTACCTTCCCAAACCTTAGTCTTAGATTCTCGTCTTTGATATTTTTGGAAAAAAATGCAATCTTTAGTGTGGTTGCGTAGCTCTCATTGTGTAGAGCAACTTTAATACTTGCCCCCAAATGATTAAACTGTTTGATCTTCGTAGATCTAAGAAAAAAAGGAGAAAAAAATAAAAAAAAACTCACTTTTCTCTCTCTCTCTCTCTCTCTCTCTCACTCTCTCAACATGCTACTGGAGAAGAAAACAAAGTGAAAGACAAAAAAGAAAACCTTCCACTTTATATGTAGTCTAAATGTGCGTCCCATATCGCGCCACACTTCTTCTTTTTAACGGGTCAAATTTTATTCCGAGTCAATTAAATTTCGTCTCGCGTTAAGTTTAGAGTATTTTTATTGAATTAAATTTAAATTCTTTTTTGGGTCCTACAAATAAAATCTGATCGCAATTACTTCGTAACACGTGAAAAATTCAATTGTCTCAGAATTTTGCAAATATTTACTAGTTAGCTAGATTTCACGAGATAAATCCAACTGTAAGATCTGTTTCGTCATCTGAATTATGTAAAAATTTACGTTTTTGACCTGTGTTTTAACAATTAATTATTATTTTACCCCTTTAATTAGGATTTTAATAATATTTTTTTCTCGGATTTTACATTGATCACTCGAGAGTGAGTAGATAATTTGCAAAGAGTCTCATCACCCTTCATCGTCATTTCTCAACATCCATTTGCTTCGGAATCTTCAACTTTCCAAGTGAACACGAGTTTATCAAGGGAGAGATCTGTCAATTTATTTATTGTGCTAGAATCTCCGCGCACAAAATCTATCTTGGTTCCAAAGCCTTTGAAAGACTAATATCTTCATCAATGGCAAGTTCTTTTGAAACTTCGTCTTCTACAATCTTAGCAACTAGTTCATCTTCTTTTCCATCACATTCTCCCTTTTTCCTTCTATCTAACATTTGTAATTTGATATCACCGCAATTATATTCCACACACTATATCTTTTGGAAATTTCAGATTTTTTCATTCTTGAGAGCACATTCATTGTTAGGATTTCTAGATGGTGCGATTCCTTATGCTCCAAAATTTGTAATTGATGCAGAGATCAGTTCTGACTATAATCATTGATATGACTCTTCTCAATGCAATTCTATCACAGTCTGCTATCTCATATGTTGTTGGATACAAAACATCACAGGAAGTTTGGCTTGCTCTCGAAAAAAGATTCTCCTTACAGTCATAGGCTAATATTCTGCAACTCAAGGCCAATCTGCAATCTATTACTAAAGGTTCTTCTATTAATAACTCTATCTGCAGAAAATCAAAGAGATTAGCAATAAATTGGCTATAGTTTCTGTACATATTGAAGATGAAGACTTGTTGATGTATAATTTGAATGGATTACCACAAGAATATAGTTATTTCAAAACTACTGTTAGAACCAAGTCACAACGTCTCTCTCTTGAAGAACTTCATGCACTACTCAAGACTGAAGAGCTTTCAGTAGTCTTTGCTCAAAAGACACAACTCAATCCATTCACACCAACAGCCATGGTAGTTACTCAGTATAAACCACAACAAAATTCAAATCAAGGCAGGAACAATTATAATCAAGGNCCACCACCGCCACCCTACCACCACTCCCACTGCCTCACTGTCACCCCCTCTGCCCCCGCCACTGGTTGCTACTACCGTCGTCCACTGCCACCACCTACCACTATCGTCATCTCATTCTTATACCACTACCACCATCATCCCACTACCATGTCGCCCACTTTCAACACCCATCACCATTTGTCGTTGTCCACCATTACCGTCAGCTATTGTCACCCACCACAACTACCACCACCGTCGTCGCCCAATCACCACCACTGATAACTACCATCACTGTTGCCCTCCACCACCACCATCCACTACCACCATCATTACCCAAAATTTACCACCATCACGTTGCCACCCACGGCTGCCACTATTACCAAGGTCGTCGCCACCTACCACAACCATTACCATTTCCCACTACCATTACCACTACTGTCACAGGGTTAAATTTTTCACCAAATTTTTGCCTCGTGATGACACTAAGATCCAACACTTAGTCTTAGTTAAACACTCAGAATGCACATAGAACAAATAATGGATAGTAAGTAAACACACAGGCAAGGCACACAGAATTTATATGCAACAACTAAACCTTTCTTTCTCAATAAAGTATAAGGAACTCAGCCTNTGGACATATTAATTTATTGCCATAATAAAAGAGTATAGGCGAGCATGCCGACATCATATTTTTACTCAATTTTACTCGAGAATAGATCACGCATCACATATGAGTGAAAGGGGATCTATCTATATAATAAAGTACAATACAATTCAAATATCAAAAGACAAATAAAATGATTTTTACTTTTTGCAGTTGAAATTGGTTTAAATTTTATTTTAAAGTTAATCAGACGACTAATATTAACACATTAAATTTAATAGAAAAAATAGATTTCTAAAGGTGTGTTTGGAGTGACTTTTTAAAAATATCTTTAAAACTTATAACTTCTCATAAGTACTTTAAAAAAAAAATAGTATTTGGAATCATCCCACCACCATCACTATCACAACCACCCCCACCGCCCCACCACCATCACCACCGCCACCCCACCATCACAACTACCCCCACCATTACCCCCCCACCACCACTACCACCACTATCGCTACCCCACCACAGCCACCACCCTAGCATCACCACTACCAATGCCCCTCACCACCCCACTACCACAATCACCACCACCACTACCTCACCACCAATACCACCGTTGTTGCCACCCCTACTCCTTACCGCCCCACCACCATCGCTTCTGCTTCCTTATACCACCGCCACCACTATCCTATCATCACCCTTACCGCCCCCACCCCCACTCCCACTGCCCCACCCCTATAACCATAACCACTACTACTACCACTACCACCGCTGCTATCCTCATCACCATTACCATCGCCGCCACCCCACCACCATTCCCACTGCCTCACTATCACCCCCTCTGTCCCCACCACTGGTTGCTACTACCGTCATCCACTGCCACCACCTACCACTGTCGTCATCTCATTCTTATACCACTACCACCATCATCCCACTATCATGTCGCCCACTTTCAACACCCATCACCATTTGTCGTTGTCCACCATTACCGTCAGCTATTGTCACCCACCACAATCACCACCACTGATAACTACCATCACTGTCGCCTTCCACCACCACCATCCACTACCACCATCATTACCCAAAATTCACCACCATCACGTTGTCACCCAGGGCTACCACTATTACCAAGGTCGTCGCCACCTACCACAACCATTACCATTTCCCATCACCACCACCGTTACTGTCACAGGGTTAAATTTTTCACCAAATTTTTGCCTCGTGATGGCACTAAGATCCAACACTTAGTCTTAGCTAAACACTCAGAATGCACATAGAACAAATAATGGATAGTAAGTAAACACACAGGCAAGGCACACAAAATTTATATGCAACAACTAAACCTTTCTTTCTCAATAAAGTATAAGGAACTCAGCCTTAGAGTCTGTTTACAAAAACGTGCCAACTCTGTTTTTGCACTACAGACCCTAAACACCCTATTTATAATGTTCAGGGTGGTAGTTACAAGTCCAACTGCCTAGGCACATGTCTGTAATTCAAATGCTATCAAAGGTCTGTTGTGATTGGATGATAAGAAAGTTATAACTGATGTCTGCATTCTTGTCCAAATCTGATAGAGATCCCATATGCTGTGCACTTGCCAGAAAATTGCCNATCCCACCACCATCACTATCACAACCACCCCCACCGCCCCAACACCATCACCACCGCCACCCCACCATCACAACTACCCCCACCACTACCCCCCCACCACCACTACAACCACTATTGCTACCCCACCACTATCACCACCACAGCCACCGCCCTAGCATCACCACTACCAACGCCCCTCACCACCCCACTACCACAATCACCACCACCACTACGTCACCACCAATACCACCGTTGTTGCCACCCTTACTCCTTACTGCCCCACAACCATCGCTTCCGCTACCCTATACCACCGCCACCACTATCCTATCATCACCCTTATCGCCCCCACCCCCACTCCCACTGCCCCACCCCTATAACCATAACTACTACTACTACCACTACCACCGTTGCTATCCTCATCACCACTACCATCGCCGCCACCCCACCACCACCGCCACCCTACCACCACTCCCACTGCCTCACTGTCACCCCCTCTGCCCCCGCCACTGGTTGCTACTACCGTCGTCCACTGCCACCACCTACCACTATCGTCATCTCATTCTTATACCACTACCACCATCATCCCACTACCATGTCGCCCACTTTCAACACCCATCACCATTTGTCGTTGTCCACCATTACCGTCAGCTATTGTCACCCACCACAACTACCACCACCGTCGTCGCCCAATCACCACCACTGATAACTACCATCACTGTTGCCCTCCACCACCACCATCCACTACCACCATCATTACCCAAAATTTACCACCATCACGTTGCCACCCACGGCTGCCACTATTACCAAGGTCGTCGCCACCTACCACAACCATTACCATTTCCCACTACCATTACCACTACTGTCACAGGGTTAAATTTTTCACCAAATTTTTGCCTCGTGATGACACTAAGATCCAACACTTAGTCTTAGTTAAACACTCAGAATGCACATAGAACAAATAATGGATAGTAAGTAAACACACAGGCAAGGCACACAAAATTTATATGCAACAACTAAACCTTTCTTTCTCAATAAAGTATAAGGAACTCAGCCTTAGAGTCTGTTTACAAAAACGTGCCAACTCTGTTTTTGCACTACAGACCCCAAACACCCTATTTATAATGTTCAGGGTGGTAGTTACAAGTCCAACTGCCTAGGCACATGTCTGTAATTCAAATGCTATCAAAGGTCTGTTGTGATTGGATGATAAGAAAGTTATAACTGATGTCTGCATTCTTGTCCAAATTTGATAGAGATCCCACATGCTGTGCACTTGCCAGAAAATTGCCCAGAACTGCCACCATCTGCAAAGCACATGCCCAACTTCCTCATATGTTGTGCATGTGTCAGGAGCCCTCAACATTCGAATTGCATTACATTCGTGCCTAACCATGGCCCAGCCCATGGCTCATTATTCAAGCTAGCATTACCCCACTATTCAAGCCACCCGCTTCCTTGCTTATATGCTGACTTGTGTCCACATGCCCATGTGCATAGATTACCTTCCTCAGTCATGCATGAGACTTCTGTCATTTTTGGCTAAGGTATGGGTGCCAATGGGCGAGGCTACCCGATGTCAAATGCTGCCAATGGCTGAATGGGTAACAGCTACCCACCACCTCTACCACCGCATAACCCTACTATAATTGATAGTTAAATTTTGTCATCTCTCTTTTATGTTTGTGATTTAATTTTTGGTGTGAATATAATTATGTTTATTGTTAATTTTTTTTTATTATTTTGTGCTTTTAGGCACGAGAAATAACTAATTAATAAATAATATATCCCACTTAAATTTATAGTGGATAATGTATTATTGAGTGAAAGTAAACATATAATAGCGTTCTCTATAATAAATTTGCATACGATATAACAAATTTTCAGTCCCATTTATCACTAATATTTAAAGAAAAAGCAATGTTTGTTGGGCTTAATTTGTTAAATTTATTTGCTAACTTAATTAGTAATTCTCAACATATTGACAATGAATCTCAATAGTTGTAATAATTTACTCAAAAAATTAAATCTAAATAAAATCATAGTTAAAGAAAAAGAGATTATCTAACTGGACTTCTATTCAATGCTTCAATATATAAAAAACACACCAATTTGATGGTTGGCTTCATCTATTTTGGATTACAATAAAGAGAAAAATAAATGAATAAATTGAAATTTCAACCATATACAATCTTGTACAAAGACTCAATCAAGCATCATGAGCTCAAACTCATCAAAGCTAAGGACACCATCCCCATTAAGATCAAACTGATTAATCATGACAACACATTCATCAACACTCCTTGATTCACCCAATCTACTAAGCATCCTCTTCAGGCTCTTTGGTGTTATACACTCACAGCCCTCCATTTCATACATGCCAAAGGCATTCCTCAAGTCCTCCATTTTTTCTTCTTCATCCTTGCTCTCCATCAAACTCACGAACCCATCGAACCCCAACAATCCACCTTGGTCTGAGCCCAGTGAATCAACCACCAATTGCACCTCTTCTAGCAACAATTCACTGTCTATCGACCTGACACAATGTTGGAGCTCTAACGGAGAAATTTTTCCATCTCCATCTTTGTCAAAGCGATTGAATATGTGTTCATAATCAGTGCATTTGCTCATGGGATAAGTTATTAGAATTTAGGAATATGACGAAACGAAAGACAAAGCAAAAAAAAATCTACGGAGAAGAATTGTAGTGGAAATACACAAATATAAATATATAAAACTCCTAGAGTGTAAGCTATAATTGATTGGTGCTAACTGGATATGAACACAATGATCAAAGAGCTGGGTATATATAGTTGTATGTGAACGCGTGATGGAGTTTGGAATGGTCAAGTCTGATAGGAGTGACGTAGTTGAAGAGCTTGGAAAAAGGAAGAAAAAGGGTGTTTGAAACGTGACTGCGTTCTACCTACACGGTTTAGCAGAGCTTCCACAAAGGAAATAGACGAGAAGTTACGGTGTCCTTGAGTTTGATGTTACTATGTCTATAGACACCAAACACGGCTAATTTCTCCTGAACATGGACCCACCATGTTGGCCATGTTCTGGATGGTTAGGATGTCAATTTAGCCTTATTATCTCATATTGACGTTATATCATATTAAATTTGTATTGTATTCATATCATATTAATGTAAAAAATTATAAATAAAAAATGTATGATATTGTATTCATCTCATTTTAATGTAAAAAATTATAAACAAAAAACGTACTATTAATATTTTTTTCTTAATAAAATTTGCCGGACATGAGTATTCCATAAAAACCATTCGATTATGAAACTACTCACATAATACCAAAATCAAATGAATAAGAAAAATAAAAATAAGTCATATATTTTGTCTCATTTTGGAGTTCTTATTGTTTTGGATTCATGGCGAAGTTCTATCAATGGGTAATATTAAAATTCTATATAGTCGATTATGTTGCAAATCAAGTTATTTATTACTAGTCCACATTCTACAACATGATGATCCTCAATAATGATCACTTCTATCCGGTTGGAAAACTGGTTTAGTTAAATTGATTTTTTTTAATTTAATCTAAATTTAATTTTATATTCGGATGTCGCATTCACATGTGTGACGTATGATTTTATGTACTAATCACTCACTTGATTTCGAGTTTTACAAGACAAGGAGAGCCAAACGGAGAAAATTTTCACCCAAACTAGTAACTAAATTAAGGATCAATATACACTTAACAACTCCTGACTTGTGTTTCATCTAATTCTTATAAGCATTAATCGTAAGTAATATTTTATTCTTAAAATCAATGCCATGTTGTTGCATTTTTTGTGATTTTACATGTATATGGGCGCATTTCGGAACAGTTGGACTTGGTCACATTAGATTGGATTGGATTTGACTGTCCAATCCAATTCGCATATAAATGGACTTATTATATTAGATAAACATAGGAATTTCTCCTGTCCCATAATTGGTAGTTCTAAAGAAATGAAATGGGCTACTCGATGACGGAGCCAGGATTGTGCTCTATGCTAGGTATATTTTAAGAGTATCATCAATCTTTTAACTCTAATTTAAATTTGAGGTTAAATGATCTAAAAATTTCTTTAAACTTGAATTCAAACTTATAGCAAATCAAAAACAAAACAAAAAAAAGTTACATATTATTGACCTAAATTGAAGGAGACTCAAATTCTATACCAAATTTTTAACAGTAACTTTTTACCTTATTCAAACCTAAAAGACTTTTTCGACGACTTGTTATCTGCCTCTTCTTGTTTCTTTCTTCTTTGCTACTTCCATTGTCGAACACCACCAAGCTTTCACAGATCCTTTGAAGACTTGTAGGTTAGTTTCTTTATTTTCATCTTTCATCTTCTTGATTTTTTTGTATTTTTCAAAACCCTATTCTTACTCATCTTTTCATACAATATAAACCCCAAGACTAGCATCAAATTTTTCTTTGACTTTTTTGAGTTAAACATCGTCAATAGTGCACTTTTAGACCGATTCTTTGTGAAATTTTAAACCTTCACTATCCACAAATTTAGGAAATTTTTCATTTTATTCTTCAATCTTCCTTTTTTGTTGATAACAATCTGTTTTTTGTGTTCTTTAAAGTAGATTCAAGTCAAAGTAACTCTTTTTTTTTTTCTTTTTCTGGATTTAAAAAAAAAAGATTAAAACAATTTGAGAATTCTGGGGTGATTTTCTTTTGTTTTTTTTTGCTTTTTTTTATTCCCAAGAGGTGTTGTATCCATATTCAATTTTTTTTTTTGAATTACCCATTTGTGGAGATAAAAGAAAGTTTCATTTATTTTATTAAATTTCACGATTTGAATGACAAAAAAATTTTTTTCAGAATAATAAGAAATTTTTTAAAAAGATTGAATAGATATTTAAGTTTGTCCATTAAAGTAATCTATATCAAATCAAACTTTTTACTTAAACTTGAGTTATAGTTGGAGATGCTTTAACTACAAGTTTTACTTTGTCCTCTAATAATAGGTAAAAATAATGTGATATATTTTATTTTTTACATCATATTTGATACTTATAGATTAACTAGTTATTGTCTGTGCCTGAAATCACAGAATTATAAAAAAAATTGTCAACAATAAACACCCAAAGTCAAATTACAAATATAGATGAGAGAGAAATGAAATTAAACACTGGTTGTAAGGGGTGAGAGATGATAGTGATGATGAGCAACAATGATGGTGAAAGACGGTGATGGTTGTGGTGAGTAACGACGATCATGGTGGTGGTGGCAGCTGTGGATGGCAACGGTTGTGGTGGGCGATGGTATAGTGGTTGGTAGTGGTGGTGGTTTGTGGTGGTGGGGTGACGACGGTGGTGGTGGGCGACGACGGATGCTTTTGGGCAATAGTGGTGATGGATGGAAGTGAGTGACAATGGGTGGAAACGACAGTGAGCAATGACGGGTGGTGGTGGTTGGTGGTAGTATATGTGGTGGGGGTGGGTGATAGTGGCCGGCGACAATGGTGGGCGACGATAGGTGATGGTGGGTTGTGGTAGTGGGTGCTGGTGGTGAGCAACGATGGTGGTGGTGGGTGCTGGTAGTGAGCGATAATGGTAGTGGGTGTTGTCAGTGAGCGATAATGGTAGTTGGATGATGGTGGTAGTGGTAATAAATATAAAAATGAGATAACGATGATGGTGGGTGTCGGTGGTAGCAATCGGTGGTGGCGGCGATGGTTGTAATTGTGGCAGAGGTGATGGTGGGTTGACGACGGTGGTGATAGTGGTGGTGGTGGTGGGGTGGCGGCAATGGTGATGGTGGGGTGGCAGCGACGATGGTGGTAGTGGTGATGGTTATGGGGGTGGTGGTAGTAGATAGGTGGGGGTAGGGTTGATGGTGAGAAAGTGGCAATGTGGTAGGGTGGCGACAGTGGTAGTGGTGGTGGTGGGGTGACGGTAGTAGTGGTAGTGTTGATAGTGGAGGTGGTGGTGATGGTGGTTGGCTAGCGAGAATGGTGGTGGTGGGGGCGATGATAGTAGTGGTGGTTCTGGCAAAGGTGGTAGTGGGGTGGCTCTGGTGGTGGGGTGGTAGCAATGGCGAGGTGGTGGCGGTGGTGATGGTGGTGGTGGTGGTAGTGGTGGTGGGGTAGTAGGGATGTTGGTGGTGGTGGTGGGGGTAGTTGTGGTGGTAGTGGTGATGGTGGTAGGGCGATGGGGGTGGTGATAGTATTGTTCCAAATACTAAATTTTTTTAAAGTATTTATGAGATGTTATAAATTCTTGAAATATTTTTGAAAAATTAACAAAAATACATCTTTAGAGACTTATTTTCCCTATTAAATTTGGAGAGTTAATATTAATCAACGTATTAACTTTAAAGTAAAATTTAAAACGATCTCAACTGCGAAAAACAAAAGTCATTTTGTTTGTCTTTTGAAATTTAAATTGTATTGCACTTTATTATATAGATTAAACATAACTGGGCAAAAAATAAGTATATAATGTCTATACAAACAAAAAAAAAACTAAAAATAGGTTAATTATAACCCTCTAAAAAAAAATGAGGTTAAAATTATAGTAATTTACAAAAGGCCTCGGCAAGTTTTCATATTTCAGAAGTATTGCATGATAACTTCATTATGAATATCATCGAAAGTGTCTTTCTTTGTATAAATAATCAAAATATCGATACCAAAATCACAATTGGTAATATCAATGCTAAAGCTTGAAGGTTACGACATGCGACGCTTTATTGGTTAATGATGTTTTGTTTGTTTTAGTGCTTTTAGGGAAAACTTGGTAATAAAGTTGGGTCCAACCTTTTTTTTTAATCCAACTTCTTTTTCTTTTTTTTTCTATTGTTGACTCCAAGAGGTTTTATGACATTCTTTTTTTATTTCAATCTATTAATTAAAATATTTATTCTCCCAATAAATCCAATTTTGTTAAAAAAAATTCGGGGTGGGCCTAGACCCTTGGTCCAACCATAACTTTTAAAATGGTATTATTTGAGATTTGGATTCTATTTGTTTCCGGATTACAAATATCTTGGGTAAGAGAAAAAATCTCGAACACTCGAAGATATAACTGGTTTTCAAAATTTATTCCAATCCCGTCCCTCATCCCCTTGTCCGCTAATCCGATCATGCCCTCAAATATTACCAGTCTGTTTTTCATTAGATTTTTTTAGTTTCTTTCAGACGATCACTATTAAGATTTCAATTGCTCGAACCGGGTTTCTAACTGCCTTGCACTACTTAGTGCTTACCAACCAGTCCAATGTTCCCTATCACCGAGTCAAACAGTTACATTACAATATTCGAGTAAACATAAAACAATCCACTATAATATGTCTCTCGAGTCTCGACTAAATGACATCCCTAAACCAAGGGCTATCGGAGGCATTTTGGGGTTTAAAGTGAAAATAAAAAATGAGATTTTTTAAAATTTTTTAATATTAATAATAAATTTTTTAAAATTATTTTTATTTTTTAAAATACATAAATATTAATTAAATTTTTATATTCAAGTTAATGATTGAAAAATTATAATGATAAGTTTGAACTTGAGTTTTTATGGAGGTTGATTTTTGGTAGTTTTAGTTTTATTGTTAGTTTTTTATTTTTTGTTTTCAAAAAATTGAATTTTAAGATTTTTTAATTTCATGGGTTGAATTAATAGACTAAGTCCATTCAAATTGAAATATTTTATTTGGACTATTACTACACACTTAAATTATGGTGTTTTCATAAAGGACTTTTACAATCTAAGTAGAATCTTGAGTTTAAACTTACAAAAGTTGATAGAGGCCTTCACAAATCACAAGAGCTCTCGAAAAGACTTTTCCAAAACATATAAAAACTTGATACAATGTTAGCTACATGGAAAAGTGTGGGTGACAAGAGAGGCCTAGGCTATACAAATGAAAATACCACCTCCATCACCCCCAAGACCATGTTTGTGAAGGATAATCAAGTCTCAAAAAAAACTAAGAAGGATAAGGGTAAGCATGAAAAGAAGCCAATTAAAAAAAATACTCAAACCAAACTATTTGTGTGTTTTACTTGTGGAGAGTATGGTCACTATAGTGTACATTGCATTCAAAATAGAGAAGTCTTAGACAAAATGCTTATGCATTTAGCTAACCAATATAAAATGTCGAACAATCAAGTTGTAAATATTTCCAAGCTTTTAGAAAGATCAAGTGTGTCCAATCACAGTCATCACATGAGCTGTCACGCCCCATCCCGGTCTCCTAAGGATGAGACACGACTAAATTTTTGATATACCTGTTTACATATTTATAATCTGGACTAATAAAACATTAAATAATCTCACAGGTTCAACAACACTACTCATCCCTTTAGTTATTAAGTATGATGGTAAAACCTATCTCATAACCTGTTCCATAAATAACACATATACCAATTGTTTATTTCTCAGTTTATAGACATATAAAAAATTCCACACCCACATAGAATACATCACAAAGTATGTTTGTTGAGTCTGTTACAAATAAATACTATTAACCTGCTGTAATAATCTCTCACTCAATCTAATATACAACCTAGCAAATAATTATACAGACCCTCAATCTGTATCACTCAACTCATTAAAACTACATACATGATTAAATGACATACAAGCTGAGTAATATCACATAAACTTCATTGGACAACTCTGGACTAAATTCAATTTCACTAGACAGTACTCAATCGACTAAACAGTGGACTGATTTGCAATTCCCTCTATAGTACCTAAAAAATAGAACCTATAGGGGTGTGAGCTAAACCGCGCGCTTAGTGAGTGTACATGTTATATATAAAATAAAAATGATAGTAATGCACAAGAGTAGGTAGATATATGTATCAAGCAACAATATCAAACCAATTCCAAAGAATTCAAAAGCCACATCACATTCATACTACCCCACATCGAGTAATCGATTTCATATGGATCTGTGTCTTCTGAACCTCCTAGGAACACCACAGTGCTAGTACATCACTGCACACTCAGTGATCAAGCATCGACGTTCCTGTCTTAAACAGTGCGTCATATTTCACAATACACAGTACAAAACATCATTCACTCACATAAGTACGTAACACATAATCCTAGATAATTACTGTTAAATTCCAGCATTTACTTTCATCTTATAATAGCATTTCTAAAACATATAAAAATATATACCTACCTCAAAGTGTACAAATTTACAGGCCTTCGAACCTACTAGTGGATCCTTTCAGTGTTATCGTATATGTCTCAACACCGACTGTCCTACCTGTTCCACCTAACACATTTATAATTAAAATATCAATATGTTTATCACATTTAATAATTAATCATACACTAATGCCTGCAATATAATTCCACCCAAAGTGCTCTGGTAACCCCAGTTATCGCACTCAAAAACCCTTATTCGGGTCCGGATCCACGTCAATATTCAACACACTCAATCATATATTTCAATACATGCTAAAGCATCATAAATATCATATGAAATAATTTAGAAACAAGTTTGGAAAGCATCGCCTGTTCTGAAATTAAGAAACCCTACTCGCTCGGTATTTTGATCTAAAATCACTAAAAATTAAATAGTGCTATTTTTTTGATAAAATTTAATACGCATACTCAATTAACCTACCTAAGACTGAATATAAAATTTATTTCCTTAAAATCATGCCAAAACTAGGTCAATTTGACCCCGGAGGTCAAAACAGTCATTTTACTTTTCATTTTGATCCCGCCGTCCGATCAACTTGAAATTTTACTGGGACCTCCGCATGGACGTTACGGAACTTTTGGCACCAAACAGAGGTTGATCACAATTTGGAGACTCCCAAAATTGCCATCGGAGTCCACTGGTGTCCCCCACCACACTTCATCTTCAACTTTTGCTTGGTTTGACTTTTGCCTCAAGTGCAAAATTTTTTGCTCAATCAACCCCCTTTGACTTCATAGTTCTCCCACTAAAATACACCATTTTCTTTGATTCCAACAGCCACACACTCTTTGAACAACATAGTTTCAATTCCACTAGACTCAGTCTTCAAATTTAACTCTAACATCATCAAATCATTGGTTAAAGTTGACTTATTTCAAAGTTTAAACAAGTGTTTATTAAAATTATATTTTCACTTCCTCAAACTCTCACGCCACCATTACACCACCACGCACCACGACAAACCACCACACCTTCACTAAACAACTCCTTGAGACCCTCCAAACTTAACCATATCAACCAATTAACCCTAATCATGCTCAAATCACAAACCCGTTTCAAAATTCAAAAACCCACTAAACTTCAAAACACAAATTCATGCATTACTACTAAACCAAATCAAAATCTAAATACATAAATGAGTTCCTAACATTTATATTATGCTATTAGTATACCTCTTAGTGTTTGACGTGATCTCTGCAAAAATCCAAAACTTCACAGTTTACACTTCCTCCTCTAGCTCTCCCTTGCTCTCAGTTTTGGTAAGAAAGAACACACACACACACACTGAATTTTGTTTTAAACACACACACACTGAATTTTGTTTTCAACCACCAATTTCACCTCCTCTAGCGACAATTCACCACCTACCGACTCGACGCAATATTAGAGCTCTAATGGAGAAATATTTCCATCTCCATCTTTATCAAAACGATTGAATATACATTCATAATCAGTGTATTTATTCATGAGATAAGTTATTAGGATTTAGGAATATGACGAAACGAAAGTACAAGCAAAAAAAAGTTACTCCAAAGAATTATAGTAGAAATATATAAATATAAATATATGAATCTCCTTGGGTATAAGCTCAATTGATTGGTGTTACCTGGATATGAACACAATGATGAAAGGACTGTGTATATATAGTTGTAGGTGGGACGCGTGATGGAGTTTGGAATGGTCAAGCCTGATAGTAGTGACGTAGTTGAAGAGCTCATAAAAAGGAGGAAAAAGGGTGTTTGAAATGTGAATGCGTTCTAGCTACGGTTTAGCAGCTTCCAAAAGGAAATTTTTAATTTACTCGTGAAAAATTAATTTTTTTAAAAAAATAAAAATATTACAATATAATTTATTATCTTATTTTTTGTTTAATTGTTTGTCTATTTTGTACCAAATTAACCAATTGTGAATTACAAAATAGAGGAACGACCAAACAAAAATAAAAGTGTGGACTACTTTACAATATTTTTTTTATTTGAAGAAGTAATATAAAAAAACTAATTATTCAATATAAATTGAATATTTTTATATTTTTCAGGGGAGAAAATGTGATTTTCTGGAGTTTGACGATCCTTGACACCAAACGCGGCTAATTTCTCCGGAAAATGGACCCACCACGTTGGCCACGTTCTGGAATAGTTAGGATGTCAATTTAGCCTTATTACCTCATATTGACGTCATATCATGCTACATTTGTATTGTACTTGTATTATATTAACGTAAAAAATTATAAATAAAAAATGTATGATATTATATTCGTCTCATATTAATGTAAAAAATTCTGAATCAGAAATGTACGATTAATATTTTTTTCTTAATCAAATTTGTCAGACATGGGTATTCCATAAAAACCATTCGATTATGAAACAGCTCAAACAATACCAAGATCAAATGATTAAGAAAAATATAAATAAGTCATATATTTTGTCGTATTTTCGAGTTCTTATTGTTTTACATTCTCGACGAAGTTCTGTCAATGAGAGAGATTAAAATCGTATTAGTCGATTAGTCGCTAGAAGGTCAATATACACTTAACAACTCGCGACTTGTGTTTCATCTAATTCTTATAAGCAATTTGATTCTTAAAACCAATACCATGTTGCTGCATTTTTTGTGAATTTACACGTCTATGCGCGCAGTTTGAACAGTTGAATGTGGTCACACTGGATTGGATTTTACCGTCCAATCCAATTCCCATGTAAATGGACTTATTATATTGGATAAACATAAGAATTTCTCCAGTCCCATATTTGGTTGTTCTAAGAAATGCAACGGGCAACCCACTGACGGAGCCAAGAATATGTTCTAGGATAGGTATACTCTAACTACAAGTTTTATTTTGTCCTTTACTAATAGGTAAAAATAATGTGATACATTTTTATTTTTTATAACATATTTGATACTTAAAGATTGATTAAACATAGATGGGTCAAAAACAAGTATACAATGTGTATAAAAACAAAAAAAAAAAAAAAAGAGGTTAATTATAACCCTTTACAAAAAATAAGGTTAATTATAGTAATTTACAATAGATCTCAACGAGTCTTCATACTTCAAAATCGTTGCATGATAATTTCATTATGAACACCATCGAAAGTGAATTTCTCTATATCTATATCTATACTACTATAAAATGTACATAAAATGGAAAAATTTTTGATTGACCACAATATCCCTACGATATAATTTAATTACCTCAAAACCCTTCCAATCAATAAATATAGTTCAAGAGACTTACTTAAATCAATCAACTCTTCTCCTCTCTCATTAGTTTCTGACTTTACTCTTGTTTATTCCTCTAAAGTCACTTAAATCCTCGATGTCCCTTCATCTGCTTTCATCTTCTTTCAAGCTTAAGCGATTGTTAATCACTTACATTGGGTTAATTAGCATTATATTGGATTAATTAATTAGCATTACATTGGGTTAATTAATATCACGTCTTTCTCTATCCCTTTCTCTTTATCTATCTATTTTTTTGGGCTGGTCAACTACCAATTCTCTCTCTCCTTGTATAGCAACGGTGTTTGTGAAGTAGAAGAAACTCGAATCGATAGTTTACTCACCTTCAAGAAGAGCCTCAAATATGTCCTCACGTGGACGGTAAAAACTGATCATCCATTGTCAATGCATTTGATCGGAAGTCGATAATTCTTAGAGTATGGTTGTTTATTATTATTATTCATGGTTGCATGCTACTATTTTTTAATATTTATCAATTGATTATATTGATATTCTATCGATAGTACCAGTTTATCAGGATTTATCTATGCTTTCTTTTTCTAGGTTTTACTTCTTGTATACATGCAATGATTTTGACTCCTTTGGCTTCAATGGTTTCTATGTCTTTTCAATTTCGTTCTCTTTCTAGATCTTTTCAACTATTTTTTGAACGTTTATTCTAATGTTCTCTTACTCAATTGGATAATTGTCATATCAAGTTTATTTAGGTAGAAGCAAATTATAATTTTGTTTAAAAAATAAGGTAATTTAAATTTTAGGGATTGCGGTAATTTGATGCAAGTGAAATATGTGCATAGATGGGGAATTGTTTGTTGAAATGCCAATAGATACCTATTATTAAAATAAAACGATTAAGATTGAAAGAGAGAGCGGATTATAAAGATTGAAGATTTATTGTCTATATTTATTGATGACACGTGAAACTCAGCCAACTCAATTGAGTTTTCCTGGGATGTCGTCATAAGCTCATTTAGTTAGGAGACACGACTTCATTAGCTCTACATTTGCGTGTTGAGAAGACGATGTCATGCATGATGGACCCTATGCTGGAAAATGTAGTTACACAACAAAAATATATTTTAGGAATGATTGTCGTCTTTGAAGCAAAGCTTTTTTTGAGTACATTTTTTTTTTAAAGTGCATCCACTCTTTCTCTAACTCTGTCCTACTTACTATTTGAGTAAGTTTTAATTTGTTGATTTCTGTTCAAGCTTTTTACTATATTGTGGGATTTTCATTATACAAATTAATTTAATCATGAGTTTATTTGATGTGTGCTATTAGGAGAATTTATTTCAATTAAATGGTAAAAGTGATATTTGCACCACTTTCAGGCAAAAGAGGTGTTTTAATCAAATTGGTTGCCTGGAAGATTCTGATCACCCTTTGTTGCATACAAATATTTCCGAAAATTATACAGTCGTAGCAATTGGTGGCTTGACATAACTAATTATTATATGATCAAATCATATAGATGTCCTGATACTTTGACATAATCTTACATGTTATACAATGTTCAAGCAAATAGAGAGTGTAAAATTTTATGCTTAAGACAATATTGTGTCACTTTCAATTGGATGTAGATTTGCAAGCCAATATCATAGATAGGGAGGATATTAGTGTTTACTATTTCATTGTTTGTATCTGGGAAGATCTCTTGTCCATCGATGTTGTGGTTTTTTCTATCTTGCAACGATATCGTTTTTTTTGTTAAGGCCAAGACTTTGGTCAGTAAAAATTATGCAAGTACATTACTTGGAAAAATTTTGTTGCCTGAGATAGATTTACATCAAGAGAGAAACGTACTTACTTATGAAGTGTATTAGATAAGAAACTACCAACTGATACACAAACTGATAAAAAACACTAAAATGATACACTAACTGATACACAAAATTAATATAAGAAAGCAATACACGAAAGAAATATATCAAACAGAAACACAAAAATAGAAACACTAAAATGATACACCTAATTGATGCAAGAAACTAATACACCAAAAAGTGTGCCACAAAAAATCAAAAAATTTATAATTTCAAACAAAAATAATCAAATCAAGTCTTTTCATATTTGAAAAAATAAATAAATTATCAATATAATGAGAGAGATGGAGAGTAACGGTGAGAGAAAATAAGGGAAAAGAAAAAGAAAATTGAGAAGAGCGAAAGAGAACAACGGGGAAAGAGAGAGAGAGAAAATATGGAGGGATTTGGATATAATTGTTTTCAAAAACAAGTTATTACAAGAGCTACTCTTGCATAATGGGTTTTTGGTTTTTTTCCATCAATATGTACTTATGCTGAATAAGTTTTCATTATTACCCTTTTACTCAAATAAGTCTATATTTGTGTACTGACTTCCGTTTTTCTCTAGTTTATTTAGGCTAAAATCTATGGTTTTGTGGGGACCTATTTCTTATGGATTCAGATTTTTGTTTGGACAATTACTACACACCTAAAAAATTATAAAGTTTTCCTAATTCAGATTTTGTTGGTCTAGTGATTAGGTCGGTCTTACCCTCTTCCACCCATATTTGAAATAAAGCAATGTTATTAGCACCTAAAAAATTGACTTAATTTATTCACATAAGAATATGTCAAGTGATGAAATTCCAGTGAAAAAGTAAAAAATTATCGTTACAACAACACTATTAAATTGTATTATTATCATATCTTAAATTAATAAATTATATCAATTTTTAAATTCAAATAATATTACTCTTTGAATTAAAACTATTGCTTGGATGGTTNTAACGGGGAAAGAGAGAGAGAGAGAGAAAATATGGAGGGATTTGGATATAATTGTTTCCAAAAACAAGTTATTACAAGAGCTACTCTTGCATAATGGGTTTTTGGTTTTTTTCCATCAATATGTACTTATGCTGAATAAATTTTCATTATTACCCTTTTACAATTTTTAAATTCAAATAATATTACTCTTTGAATTAAAACTATTGCTTGGATGGTTTGTCCTCACAAGACTTTGACCAAAGCAAGTCAACTTTGAAACATAATGCGTTCCACTTTGAAATAGTTGAGAAATCTTATCGATTGGTCAGGGGACTCAACTTAAGACATACAAGTTTATGTCTAACTTTATATTTGGCCAAATCAACGCCAATTGATAACCACTTTAATAGCTAACATAAAAAGGTTGCCAAACGACAAAAAATCAATATAAAAAGACTCATGGAGCTCCCATGTAACTCAGTCATATTAATTTTAATTCAAAATGGGACAGGGAAAGAAAAAGATGTCTTTGGCTTTGGAGGAATTCATGCATGAGAGATTACTACGAACACTGCTCTGTGTCTACTGCTTCAGACTCATCTACATGGCGGACCACAATCGGACAGGAACCCTCTATTCCGTCAGAAACTCGTCCCCAGAACATGGATTTCTTGCTTCACACTCTGAAGACTTAGTGAGCTGACTTTTGATGCTTGTCTTGGCGCGACGCAAATTTGGACACCCTATTACTAAAAAAAATAGAGATGAATGCTTGAGCTGAATTCCAAGCTTTAAATGTCTTTGTTTGAACATGTAGATTGCATTATTTTAATAGCTTAATGAGATTGGTTTTCTGGCATATCAGTTATTTGTCAGAATAAAAGACCACTAATCTCTGTTTCTTTTTCTTTGAGTCGAGTATTGAGGTGTTATATTTTTATTCATTCACTCTACGATAGATCACCCATCACGTATGGGTGAGAGATGACCTATTATAACACTTGAATTGATCTTGTAGATAATGTATCACTGAATAAAAATGAAAGTAAACATATAGTAGAGATGCTCTCTATAATAAATTTGGGTACTATATAATAATTTTTCAACTCCATTGCCATTTGTCACTGATAATTAAAAAAAAGAGCAAGGTTAGTTGGATCTAATTTGTTGAATTTATTTGCTGACTTAATCACTCATAGTCATCAGATTGATAATGGATCTCAGTATTTGTTGAGAATCGTAACTAATTCAATAGTTATAATAGATTAGCTAAACAAATTAAATTTAAATAAAATCATAATTAAAGAACAAGGGATTATCTGTCTGGATTTCTATCCAATGGTTCCAATATATAATAGACACACCAATTTGATAGTTGGCTTCATCTATTTTGGATTACAAAAAAGAGAAAAAAATAAATGAATGAATTGAAATTTCAACCATATACAAACTTGTACAAAGACTCACCCAAGCATCATGAGCTCAAACTCATGAAAGCTAAGGACACCATCCCCATTGAGATCAAACTGATTAATCATGACAACACATTCATCAACACTCCTTGACTCACCCAATCTACTAAGCATCCTCTTCAGGCTCTTTGGTGTTATACACTCACACCCCTCCATTTCATACATGCCAAAGGCCTTCCTCAAGTCCTCCGTCTTCTCTTCTTCATCCTTGCTCTCCATCAAACTCACGAACCCATCCAACCCCAATAATCCACCTTGGTCCGAGCCCAGTGCATCAACCACCAAGTTCACCTCTTCTAGCAATAGCTCACCGCCTAACAACCCAACATAACGTTGTAACTCCGATGGAGAAATTTTTCCATCTCCATCTTCATCAAAATAATTGAATATACGCTCATAATCAGTGTACTTGCTCATTTGATAGATGATTATGAATATAACGGAATGAAAGATCAACAGAAAAAAAATCTACGGAGTAGAATTATAGTGAAAAAATATACAAATAAAAATATATGAATCTCCTTGAGTATAAGCTTTAATTGATTGGTGCTACCTGGATGTGAACACAATGATCAAAGAGCTGTGTATATATAGTTGTGGGTGGGACGCGTGATGGAGTTTGTTATGGTCAAGTCTGATAGGAATGACGTAGTTGAAGAGCTCGGAGAAAGAAAAACAAAGGGTGTTTAAAATGTGGCTGGCTGCGGTCAAGCCACGGTTTTGCAGCTTCCACAGAGGAAATAGATGAGAAGTGACAATTCCATCGATGTCACTTCTATTTTTTTTTTTTTTTTTTGTTCAGTTAGGCGTCACTTGCTATGTCAATAGACTCCAAACACGGCTAATTTCGTCTGAAACTGGACCCACCATGGTGGCCATGTTCTGGATGGTTGGGAATTTTCCCTTATCTCATGCTCTGGATGGTTAGGATGTCAATTTTAACTTATTTATAATATGATATTGGGCCGGGTTTAATAAGTTTATTTGATAATTTCAAATAAATTTATCTATCGATCACTAACATTCCTTTCATAACTATTCACATTATACTATTCTTTCAAACGCAAATTACCCCTAATTATGGGGGTGTGATATCATAACTTTTTATTTTT
Organism: Ilex paraguariensis; assembly: GCA_963454935.2. Classification (NCBI taxonomy): domain Eukaryota; kingdom Viridiplantae; phylum Streptophyta; class Magnoliopsida; order Aquifoliales; family Aquifoliaceae; genus Ilex; species Ilex paraguariensis. The sequence continues at coordinate 134,837 of CAUOFW020008658.1, forward strand.
TTTTAGATGACGGGAGAAATTATAGTTCATTCTTGACGAATAGAAATGCACCTACGTCACTCGAACTCGAGAGTTCGAATAGAACCAAGGGCAAATTCTGTGTATGAACTGATTCTTCAATCCATACACTAGTTAAATTAGAACTTGAAATTCGATAGAGATTCGAACCCACATCAAAAACTTGGATATTGTTTGTTTACTCAACTGAGATCCGTTCTACTAACCAACTAAACTTTTTTTTATCAAGGGAACCATTAATCTAAAGAATACAAAGTCTTCACAAGAGAAGTGGTATTATTTAGGGATGTCAAACATGTCAGGTGGGATCATTTCGTACCGGATTTGTTTCAGGTTTGTGTTAAAAATTTTTACACACAAACCTGACATTTTTAATAATCGTGTCGAGATATATAAACACTAATCTGACCAGACAATTAAACGTATTACCCAAACCTGACATATTTGATACGTTTACTAATAATGTCATTTTCAAGTTAACACGTACCCCCACGTGTTAACCTGTTTAACCCACGTATCAAATTTTATTCGTTCAAATTTAATTTTTTTTTTTTTTTGAAAAAAATAGAAAATTTATTGAATCAACTCCAAAAAAATTACAAGCAAAACAGCCAAAGGCTACATTCCAAGCCAATGGCTTCAATCCCTCAAACAAAATTACAAACAAAATTCATACAAATGCCAAAACAACCCAACATTCCAGTACACTCCTATCATACCAGATTGCTAACCTGCCTTGGATCCTGCAGCAATCCTGAAACATCAGGCCCACTCACTACCTCAAAACCATAACCATCTTCCTCCTCAAAGTAGGCAAAGCCATTTGATCCTGGAACAACACCATCTTACCAGCTACAGGCAGCAATCCAGAAGCAGAAAATTCAGTACAACTTTCCACTTGGACAGCATAAGAAGCAAAGAAATCTGCAAGAGCATTAGCCTCCCTGTAAATATGCTTAATCCTGACATTAAGCCTTTTAAACAACCCCCAAATCTGGTCTAAAATAGATTTGCACCTCCAAGGCACAGCAACTTTACCCAAGACCATTTGCACTAGACTTTGCGAATCAGACCATTTGAACGACGAGAATGACGAAGGCTGAACAGTGAGCCCTCCTCCGGACCAGCGGCGGATGAGAGTGAAAAAGTGGAAAAGTGGAACTGGGTTGGGGTTATGTTTTTTTTTTTTTTTTGTTGCTTTTATATGTTTGGATAAATGGGTTAAATGGGTAATAAATGGATAAGTCGGATTCGGGTTGAATTATATAAACTTGTTTAAAATATACGGGTTAATCGGGTTAAAATCGAGTTGATCTAATTTTGACATGACCCCGACCTATTTTTTTTTGTGTTTATACGTGTTGATTTTTTTTTATCCGTTGACTCATTTAATTTTGTGTTCGATTTGTATCGTGTTAACGTGTCGTATCAAAAATTGATAACTCTTGAACAAAGGTCGTTGGTTCATGTTAATTTTGTATTGTATTCGTCTCNCCATTTAATTTTGTGTTCAATTTGTATCGTGTTAACGTGTCGTATCAAAAATTGATAACTCTAGTATTATTTGAACAAAGGCCGTTGGTTCATGTTAATTTTGTATTGTATTCGTCTCATATTTATATAAAAGAAACTANTCATTTAATTTTGTGTTCGATTTGTATCGTGTTAACGTGTCGTATCAAAAATTGATAACTCTTGAACAAAGGTCGTTGGTTCATGTTAATTTTGTATTGTATTCGTCTCATATTTATATAAAAGAAACTATAAATCAAAAATGTATGATTAGTATATTTTTCTTAATCAAATTTGTCGGACATAAGCATTCCATAAAAACCATTCAATTATGAAACAACTCACACAATACCAAGATCAAATAATTAAGAAAAATAAAATAACTCATTTTGTCTCAATTTCGAGTTCCTACTGTTTCGAATTGGAGTTATGTCAATGGGTAAGATTAACATCCTATGTGGTCGATTATGTTGCAATTCGAGTTATTAGTCCACACACTAATTATGGTGTTTTATTCTCTATTTCTTAAAATAATATTTTTTTCAATAAGCATCGTTTGGATATTTATTAAAAAAANAATTAAGAAAAATAAAATAACTCATTTTGTCTCAATTTCGAGTTCCTACTGTTTCGAATTGGAGTTATGTCAATGGGCAAGATTAACATCCTATGTGGTCGATTATGTTGCAATTCGAGTTATTAGTCCACACACTAATTATGGTGTTTTATTCTGTATTTCTTAAAATAATATTTTTTTCAATAAGCATCGTTTGGATATTTATTAAAAAAAACTTAAATAAAAAAAACTTTATAAAAAATGCGTTTCGATTATCAATAGAAAAATACTAATTTGTATCACAATGAAAAATATGCCTTCAATAATCAAATATATTTGATTAAAACTTATTTGTATCACAATTAGCTGCTGTTCCATCGTTATAAGGACCCTTTTCTTCAAACGCGAGTGCAAATTTTCAACATCTTATCCGGTGATGATTTAGTCGAAGAAAAAAAAAATGAGAAAGACACCAAATTGGCAAGANTCTTCAAACGCGAGTGTATATTTTCAACATCTTATCCGGTGATGATTTAGTCGAAGGAAAAAAAAAATGAGAAAGACACCAAATTGGCAAGATAATAAGCAGTTAGGGGCAAACAAAACGAACCGAGTCGTGTTCGGACTCGATTGGTTCGTTTTCTCGGGTTTAATTTGAACTTGTGTATTTGTCATCTAAACTTATTAACCTCCTCTGCTTGGCTCAACTCATCTAATTAAACATTTCAAACTTACACTTGCGTTCAAGTTTATATACTCATTATAGAGTTGAACAATCCCTTGATTGGGCTCAACTCTTTAATCAAATGCACTTCAAAGAGGACTTTAAACCAAACAAAATAAAACTAAATACCACAATAAAGATAATCTGAGACCAAACAAAATAAAAGCAAAAACCAAAATAAAAGACAAACCCACTTGAATTCATTAGATTGCATACGAAATTGAAATTCATTTTCTTTTGGTTAACTAATACTGAAATTCATTACTTAACTTGGTTATCACAGCTTCTATCCAAATTCCTGGAAGTTCNATTGCATACGAAATTGAAATTCATTTTCTTTTGGTTAACTAATACTGAAATTCATTACTTAACTTGGTTATCACAGCTTCTACCCAAATTCCTGGAAGTTTAAGGCATTTTGATACATATAAAGGCAAACCCCACTTGAATTCATCGATATGTTTTGATCTNTCCAAATTCCTGGAAGTTCAATGCATTTTGATACATATAAAGGCAAACCCCACTTGAATTCATCGATATGTTTTGATCTGAATTCACTTATTTTAGGATCTCCAGAAATCAAAGTCTATAGATTCTCCACCATCCTCTACTCTCTCAGCGAACAAACACTCAAATCGGATTGCAAAGAAGTGAAAGAAATTCAGATCGAATCAGATTTTAAAGAACATGAAGAAATTCAAATCAACACAATTGTCAAAAAGACGATGACAACTATTCAGACATCACCCTCTGCCCATTCAATCTCTCCGACGTCGATCCATTAACGATCAGTGAGAGAGAGCTGCTCCGATTTTGTCAATGGAACTCTCCTGCGTTGTCAATGGTCATCGAGATGATAGACGAAAGTGTGGTCGTCAAAATGTGATCATCGATGGTTACCTATCGANGCCATTCAATCTCTCCGACGTCGATCCATTAACGATCAGTGAGAGAGAGCCGCTCCGATTTTGTCAATGGAACTCTCCTGCGTTGTCAATGGTCATCGAGATGATAGACGAAAGTGTGGTCGTCAAAATGTGATCATCGATGGTTACCTATCGACAAAGTTCCGACGGTACGGGGAGTGTCGGGGAGTGCAGGTTAAAAGATAAGTATTTTGTTCAAAAATGTTGGTCAGAAGTAAAAGTTAATTTTTTTAACTTTTTTTTTATAAGTTTTTTTTTTTTTTTTTGATAAAAGACGGTAACAACTTTATTAAATTTAAACTGGGGACTCACTAAGGATGAGAGAGCCAATGAAATCAGGGCATACCTCTCTCCATAGGACAAAATCAGTACATTGACAAGCATAATGAGCCAAAGCATCTGCCACTCCATTAGCAGATCTCCTTACCCAAGAGGAAGAGAATTTCATTAAGTGTACCGCGAAAGATTGTATCAGTTCTATAAGATGACCAACTTCTGAAAGATTAGGTTTTTTCCTGTCAATTGCCTCCACCACAGTTTTAGCATCACCTTCTAGGATAATGCTTGAATATCCCAACTGTAGATCCAACGCATAGCAGGCAGCCAAAGTCTCCACACTTTCAACACTCAAAGACCTTCTAACTAATCTGCTCAGACCAGCAAGGAATCTTCCCCTCCAGTCTCTGATCACCACTCCTATACCCACAGCTTTAATCGAGCTAAATGTAGCCCCATCAAAGTNCTTTCCTGTCAATTGCCTCCACCACAGCTTTAGCATCACCTTCTAGGATAATGCTTGAATATCCCAACTGTAGATCCAACGCATAGCAGGCAGCCAAAATCTCCACACTTTCAACACTCAAAGACCTTCTAACTAATCTGCTCAGACCAGCAAGGAATCTTCCCCTCCAGTCTCTGATCACCACTCCTATACCCACAGCTTTAATCGAGCTAAATGTAGCCCCATCAAAATTAATTTTGACAGTACCCATTGGAGGAGTAAACCAGCAAGAGAACTCACCCAACGTTGATGGAATATCTGTTTTGTTACTTCGGTCCTGGGCCTCTAGATACTGGTTCAAATAAGAGCTAGCAAAATCCACAATCTGATAAGGACATTGGACATCCTGCTGTACCCTAGCTTTGTTTCTGTTCAACCAAATGGACCAGCATAGTCACACCACCAAGCAGGCATCTCTTGAGGACAAATTTTCTGAGACTGTTGCAATCCATTGTTGAAAGCTAGTTGAAGGAACCAGAGGCAACTTCAACGATAAATTACGCCACACCTGCTTTGTAAATGGACACTGCACAAAAATATGAATAATTGACTCCTGGGACGCACCACAAAAATAACAACAGTTATCAACTGGGATTCTCCTTCTAGAAAGAATACCATGANCCTGCTTTGTAAATGGACACTGCACAAAAATATGAATAATTGACTCCTGGGACGCACCACAAAAATAACAACAGTTATCAACTGGGATTCTCCTTCTAGAAAGAATACCATGACTTGGTAAGATTTCCTAGATTGCCGTCCAAGCGAAAACCTTAATTTTGTTGGGGATGTTTAAATTCCACACAAACGCACCGCACCAACTTACCATTATAGCTACTTGAACCACCATCCAGTCCTTGGTCCAGAATTAAATGATAGGCACTCTTGACCGAAAAATTTCCCTGACTTCGTATAATGCCAAACCAGTCTGTCATTAACAAGATTCGGACAAATAGGAATGGACGAAATTACCTCAGCCTCAAAATCCAAAAAAACCTCTCTTAGCCTACTCATATTCCAAGTCTTTGAATTCTGATCAATCAACCGGTGTCATTCGTAATTCTCGGGAGACAGACTAATAATCTTGAACGTAGTTTCTCTTGNTATAAAGGATGGGTTGTACCCCAATTTAGCCTCCATTATTAATGTATTCGGAAAGCATTTTGCCTTTAATACCTGGCTCACTAACAAGGAAGGATGTTGGAGTATTCTCCATACTTGTTTCCCTAGAAGAGCAAGGTTGAAAGCTTCTAAATTCCGAAAGCCCATCCCGCCTCTAGACTTCGACCTACATAACTTCTCCCAGGCTATCCAGTGAATTTTATTACCTGAACCACTGCCTCCCCACCAGAACTTTGCCATTAAACTATTTAACTCCCCACATAGAGTTGATGGAAGCTTAAAGCATGACATTGTGTAAGTTGGAACCGTCTGCGCCACTGCCTTGATTAGTACTTCCCTGCCAACCTTGAACACAGCACCAGACTCTTTCCCGAATAGAGTTAAAGATTGCACGTTTCGTTTTTCCTACTACCGAAGNTGCTTGTGAAAGTAACTTCTCCTGCCAACCTTGAACACAGCACCAGACTCTTTCCCGAATAGAGTTAAAGATTGCACGTTTCGTTTTTCCTACTACCGAAGGAAGACCCAGGTATTTATCATCACTCTCTACGACAGTAACATGTAGCATATCCCTGATTTCCTCTAACACCGCTGGCCCAACATTCCTGCTAAAAACAACTGCTGACTTTGTAAAATTAATAACCTGCCCTGAAGCCTCCTCATATTTATGGAGGCACTCCAAGACTTCTTCACAGTTATCTTTAGTAGCTTTAGCAAAAAGGAGGCTGTCATCCGCAAAACATAAATGAGAAAAAGTAGGGCCCCCTCTACTTGCAGATAAACCTCGGATCCTTCCCAACGCTTCACCAGCTTTTAAAAGAGCCAAGAATCCTTCCGACCACAGCAGGAACAGATATGGGGATAGCGGATCTCCCTGACTCAACCCTCGTTGCCGTCTTAGGAAACCCATTTGCTCCCCATTTAGTACAAAAGAGTAAGAAACTGTGGACATACATCGCATAATCATCCTAATCCACCTCTCGTCGAACCCCAATCTGCGCATCATAGCCTCCAAAAAGCACCACTCTATTCGGTCGCAAGCCTTGCTCGTATCTAATGTAAGAGACATATTAGCCTGACCCCCCTTCCTTCTCCGCTTTAGAGAATGATTAAGCTCATAAGCTATCAGGATATTATCTATAATCAAGCAACCTAGTACGAATGCGCTTTGGAATTCCGATATAATCTTCAGAAGGATCTTCTTTAAGCTATTAGCTAAGACTTTAGCTATTAATTTGTACACCAGATTGCACAAACTAATTGGACGGAACTGGGTCATATTCACTGGGTTTTGGGTTTTGGGCACCAGAACTATATGTGTATAATTTAGCTTACTACAAGACCCACCTTATTTTAGAAAATCTAGGACAACCCTCACCACATCGCTCCCCACAACAAGCCAAAATTTTTGAAAAAAGATTGGACTCATGCCATCCGGCCCTGGAGATTTGTCCGGGTGGAATTGTTTCATAGCATCAGCAACTTCCATCAGTGAAAATTCTACTAATAGTCTACTGTTCATCTCTGGCGTTACTTTCGGTTCCACGCAACTAGTGACCTGATCCATTAATTGAGCAGAAAGGGATTTCGTCTTAAACAGGTCAGTAAAGTATTCTAAAGCAACTTGTTCGATCTGCCTGATCTCTGTGACCCAAACACCATCCTTAGTAAAAAGACCTTTTACCATATTTCTTTGTCTTCTCAAAGTAGCCTACGCATGAAAAAACTTGGTATTTCTATCACCTTCTGTCAACCACAAAGCCTTTGATCGTTGTTTCCACATTGTCTCCTCTGCTTCTAATAACTTATTGATCTGCATGTGTATATCCTGAAGNTGGTTAGCATTAGGATGGTCATAGAAGCCAACGAAACGCCGCTGGCTAGGTAATCCTTCGTCAATAACCGCTTCTATATGAAAATCCGAGTAACTCTTCACCCCAACTTGGACTCCCCTTTTCCACAGCAAAGCAAGCACTATTACTTGTACTTATGAAAAAGTGTTTTTAAAAAATTAATCCAAAAACTACTTTTTAATAAAAATACTTATGAGAAATCAAAAATTTCAAGAAACACTTTTTTTTTAACCTATCTTAAACACTCTCTCAGTCATATTGAGTTTTCTAACTTAGACGAACCTCAACTTCGTATTTAAATATCGCATTTGTAAATATGATACATGATTTTTATGTGGAATTATATTCTCCTTTCATATCTATTACCACTATAATAATCTTTCTAGGTCATCGTCGAATTCATCATTCAGGAGGCATACATCCAAACCCAATCTGTGGCAAATACAAAGTAATTGGATTGCTGCAACAAACATGTTAATGAATCCTTGCTCCAAATAGAGCACATCATCTGTCATTGTTTTCACCCGTATACTGTACACTCTGCTTAAATTAGACAATGCTTCTTGAAGTTAAAGGGGTTAATAGAACTAGTTTGTATTGACCCAATAGTGAACATATAATACAACATAATAATATTTACAAACCGAGCCTCTTAGGTCTTAGGTAAGTAGAAATCTTGTGAACCTAATATCTCATAGCCAAATCGAAATATATTTCAGTGACTAAAAATGTTATTAATCCTAAAATATAATATACTACTATATAATATATATTTTAAAAAAATATTAAAATTCTAAAAATTAAGTTTTAATTAAAAATACCCGATAATTTTTTTTTATATATTTCAAATTTGTTTGCTTAAATTCAAATTTGTGACACTTAAAATTCTAAATTCAAGTTTTACTTAAAAATAAACTATAATTTTTTCTAAATTCTATAACAGTTCATCAACAAACTTTAAGGTTAGTGTCACTGATTATTAAATGTACATAAGTATTTTCAATAGCAAATGGCTATAAATTTTATTTATTTTAGGACCAAGAGATATTTGCTTTTATGGGTACTAGCGGTGCATCATGTATGTTGCACATAAATAGTTTTCATACACAAAAATCAGTAAAATATATTAGGTATATGTGTATTTGAATTAAATATCATCTCAAATTTACCAAACTTAATTTTTCATTGCTCATTCTATTATACGATTATGAAAATTTTGTATATTTCCAAAATTTTTTGTTCTAACTATATAAAAAAAAGATAAAAAAAATAGTTGAAGTTCTACCTTTTTTAAATTTTGTGATTGAGATTGATTTTTAAGTAATGTTTGAGAAATTAATTTTTTTGAAATTTCATTTGATTAGGATTCCACTTATAATTTTTTCAATAAAATAAAATTAATTGTCAATATACTGATCACATTGGAACCTTATTATAATTAAGAATTAGTTATGTCAATTAGGGTAAGATTTAATATATTACTCTATAATATATATTATCAAACATATTAATATTTTAAAAAATTCAAGTTTTACTTTAAAATATACTATAATATCTATTTTTACGTAAAATTTTAATTCAAGTTAGAAAGTTTATTATGACTGAAGAATTATACTAATGTAACATAAATTGATTTTAAAAAAACTATATATATGATTATTTTTTTATCTTAAAAATGAAAAGGTTAAACTTTTCGATGAAAAAGAAAATACGCATATGTAGACATAATATTATCTTTTCCATATGAAGTGAGTAATTTATGGAGTTTTTGAAGATTTTTTGATAACTTTATTGAAAACATAATGATGCATATTTTTTAAGGGTAATATAGTTAATCAAAAATTTTTATAGAAACTGATATTTATATGTCAAGAATAGATAATTAAAAGAAAAGTTATAAATAATTTGGAGATTTAAAGATATGATAGTAATTTAGATTTAATTGTGAGATGATAAAGTAGTCTTTACAATCCTTTATAAGGGTAAAATAAAAATTCAACAAAATTTTCATCATAAAATACTCTTATTAGTAGTACTAGTTAAAGCATACATGTGTTGCACGTGAACTATTTTCAATATCACATAGGATAGAATATTTTTGTTATGTAGAGTATAAGATTTTTATTTTTTTAGATCGTTAAAAAAATAAGTGGTCTTTGACCACATCACCATAAAAAACCACACTCCAAGCATGGATTAAGTGATTTTCTAAACTTTAAAAGGGACATGCACTCTAATATTAAAAAAAATCATTGAGGACTTTAAGATCACATTGGGCATTCATACTCAAATCAAAGCAAGACATGCTAGTGTTAGTTGAAATGTTATTCAAGGTAAATTCCTGTCAGAACCTTACTCCATTCAAGAATTATTATTGCACTACTTTTGGCCCATAAGTGAAATCAAAAATTATATGAGGATCTCGAATCAACACAATGTAATCATTAGCATAAGAAATTACACACGTATTCAGGGAAAAAAAATACAAATTCTACAAAGTAATGTAATGTAATACATGATTTTTGTAGTAACACTTAAAATTGCCCTCATTACAAGTGAGCTCTTAGAACATCAAATTGTTTATAGGATTCAAAACAGAGACTATTCCATGCATTTTTCCCTATTCATTCCACCAAAGTTTCAAGGGCAAGCCACATGTTCCACCACTCTGTAAATTTTGATGTCAAGTTCTCCAATAGATGACTTATTTTCTAGATAAAGCAATAAATTAAATTATGAGGAAAAAAAGTATTCCCTCTCGGTTTTTTAAAACAAAAGTAAAAGGTATAATAAAAAGGTCAAGTGTACTATTATTTCCATCATTTTCAAATATCAGTAGTAATATTTTTATTCTTTTTGATCCTTAATGATAAAAAAATAACATAACTCGAGGACACAATTTTTTCCTACTTTTCTGTACAAAGCAAAAAGTTGGTATAAGTAACAAATAAATTCACGAAATTGGAAAAAACAATTTGCTAAAAGGAAAAGCTTCCTTACTTTGCTTGAGTCTTTTTTACTCTAGCACACCACAAGCCATGATGCTTTCAACAGATAATGATTTGTCAAACTTTCAAAACTCTTCAAATACCTGCAGATACATGAAGCTTAAAAACTTAAGCACACAAATGTTAGTACATTTCTAGTATTAAAATTATAAAAGTGCTAAAAGTTGAAATTTGAAAATTTATTCACCAAACATCCGAAGAACAACACAAGTTTGTGGGCTTGGCCTTGAACTTTGGTCTACTCCACAAAAGAATGGGTTCTTTTTTATGGTCATTTCTACTATTAAGGATTAAGTTTTACGAATATGGTAGATTTCATGAGAATTGGGTAACAAAATCCCAAAAATTGAAATTTAACCCAAAATTCATTCTAGGTTAATTGGTTCAAATCTCATGGTTTTTAGCATCACTTCCTCAAGTAAGCTAGGTTAATCCAACATGTAGGAAATCTATATATAGAAGTGAAGTGAGGTGCATGTCTGCAGCCAAGGAATTTTTTGATGGCTATCCAATTCTCATAACAGTAGAGTTTCAATGATCAAAATAGTTTGGTAGTCAAGATGTTGGTGCAATCTTGTTGTGCTGATGATATGTGAAACTTGTTTGAAAGACGAACTGATGTATTCACTGAACAGAAAGGGAAAATCTAAAACTTTTAAATATTAATTAATGTGATTATGATATAGAAAATGCTAATAAAAATCATTAAAGGGTATATAATTTGTGGGGATTCTATGTATTGCTTAGGATTCTTATTCAATATCACTGCAGTTCCTTTCGAGCGGCTGGACGGACGACTGCCTACGATAGGGTGGGTGGTACTACTTAGATTGCGGCCAATCTTCTTAACTGTGCACGGGCCGAGCTTAGAGCATGTGAAACTCATCACTACTTGTTTGGGCATTAAGACCATAGCATGTTACATGAAAGCACCAATTTCTCTGTAGTGTTGTCACACAATTGCCCGCCTAGAAGAGTTAGTTGCTTTGTAGTGTTGTCACACAAGATAAGCATGTCGCCCGACCAAACCTAAAACTTTTAAATATTAATCACTGTGATTATGATATGAAAAATGCTAATAAGAACAATTAATAGAGTTACTAAAAGGTACATAGTATGGTTTTTAGGCATTTTTAAGAGCAAATCAGGAATTCAAACCAATTGTATAATCAGAGTTGGTGCTAATATGTGTTTGGTTCAGGTTGATTACTACTCTTTTCGGATACATAAACCATTTTTCTCTGTATTCTTTGTGTGGGATCCAATGCTTCACGCAAACATCCATGGTTTTTCACATAATTTCTCAAGCACTTTAATTAACTTTACAACCGGCAATACCATTTGAGTTCAACTCACACATGTACTACTACTAAAGCATAGATTAATTACATATGCTAGGTCCCAGTGTTCAAGCCTAATAATAAAAATGCAAGCACCACAATGCAAAAGGATACACAACCGTCATAGATTAATTTGTCCGAGTGTCATCAAGAAATAATATTACTCTGTATTCTTATGTAGAACATGCTCATCAAATATTTTTTTTGACGAATAAGTATTTTCATAAATGATCTTTAGAGATATGCATTTGGTTACATTTACTCACAAAACTTGATGTCCTAATCGCACTGATTTTGGTGGATGAAGATTATGTTCTTTTTTAATAAATGGAGCAAACAAACAAACTTAATAATTTTTCTTCTATTTACGAGTCTTTTCTTAACTAGCGATAAATGAGGATTTTTCTATTTAAATATTTTTTTTGACGAATAAGTATTTTTTGGCATTAGTTTTTTCTATTTAAATATTTTTTTTGACGAATAAGTATTTTCATAAATGATCTTTAGAGATATGCATTTGGTTACATTTACTCACAAAACTTGATATCTTGATCGCACTGATTTTGGTGGTTGAAGATTATGTTCTTTTTTAATGAATGGAGCAAACAAACAAACTTAATGATTTTTCTTCTATTTAAGAGTCTTTTCTTAACTAGCGATAAATGAGAATTTTTCTATTTAAATATTTTTTTTGACGAATAAGTATTTTTTTGCATTAGTCTTTTCTATTTAAATATTTTTTTTGACAAATAAGGATTTTCATAAATGATCTTTAGAGATATGCATTTGGTTACATTTACTCACAAAACTTGATGTCCTGATCGCACTGATTTTGGGGGATGAAGGTTATGTTCTTTTTTAATGAATGGAGCAAACAAACAAACTTAATGATTTTTCTTCTATTTTCGAGTCTTTTCTCAGTATCATAGCGATAAAATAATGAGTACTCGACCTTGTGACATTGGTTTTTCTTCTATTTCCGAGTCTTTTCTTAACTAATGAGACTATTGTTTTCATCTTGAGTCATGAAGATATTTGGTAATGTAGGCATGTATTTTTCTTTCATTAATCATACAAATGAGGATTCGATATTCCAAGATGTTCATTTGGCTTAGATCACATAAATCACAAGATTTGTCAATTCTCTACAATTTGTTTGGCCTAAGTTTGAAATTATTTGTCTATGACGGTGAATGACTTCTTGATGTCATTGCTTTTTTTGAGGTTTATTGTTTGCTTTGGTTTCTACTTAGTTGATNTTTGGCCTAAGTTTGAAACTATTTGTCTATGACGGTGAATGACTTCTTGATGTCATTGCTTTTTTTGAGGTTTATTGTTTGCTTTGGTTTCTACTTAGTTGATTTTTACATATAATTGACTAAGTAGGAATGGAAGGAGAAGAAGTGAGAAATAATATGTCAACTCCTCAAACTTCTACAACACCGGGTGAAAACAACCAACTTCCAATCTCTATTGATGAAAATTAATCTACCAACTCAACTCCAATGACTCTTGGCGAAACAGATAGACATAGATCAATTGTGTGGAATCATTTCAAGAGGAAAACAATTGATAAGAAGTTAAAGGCTAAGTGCAATGAATGTAAAAAATTACCTGTTGGTGGTGCTAAGAATGGAACTACCCATTTGTATGACCATCTTAAAACTTGTCCAAGGAAGAAATATAAAAACTTGAAGCAATGTTTATTGGTACCAAACCAATTAAATAAGGATATCGAGAAAACAATGGAGAACTGGCGATTTGTTCAAGAGGCGGGAAGGAGGGATTTTGCCAATATGATTATATTGCATGAATATCCTCTTAGTATGGTTGAGCATCACGGGTTTCAAAAATATTGTCACACTCTTCAATCAATGTTCAAAATGATATCCTGGAACACTCTTAGAAATGATATTCTTCAAAATTACAAAATCGAGAAGGAGAAGACAATGAAGTTGTTGGAAAAGACAAAAAGTATAGTTTCTATTACTACGGACATGTGGTCCTCAAACAATCAAAGAAAGGGATACATGACAATCATCACACACTTTATTGACAATTCTTGGATATTGCAAAGTCGGATTATAAGGTACTAATGATCTTTTATTAGCATATGTTATTTATTATAAGGTACTAATGATCTTCTATTGACATGTGTTATTTATTATCTGTAGATTTTTATATGTGTCTTATCCACATACCAAGGAAGTTCTTGTGGAGTGTTTGATGAATTGTTTTTTCCATTGGAACCTTGATAGAAAGTTGATCACTTTGACTGTGGATAATTGTACGACTAATGATGCAATTGTGACTATTTTGTTGGATAAACTTTCATTTGGTTCATTAATATTGCATGGTTGGTACACATATTTTCAACTTAATTGTTCAAGATGGTTTGAATGTGATTGGAGATGGTATTGAAAGAATTCGTGATAGTGTTTCTGTGCGTGCAAGATCCTGCACAATATAAAAAATGAGAACAGATCTCTCCCTTGGTGAACTCAAGTGAGCCCGTTGAGTGACCAAACACGCTGCTTGGAATAGTCTGCAAGGTACGGTGGTAACCTGGAACGGCAACGGGAGATCCTGGGAACGGAAGAACGATCCAGTAAGGCTGAAAGAGGTTCCTGGAACAAAAAAGAACAAGTTAGAAGGGCGCCGGAGTGTTTTCCGGCGTATCCCCTCCGACGGTCTAGTCAGTCTTTTAGAAAGAGAGAGGAAGGAGAAAACACTGAGAATGTATTGTAGTAGAGAGTTTGTTGTTGCATACCCGTTTTGCCTTTTGCAAGGAGTATTTATACCTTAAAAGCTCATGATTGCTGTCAGTGTGGTCAGTAGGTGATCATTAGGCACAGGTAGCGTGCGCATTGATTCTGATGAGGAGTGTCTTCTCTAATTAACTGCTCGGGGTCCCGAGCAATCAATGTTGGGTCATCGGGATGCCGATGGTACAATGTGCTCCTCTCGGGGAGGATGCAATAAATGCTCTGTATTAGGAGCATTTATTGCCTTTCATTTCCGAGCCTTACCGCATTGAATGCGGTCTCATCAAGGGAATGGTGCAATTAATTGTTTGCTTTCCCAAGTCGCGTGTCAGCAACGACATGCGGTTTGTCTGTCTTTGATGTGATATCATATGCCACGCGTCCATCCCCTATTGGCTGTGACCTCTGTATTCCAGTACGTTCTGACATTACTTGTGTAAGACGAGGTCATGATGAATAGCCTAGACTAGCCTAGGCTAATGACCTGTACGTCAATAGCTTATCCTGGAGTAGAGGAAGCGTCCAGGACGGGGTACCTCTCGGCACCGAGGAAAGGCTCATCTCGGGGACCGAGGGAGGTATGCCGACCGAGGTACATATCAGACCGAGGCCACGTGTCGGTTGTTAAATATACTGAATGTATGATCTTATATGACGGTACCTCAGGAGCGAGGACATTCGTGCGCCGATGGTGCTTGATCTCAGCAACAGTGTTTTAGTAAAATCGAGGACACGTGTCTTCATCATAGGGTATTTCAGAAAAGTCCCATCAGTTTCTTATTGGATAGCATCTCCCAAGAGAGTGCAAAAATTTGAAGAGGCAGCTCATCAAATACATATTCCAAGTAACAAGAAGTTTGCTCTTGATGTTAAGACTCGATGGAACTTTACTTTTTTCATGCTTCAAACTAGTTTGATCTATAAAGATGTGTTTGCTCGCTTGAAATATCGAGATTCTCATTACAAGATTTGTCCGACTGAAGATGACTGGGAGGTGGCAAGAGAGATTTGTGAAAAATTAGAATTGTTTCATATTGCAACAAAATTATTTTCAGGTACAAAGTATCCTACTGCTAATGTATAATTTCCAACTATTTGTGGGATAAGAGTAGAAATATTTAAGTGGCTTCAAAGTCTCAAAGACGTGATAAAAGATATGGCCTTGAATATGTTGGAAAAGTTTAACAAATATTANCTCTCTAGTCCCATATTTGGTAGATCTAATGAAATGCAACCGAGTCAAACAATTGCATTGGCATATTCTAAAGTAGAATAATATTTTTAAAAAACAGACTTAAATTACCAACATAATAATATGTTCAGTGATGAAATTCTAATAAAGAAATTCAAAGAGTTACGATCACAACATTATTAGACTATATTACTGTTATATCATTTATTTTTTTACATCAAATCAATAAATTAGATTAATTTTTTAAATCTTAATAGCATTAANAGGAATAGCCACTGTTTTAGATCCACGGTATAAGTTAGAAATTTTGGAGTATTACTATGAAAAAATGTATGGAGGTGTGGAAGTTTTAAATGAAGTGAAGAGGATTAAGGAGCTTTGCTTGGAATTGGAAGGCGAGTATGAATTGAGGCAAGGAAATGATTATGAACCACATCCTTTTCCTCCCCCTCTTCAATCAGATATTGATTCTAAATGTCCATTAATTGATGATCTCTCTGATTTTGATAA
Organism: Ilex paraguariensis; assembly: GCA_963454935.2. Taxonomy (NCBI): domain Eukaryota; kingdom Viridiplantae; phylum Streptophyta; class Magnoliopsida; order Aquifoliales; family Aquifoliaceae; genus Ilex; species Ilex paraguariensis. The sequence goes on from CAUOFW020008658.1 coordinate 151,144, forward strand.
GTTTATACAAACAAGAGGCATAACAAAAGCATGTGGGAGATCTGAGTTGGATCGTTACTTAGAAGATGGTATGATGCCAAGAAGTTTAGATTTTGATATACTATCTTTTTGGAAAACAAGTAGTCTCAAGTATCCTCTGCTTCAAATGATTGCTAAAGATCTTTTTACTATTCTTGTTTCTACCATTGCCTTGGAATCTGTTTTTAGTACAAGTGGGAGGGTGATCAGTCCACATTGCAATAGACTTCTTCCAATTACAGTAGAGACTTTAATGTGCTCTCAAAGTTGGTTATGTGCTAGAAAACGAGGTAATTAAATATTATTTGTATGTGCATCATTATTTTTTTTTGGGGGTGGGTAAAGTATGACTAATACATTATTTGTTTTTTTTGTTAGGTTCATCTACTTTGACGGGCCTGAAGAACTACACATTATTGGGGGATCTTAATATTGATGATGAGGTATATCTTTTTAGTTGAAAATTTCTCTTTGGAAGAATCTAATTTTTTTTTTCTTTTAATGATATAGAAAAATGATGTTGAAGAGGTAGATTCTACCACCACCGATGGTGTTAAGTGATGATTGAGTTGGTGTGAAACTGGTGTTAAGAGATGTTGAGTTGAGTAAGATGATTTTACCACCCGTTATGTTATTTGTGTTATGTTGTGTAATGTTAAATTTTATCAAATTTAAGTAGTATTTTGGACATTTGTGATTTTTGTTATGTTCGAATATGTTATGTTACGTTAGATGATTTAGAATGTTGTTAGATTATTTAGAATTTTAGATTATATGGGTTTGAACTTGGGCTTAGGTTTAAGTTTGGGTTTGGGCTTATGCTTGGGTTTGGGCGTACCCGCTTAAGTAAAATATTTTCATATTATTTCTTTCAATATTAATTTAGGTCTACCCCTACCTACTCCTAGTATCATTCAAAAACATTTTATTATTTTTTCTAACATGTGTCTCTATCAACCTCCGTTGAATATGATAACACAAGAAGACTATAACAAATACACAGTGACAATTGAACACTGTCTATTTGTCACTGTACAAGTCATTATACATTTTTTTTTTAGCAGCCATTGTACATTAAAAAGGTAGTTTTGTAATTAAAAATTTTAAAAACTATACCTTAAAAGTTTTGTACTTTTTTCAAACTTACATCATCGTGTTGTTGATTTTTTTGAGATTTTACTTGTCTATAGGCACATTTTCAACCGTTGGCTTTCGTCGCATTGGATTGGATTTGACTGTCCAATCCAATTCGCTTATAAATGCACTTATTATATTGAAAATACATAGAAATCTCTCTAGTCCCATATTTGGTAGATCTAATGAAATGCAACCGAGTCAAACAAAGTAGAATAATATTTTAAAAAAACTGACTTAAATTATCAACATAATAATATGTTCAGTGATGAAATTCTAATAAAGAAATTCAAGAGTTACGATCACAACATTATTAGACTATATTACTGTTATATCATTTATTTTTTTACATCAAATCAATAAATTAGATTAATTTTTTAAATCTTAATAGCATTAAAATAAAACTACTGCTTGGCTGGTTTGTCCTCACAAAGACTTTGACCAAAGCAAGTCAACTTTGAAACATATTGCTTTCCAACTTGCAAATAGTTGACAATAATGAGGATTGACGACACAATTCTGAACTCCATCCAAGATTTCGTCTAGACTATGACAGTATCAGTGGTACTGCTTTGTACCACTTGCCATTTTTCAATGAATGAAAATCTTCGTGAGAAAGCATTTCCAATGGTTGGATTTAAATTTTATGTAGTCAAGGAAACTAAAACTTCAAGAGATAGAAAATTTTATGTACCAACTCGAATTGATAAAGACTTAGTAGCTAACACAGAAAAGTTTTATCAAACGACAAATATCAATATAAAAAGACTCATGGAGCTCTCATGTAACTCAGTCCTATCAATTTAGTTCAGAATGGGACAGATTTTTTCAGGAACCCTCCATTCCACTAGAAACTGTGTTTGATATACGTAATATAATTATATTCACATATATGTGTTAGTCTTGGTCATGCTATCACCTCCCCTGGAGGTTGTGAGGTATATCATGTGACTTGTGCTGCTAGTAACTATTTACTTGTGGATTTGATATAGAATAAGTTCAGGATTTCCATGCACTTGAGAAGTTTGGTAATGAGGCAATTCGAAGGACCCTCCACTGCCATATATAATATTTCAAGTTCATAAAGTATTTCAAGACCGTTTACTTATTGGTGGTGTCTTGGTGCTTCCACCAAGTGCCTTCATGCTTGACTTAGAAAGATGAAAAGCACTTCCCCTTTTGCATATATGTACCACCATCTACTCCACTGTCATGCACAACGTTAATGCAAGCTAGCAAAAGAAACCATGCCAATCACTTATTATTATCTTCTTCTTCTTCTTCTCTTACTCTACTTATTTACTCTCTATATTTCCCTTGAAGCCCATAGATCCGATTCCAATGTGTTTTGCAAAGAGATGGAAAGGAAGGCACTTCTTAAATTCAAAGAACGTCTTACAGATCCTTCCAATCGACTTTCTTCCTGGGTCGATGAAGATTGTTGCAAATGGATGGGGGTAGAATGCAGCAACCGAACAGGCAGTGTCATCCACCTCGACCTTAAAAACAATGATTGTTACAAAGAAAGCATAAATATTGAAGCAGGCTCTCATATTTCATCGTGTTTGGGCGGTGAGATAAGTAGTTCTTTGCTTGATTTAAACCATTTGGATTACTTAGACCTGAGCATGAATAATTTCCAAGGAATCCCAATCCCAAGCTTCTTGGGCTCACTTGAGAAGTTGACTNGTTTACGTCTAACTTTTTGTTCGGCAAAATCAACTCGAATTGATAAAGACTTAGTAGCTAACATAGAAAAGTTTTATCAAACGACAAATATCAATATAAAAAGACTCATGGAGCTCTCATGNTTACGTTAGATGATTTAGAATGTTGTTAGATTATTTAGAATTTTAGATTATATGGGTTTGAACTTGGGCTTAGGTTTAAGTTTGGGTTTGGGCTTATGCTTGGGTTTGGGCGTACCCGCTTAAGTAAAATATTTTCATATTATTTCTTTCAATATTAATTTAGGTCTACCCCTACCTACTCCTAGTATCATTCAAAAACATTTTATTATTTTTTCTAACATGTGTCTCTATCAACCTCCGTTGAATATGATAACACAAGAAGACTATAACAAATACACAGTGACAATTGAACACTGTCTATTTGTCACTGTACAAGTCATTATACATTTTTTTTTTAGCAGCCATTGTACATTAAAAAGGTAGTTTTGTAATTAAAAATTTTAAAAACTATACCTTAAAAGTTTTGTACTTTTTTCAAACTTACATCATCGTGTTGTTGATTTTTTTGAGATTTTACTTGTCTATAGGCACATTTTCAACCGTTGGCTTTCGTCGCATTGGATTGGATTTGACTGTCCAATCCAATTCGCTTATAAATGCACTTATTATATTGAAAATACATAGAAATCTCTCTAGTCCCATATTTGGTAGATCTAATGAAATGCAACCGAGTCAAACAAAGTAGAATAATATTTTAAAAAAACTGACTTAAATTATCAACATAATAATATGTTCAGTGATGAAATTCTAATAAAGAAATTCAAGAGTTACGATCACAACATTATTAGACTATATTACTGTTATATCATTTATTTTTTTACATCAAATCAATAAATTAGATTAATTTTTTAAATCTTAATAGCATTAAAATAAAACTACTGCTTGGCTGGTTTGTCCTCACAAAGACTTTGACCAAAGCAAGTCAACTTTGAAACATATTGCTTTCCAACTTGCAAATAGTTGACAATAATGAGGATTGACGACACAATTCTGAACTCCATCCAAGATTTCGTCTAGACTATGACAGTATCAGTGGTACTGCTTTGTACCACTTGCCATTTTTCAATGAATGAAAATCTTCGTGAGAAAGCATTTCCAATGGTTGGATTTAAATTTTATGTAGTCAAGGAAACTAAAACTTCAAGAGATAGAAAATTTTATGTACCAACTCGAATTGATAAAGACTTAGTAGCTAACACAGAAAAGTTTTATCAAACGACAAATATCAATATAAAAAGACTCATGGAGCTCTCATGTAACTCAGTCCTATCAATTTAGTTCAGAATGGGACAGATTTTTTCAGGAACCCTCCATTCCACTAGAAACTGTGTTTGATATACGTAATATAATTATATTCACATATATGTGTTAGTCTTGGTCATGCTATCACCTCCCCTGGAGGTTGTGAGGTATATCATGTGACTTGTGCTGCTAGTAACTATTTACTTGTGGATTTGATATAGAATAAGTTCAGGATTTCCATGCACTTGAGAAGTTTGGTAATGAGGCAATTCGAAGGACCCTCCACTGCCATATATAATATTTCAAGTTCATAAAGTATTTCAAGACCGTTTACTTATTGGTGGTGTCTTGGTGCTTCCACCAAGTGCCTTCATGCTTGACTTAGAAAGATGAAAAGCACTTCCCCTTTTGCATATATGTACCACCATCTACTCCACTGTCATGCACAACGTTAATGCAAGCTAGCAAAAGAAACCATGCCAATCACTTATTATTATCTTCTTCTTCTTCTCTTACTCTACTTATTTACTCTCTATATTTCCCTTGAAGCCCATAGATCCGATTCCAATGTGTTTTGCAAAGAGATGGAAAGGAAGGCACTTCTTAAATTCAAAGAACGTCTTACAGATCCTTCCAATCGACTTTCTTCCTGGGTCGATGAAGATTGTTGCAAATGGATGGGGGTAGAATGCAGCAACCGAACAGGCAGTGTCATCCACCTCGACCTTAAAAACAATGATTGTTACAAAGAAAGCATAAATATTGAAGCAGGCCCTCATATTTCTTCGTGTTTGGGCGGTGAGATAAGTAGTTCTTTGCTTGATTTAAACCATTTGGATTACTTAGACCTGAGCATGAATAATTTCCAAGGAATCCCAATCCCAAGCTTCTTGGGCTCACTTGAGAAGTTGACTTACCTTAATCTCTCTTATGCGTCTTTTGGCGAATTGCTTCCTCCTCATCTTGGAAATCTTTCAAACTTGGTTTATCTTGATCTTTACTCGGATCCATATTCCATCCAAAATCCTCAAAGCAGTTGGGTCCAAGATTTACACTGGCTCTCTGGCTTATCTTCTTTGGAACACCTTAATCTCGGATTTGTAAACCTCAGTTTAGCAAGAACTGATTGGCTGCAAACTCTCAACATGCTTTCTTTTCTTTCAGAGTTGCACTTGCCCGGTTGTGACCTTCAAAACTTGCCTGTCTCTCTACCACGTTCGAATTTCACTTCCCTTTTGGTCCTTGACCTTTCTTACAATCATTTTGAAGTTAACTCTTCAATACCTCAGTGGTTGTATAATATCAGTAACCTTGTTGAACTTGATCTTAGTTATTGTGGTATGAAAGGTCCACTTTTCCACATTGCATGGGGAGATCTCTGTAATTTTCAGAAGTTAGCTCTATCCGGTAATGAGATTGGCGGTGAGATAAGCGAAGTGGTAGAGGGTTTGTCTGCCTGCAATAACAGCAGCATAGAAGAGTTACATTTGGGGCTCAGTCAACTAGCTGGGCAGTTGCCAGATTCACTGGGAGACCTCAAGAATTTAAAATCCCTTCAACTTTATTATAACTCACTCTCAGGGCCAATTCCAGCATCAATTGAAAGATTGTTGAATTTGGAAGAATTGGACCTTTCTTACAATGTGATGAATGGGTCCATCCCTGAAGGCCTTGGGAAGCTTACAAAATTAGCTCTTTTAGAGCTTTGCGAGAATCTTTGGGAGGGAGTCCTATCTGAATATCATTTCCAGGGCCTCACAAAACTTGAAGATTTCTCCATATCATCGTCGAACAAGACGTTTCTCTTCAAGGTGAGCAGTGATTGGGTTCCTCCTTTTAGCCTGACAAACATTAGAATCATGAATTGCCCATTGGGTCCAAGATTTCCAGCATGGCTTAGGACTCAGAATCAACTTTCAAATATAGTCCTCACAGATGCTGCCATTTCGGACCCGATTCCTTCTTGGATTTGGAAAATGTCTCCGCAGATTCAATGGTTGGATCTTTCTAATAACGAAATTGGAGGAATACTTCCCGGTTCACTCGAATTCTTCCCACGAACATGGGTAGATTTAAGTTTGAACCGCTTGGAGGGCCAACTCCCACTGTGGTCTAATGTTTCATATCTCATCTTGGAAGATAACTTCTTCTCAGGATCAATACCAGTGAACATTGGTCAAGCAATGGCATCACTGCGATACATTTTTCTTTCAGGCAATTTTCTTAGTGGTAGCATTCCATTGTCCATAGGCAAGATGAAGTTTTTATCAAGACTGGATCTATCNAAAAGAAACCATGCCAATCACTTATTATTATCTTCTTCTTCTTCTCTTACTCTACTTATTTACTCTCTATATTTCCCTTGAAGCCCATAGATCCGATTCCAATGTGTTTTGCAAAGAGATGGAAAGGAAGGCACTTCTTAAATTCAAAGAACGTCTNAAACTCAAAGCAATAGATTTATCCCAGAACAATCTATCTGGTAACATTCCCAACACAATGTGCTCACTGCCCTTGCTTTCATACTTGAAATTGAGTGAAAATAGTCTTTCTGAGGAACTCTCTATTTCACTAAAAAATTGCACGGCCCTGACCCTACTCGATGTAGGAGAGAATAAAATCACTGGGAATGTACCAAAGTGGATTGGAGAAAGCCTTGTATCACTATCAGAATTGCGTATGAGGGCTAACATGTTCACAGGAAGTATTCCCGACCAACTGTGTCGGCTTTCACATCTCCACGTCTTAGATCTCGCACTTAATAATTTATCAGGAACCATTCCACCATGCCTGGGCAATTTGAGTGATCTGAGTTCATCACAATCCTATAGTCCACAACTTCGTCCCGCTCATTCTACATATACACCTCAGCTAGACTTGGTTGTGAAGGGAAGACAAATGAAATATACCTTCACGCTTGAGCTTGTGAATGTCATTGACTTATCAAATAATAGCCTATGGGGAGAGATTCCGGATGAGATTACAAATCTTTCATCTCTAGGTACCTTGAATTTGTCCCAGAACCAATTGACAGGAAAGATACCAGAGAATATTGGAGGTTTACAGAAATTGGAAACTCTTGATCTCTCGTGCAACCATCTTTCTGGCTCAATTCCCGCAAGCATGTCTTCTATAACCTCATTAAGCCATTTGAACTTGTCTCATAATGATTTGTCCGGACCAATTCCATCAACCAACCAGTTCCTAACCTTCAATGATCCATCCATTTATGCGGGTAACCCAGAACTCTGTGGAGATCCTTTATCAACCAAATGTTTCACGCCTAATGGAAGGAAAGGTGAAGACCAAGTTCAGGCCAAAGATCATCACCATGAAGATGAAGATGATGAAGACAAGTATGAAACGTTGTGGTTCTGTGTTAGTATGGGATTGGGATTTATTGTGGGATTTTGGGCTGTTTGTGGTAGTTTGGTGATAAAGAAGACGTGGAGAAATGCCTACTTCCAATTTCTCGACAGTGTGAAAGATTGGCTCTTTCAGGTCATTGTGTCGAGTGTGGCTTGTGTACGAAAAATGGTGGAGAGTGAGAAGAGTCCTCCTGCATAGGTGAACAAAAGTAGAGTTCAGAAAATATTTTCTGGGGTAATACGAGGTTGAGCACTGGAAGGGCCTTAATAAGGGTAGTACTTTGGTTTTGGCTAGTATAATAATGTACCAAGGAATTGCATTATGTCACTGTATTGTAACCAGGTGTAACTTCATCTTTATTTTCCTAATATTTCATCAAACTTCTAAACTCTGCTTTTCACTTTCATTACTCAAAAATCTAATCAAACATAGATGAAGCATCGCACAACTATTTTAATAAAATTTGCAAAAAGGAAGGCAAAGAAAAGAACAGGAACAAAGCTCCCAATGAAAAAGGGGAAGCACCTTACATGCAAATTTCTGAATAAAGAAGAATGCCAAATTAAGGAGACATGCAGAATCTAAATCATGAGTGTAACTGTCGTGTAGTTCTGTATAATTATACAGTAATATGGAAAAAAAATATTCACACGCACACAAGAAAAAAAACTTCAGAAAATCATCACCACATTGTTCAGATTAAGATTCATTAATTTAATGTCCTTACACACCCCCCATATATTAGCTTTTGCTCAGATATACGTGAGCATTCGATCTATGTTGAGAATTTTACTCTAAAACATTATTTATGTTGATGCTAAAATTTGGTTAGCCTGAAGATTACAGATTCCAACCAGACGTGACAAAAATACCTTCCATATGGCCACTGAATCTGGGGCATAGCAACCGAAAAACATACTAAAGACGTACCTTTTTCGAAGGCACCTTGGAGTGCCGGAGTATTGTAAACCAAGCCTACTTCTTAATCTGAGCGCCTTTGCTAGCCAGCAAATNACCAGACGTGACAAAAATACCTTCCATATGGCCACTGAATCTGGGGCATAGCAACCGAAAAACATACTAAAGACATACCTTTTTCGAAGGCACCTTGGAGTGCTGGAGTATTGTAAACCAAGCCTACTTCTTAATCTGAGCGCCTTTGCTAGCCAGCAAATTTGCAGCTTAATTTCCTTGTGTGTTGCTGCTGGCTTCAAGGATCAACGAGCTTTGAGGACCAGATTAACTATAATTTTACATCTACTACCACTAGAATTTTTTGAGTTCATTGTTGACTCTATCATTCAGTAGGCATACATTAAAACCCAATCTGTAGCAAATACAAAGTAATTGGATTGCTGGAACAGTCATGTTAACGGATGCTTGCTCCAAATGGAGCACATCATTTGTCATTGTTTTCACCCGTAAACTGTACACTCTGCTTAAATTAGACAATGCTTCTTGAAGTTAAAGGGGTGAATAGAACTAGTTTGTATTGACCCAATAGTGACAATATAATACAACATAATAATATTTACAAACCGAGCCTCTTAGGTCTTAGGTAAGTAGAAGCGCCTTGTCGCAAACCTGGCATCGAGACTGGCTGCTGTTGCTTTGCCCTCTTCTGCCTCTCCTTTTCCTTGCTCCGTCTCTCCTCCTCTGCTTGGACCATCCTCAAACTCTCCATCTCCTCCTCCATGGCTGTTTTCTCTTCCTTTTGTTTCTTTTTATGCTCCAACATTGATGTATCTGAATCCTTAACCGAAAAAAACATGGGACCTAACTCGGCCAACCACTGGGGCTCCACCGCAGTTGCACACTGCATGTACTCCTTGGTTGTCAAAATCAACTCATGATAAACCACATAATCTGGAGTGTAACCCAAACCATACAAAGCACTGCTTGGATGCAAGTGGCATGGCATTCCATTCCTACAATTAACATACTCCCCAACCCCTTTAAGTCTTGCAGAGTTATGGAAGTATGCCGAACAAATGGCTTTTCTAACAACGTCCCAATCAAAACCACAAGAAGTGAGCGGAATTTTCAGGGTCTTGAGGATATCCAGTAATTGGGATCTCACCTCTCTAGCCTTGCGCAGCCCTTTGACATGCAGAAAATGATCGTTACACCAGTCTCCACGGTACTGATTAGATTTCCATTGCTGGTAAACATTAAGCAGCGTTAGGTGGTCAGATTCAGGCACAAAAAATTTCTCCCTTGCAGCATCACTCTCCTCTGCCCTATCTTTTGGCCTAAAGAAAACCGAGGGAACCGAAAGCATTGACACAATTGTCAGAACCTCATTTATGCATCCTAGCTGTTCTCCAATCAAGAGCATCTTCGCCAGGGGTGGGTCCAGCGGGAACTCAACCATTTTCCAACCAAGGTCCGTCAGATTTCCAACATTGTTAAGGGCACCCAAGACCCACAACTGGTACATAGAATTAAGGATGTTTTCCTGAGGAGGTGGGTCCATGAAATCAAAATCCAATAGGTTATCGATTTTGAGAGACTTGAGCAATAAAACCACATTGCCAAGATTGGTCCTCTGAATTTCCGGTACAGGACTGGGCAGCAACTCATTGTCGTACGCACTCTGAGTATAAAGGCGGTAACAAGTGCCAGGCCCAGTTCTTCCTGCACGCCCAGCACGTTGTTCAGCAGCAGCTTGGCTAACAGGGAACACTTGCAGAGCGTCCATACCCATCCGCGGGTTGTACACCTTCATTTTACAATAACCTGAGTCAATTACGTAGAAGATTCCATCCACAGTCAAAGATGTCTCAGCAATATTAGTAGCTACGATACATTTGCGGGCCCCATCTTCAGCATTCTGGAATATTTTTGCTTGCAAGTCAGCTGGAAGCTGGGAGTATATAGGAAGAATCAACAGCTTAGAGACAGCTTGCTTTGCTGAGGAAATGAGTTGTTCCATGCGTTCTGCAAGGGCATAACAGGTTGCCTCAATCTCATCTTGACCGGTCATGAAGATTAGTATGTCACCCGGGCCACTAGTGATGTGGATGGTCATAGCCTGCTTCACCGCAGCTTCAACATAATCTTCACATGGAGTTTTACTGAACAGCTTGTCCACATGAAAGGTTCTTCCAGGGATGTGGAAAATTGGTACACTGCAGTAAAGTCAACAATCAATTTCATAAAATAAAAATATGCACGCAAATGATGCATATGATCTGGATGTTTAACAAAAATAATGTTTACCTTCCAAAAAAATTTGAGAATTTGTCAGCATTTAGAGTGGCAGACGTCACAATAAGCTTGAAATCACGACGTCGGGCAACAACTTTCTTAAGGATCCCAAAAAGCACATCTGTGCTCAGTGATCTCTCATGTGCTTCATCCATTACAATAACACTGCACAAGTAAAGTATTAACGCTAACCGACTCCTGCCCAAATTATGCACAAGACTCTGACACCTAATGCTGAACATAGATTATATATGCATCCTTAAAGTTCGAATTTGAACAACTAATGAATGAAAGACATACCGATATTTGTCAAGATCAGAATCTTTCAGTGTCTCCCGTAGTAGTACGCCATCAGTCATGTACTGCAAGCAAAAGAGAAGGGGAAAATCAAATACTTAAGATGGACTAAATACAAGAAAAATCAGTCCTAACCTTAAGTATGCCAATGTACACGAGAACAACTATCCATACTGGAAAAACTAAAAGGCAGTATTATCAAAGTTCTATTCTATTACATATTAATCGAAGGAATTTCTTAAAAAAATTCTCACAATCTTAAGACAACTAGCACGAGTCTGGACACCCATGCCCAAATGTCCCCATGATCATATTAAACTACTAATTACCTTAATAACAGTGCTTGGGCCAGTGACGTCCTCAAAACGAATGGCATACCCAACCTTATCGCCAAGCTCAGTTTCCATCTCTTCGCTAACTCTTTTGGCAACACTCATGGCTGCTACACGCCTTGGTTGAGTGCAACCCACGACACCATTTGTTGTATAGCCATCCTCATGCAGATACTGCCAAAATCCTCAATAGATCATATAACCGATGATGACATATTTAACCCTATAAGATATTGAATTAAAATAATCCCTGGGTGGTTAAAAAAAAGTGTCCGCACAAACCTGGGTTAATTGTGTTGTCTTTCCAGAACCTGTTTCTCCAACAACCACCAAAACCTGGTTTTCACGAATTACCTATTACATGGGAAGTTGAAACTAAATTAGAATACAGCTTTCACAATGGATTGGTTTCATGTCCCTCCTATTGATTTTTATTTACATAATGTAGATTTTACCAACAGAAACTAAAGATAAGGTTGAACTGTTCAAATAGCCCAATAAACAACAGAAAAGTACCTAGAAACCATTACTGATGCCAATGCATCAAATAAGGGCACAAAAGGACCATACAAACCAACGTTGTCTATAATAGCAAGAAGGATCGCAGTCATACCGCTATTCTAAAAAATTGAGAAGACTACACACCACTAGACCCCAGAAGTACATATAGACTTGACACTCACTATTTAGCAAATAGCAACATATAATTAAACAAAGTCATAGATCAGGGTAATGACAGACACCAATTGGTTCCAAAAAATCAAACTTCCAGACTACAAACCTCAAAAAAGTGAGAAATGATAATCATAAGAGTGAAAAAAACACAACAACAACAACAATAAATAATAAGATAATAACAATATATATATATATATAATGATAACAATTATAATAACAATAACATAACGAATAATAATACCCCAGACACCTGCACAAAAGAAAGAAAATGAAGATAAAATTTCACAAGCTATCAAAAGAGTTAGAATAAGTTTTTTCCATTAACAATAATTAAATTGATTGTGGTCACCGGACAGAGAATTTTCAATATTGTAAAATGAGGAACTCATAGATTGCACCAATTAAGCAGCACACTAATAAGTCAATTTGTAAGCCATCATTCACCGAATAATCAACTGACATACAGAAGGCAAATTTCAAACCTGCAATAACTCATCCCGAACAGAAAATATAGGCAGATACTGCCGTTGTTGTGCTAGTGTTTTTGACTTCGCAAAATCACTCACTGCTTCCCCCTTCGTTAAGTGCTGAGAAAACTTGGCCTCTTCTTTGAAATTAACTTCGCCATCTTCACCCACCACAGCTGTATCTGCATCAATCTAGCATTAACAAAAAAGCTTCNGCTCACTGCTTCCCCCTTCGTTAAGTGCTGAGAAAACTTGGCCTCTTCTTTGAAATTAACTTCACCATCTTCACCCACCACAGCTGTATCTGCATCAATCTAGCATTAACAAAAAAGCTTCAGATCCATGCACATAACAGGTCCAATTAAATTATCAAAACCTTCAATCCTGTTCAGTAGTTGGAAACATCGTACCTGTTCTGCTGTCTTCTCAACCCCAAGGATATCACCAAGTTTTGAGCCAGCGAGCTCCCAAAAGCGTTGACGTGACTTGTTCATGCTTTGTTTTTCATGAATTTCCCGTACCAAGGCAGATCCTTTTCGTGATATTATAGCCATGTCTGATGTGGAATCTTTTATTGGCATTATTGGTTCTGCTTGCTTTGTGAAAACAATCCTCCCATCCAGGAAAGGGGGCTTCGTATCTGTGGCAAGGAATATTAGGAAACTTTACGTGAAAAATAAAATGGCGGGGGTCATAAAGCACATCATATTTGCATTGAGAAAGTTACTAGCTTTCATACCATGAACAAGAAGAATAACTTTCCGTTCTTCCTCGTTATCAAATTCAGTCTGTACCTCGGTACCTCTAACAGCTCCAGATCTAAGAAGTTGCCGGTCCTCCCATTGAGCATTATCCGCAGTGAGTTGTGATAACTTTTTGCTCTGAGCAAGTGTCATCTTGGTTCCATCCCTTCGAACCTGTAGTTTAGAAAAATAATTTGCTGAACAAAGCGTAGAAATGCAACATAATTTACTCGAACTGAAATCAACCATAATACAATTATTCTAGATAAGAAACAGGTTTCTATTTTTTTGATAAGAAACAACAATTTATTGATAACTAACAAGTCAAATCAATGGTGGAGAAGATGTCCAACACAACATTGAAAAAAGACAACAAAATCGAAAAGGCCAAATTACAAGCCACAATAGGCTTTCCGGCTTAGCTCTAATGCAAAAGTGAGGAATATCATCAACTTATTTTGTCGTTGAAATCCAAAAAGAAGCCAAGAAATTAAGTTTTTTCCATAATCCCTCCACTTCTTCACATTTATCCTAAAAAACATTCTTACATTCCTTTCTTTCTAAATCACCCATAATGTAGCAAAGAAAGCATTATGCCAAAGAATCTTCGAGTTCCTATTTCCCTCAAAAACCTCATTATTTAACAAAACATAGAAATTATATCCCTTAATACAGCCCAAGAAAAATTCGTAAGGTCAAAAAACTTATTCCAAAGAATTCGTGTCAAAGGACACTACAAAAATAAGCGATCCACACTCTCATAATCACCTCTACACAACACACCATTATGGTTGAAGACAAAAATTGGTTTCCTCTTTTGAAGGACCTCATTTGTACTCACTTTACCATGAGCAATAAAAGCACTTTACTCTTCCAATCTTCGGTGATGGATCGAAAGAAGGAAGTAAAGGATCATCGATTAAAGACTCATGAAGATTTACAAGAAAAAATACATGTTCGATCATCAATCTAATACCTCCTATCCTCCAAAACATAGGAACAAGACTCATCAAATTTGAACATTCCCTATCATTAAAGCTCCTACAAAAATCAAAGTCCTAAGAAATTGGCTGAGAATATGACTAAACCATTGATGCAACCCAAGCACCCTAATAAGAAAAGACTCGATACAGTCGAGGGAAAAGACTAGAAAGAGAAGACTCACCCACCAACTTATCCTCCCAAAACTGCATTCTACTTCTATTACCAATAGTAAACTTAACCATTTGAGAAAAGCAAAGGTAATCCCTGAAACATGAACTTCTAAGGACTCTGAAAATTACCCCTTTCAACCCATTAACATCTCATCCATTAGACTGTAACTCATACTTGCTCCTAATAACGACAAGCCACAATCAATCTTGTTCCAAAGGGAACCCGCAAAACCATTTTCCAACCAAAGCTACATTCCTCTTCACTAAATTTTCTATTGAAAGTCCCCCCTTATTTTTTGTCATGCTCACCACCTCCCAACGAATCAAATGGTCCTACCTTCCCTCTCCCACCCTTACCCATAAGAAATCTCTCATCAGACATTCAACTTCTTTAGTCATCCAACCAAACATTCTAAAAAAAGACATGAAATATATCGGTATACTAGACAAAACAGACTGAATCAATGTTAATCTACCTCCCCCAGAAATACAAGATTTCTTCCAACCATCTAATCTCGTACCTACTTTCTCAACCATAAGGTCCCTAAAAGTTCTAGACAATAGGTTACCACCCNAAGGTCAAAAAACTTATTCCAAAGAATTCGTGTCAAAGGGCACTACAAAAATAAGCGATCCACACTCTCATAATCACCTCTACACAATACACCATTATGGTTGAAGACAAAAATTGGTTTCCTCTTTTGAAGGACCTCATTTGTACTCACTTTACCATGAGCAATAAAGGCAATTTACTCTTCCAATCTTCGGTGATGGATCGAAAGAAGGAAGTAAAGGATCATCGATTAAAGACTCATGAAGATTTACAAGAAAAAATACATGTTCGATCATCAATCTAATACCTCCTATCCTCCAAAACATAGGAACAAGACTCATCAAATTTGAACATTCCCTATCATTAAAGCTCCTACAAAAATCAAAGTCCTAAGAAATTGGCTGAGAATATGACTAAACCATTGATGCAACCCAAGCACCCTAATAAGAAAAGACTCGATACAGTCGAGGGAAAAGACTAGAAAGAGAAGACTCACCCACCAACTTATCCTCCCAAAACTGCATTCTACTTCTATTACCAATAGTAAACTTAACCATTTGAGAAAAGCAAAGGTAATCCCTGAAACATGAACTTCTAAGGACTCTGAAAATTACCCCTTTCAACCCATTAACATCTCATCCATTAGACTGTAACTCATACTTGCTCCTAATAACGACAAGCCACAATCAATCTTGTTCCAAAGGGAACCCGCAAAACCATTTTCCAACCAAAGCTACATTCCTCTTCACTAAATTTTCTATTGAAAGTCCCCCCTTATTTTTTGTCATGCTCACCACCTCCCAACGAATCAAATGGTCCTACCTTCCCTCTCCCACCCTTACCCATAAGAAATCTCTCATCAGACATTCAACTTCTTTAGTCATCCAACCAAACATTCTAAAAAAAGACATGAAATATATCGGTATACTAGACAAAACAGACTGAATCAATGTTAATCTACCTCCCCCAGAAATACAAGATTTCTTCCAACCATCTAATCTCGTACCTACTTTCTCAACCATAAGGTCCCTAAAAGTTCTAGACAATAGGTTACCACCCAAAAGAAGTCCCAAGTATCTCAATGGCCATTCACCCACTGTACATCCCATCTCTTGTGCCATTCTCTCCACCTTCTCTTACTAGAATTGATGTCCACAATAACACTCTTTTCCATATTAACCTTGAGTCTAGATATTAAACCAAACACATCAACAATCATCTTTGAATTCCTTATTTTCTGTTCATCCCCTTAAGAAANACCTCCTATCCTCCAAAACATAGGAACAAGACTCATCAAATTTGAACATTCCCTATCATTAAAGCTCCTACAAAAATCAAAGTCCTAAGAAATTGGCTGAGAATATGACCAAACCATTGATGCAACCCAAGCACCCTAATAAGAAGAGACTCGATACAGTCGAGGGAAAAGACTAGAAAGAGAAGACTCACCCACCAACTTATCCTCCCAAAACTGCATTCTACTTCTATTACCAATAGTAAACTTAACCATTTGAGAAAAGCAAAGGTAATCCCAGAAACATGAACTTCTAAGGACTCTGAAAATTACCCCTTTCAACCCATTAACATCTCATCCATTAGACTGTAACTCATACTTGCTCCTAATAACGACAAGCCACAATCAATCTTGTTCCAAAGGGAACCCGCAAAACCATTTTCCAACCAAAGCTACATTCCTCTTCACTAAATTTTCTATTGAAAGTCCCCCCTTATTTTTTGTCATGCTCACCACCTCCCAACGAATCAAATGGTCCTACCTTCCCTCTCCCACCCCTACCCATAAAAAATCTCTCATCAGACATTCAACTTCTTTAGTCATCCAACCAAACATTCTAAAAAAAGACATGAAATATATCGGAATACTAGACAAAACAGACTGAATCAATGTTAATCTACCTCCCCCAGAAATACAAGATTTCTTCCAACCATCTAATCTAGTACCTACTTTCTCAACCATAAGGTCCCTAAAAGTTCTAGACAATAGGTTACCACCCAAAAGAAGTCCCAAGTATCTCAATGGCCATTCACCCACTGTACATCCCATCTCTTGTGCCATTCTCTCCACCTTCTCTTACTAGATTTGATGTCCACAATAACACTCTTTTCCATATTAACCTTGAGTCTAGATATTAAACCAAACACATCAACAATCATCTTTGAATTCCTTATTTTCTGTTCATCCCCTTAAGAAAGGAATATAGTGTCAAACCGTAACCTCTCCGTCCCTATAACAAACTCATCCACCAAATTACATCTCTCTATCCTCTATGTCAATCTTTTGAAACCATCTACCACCAAAGTAAACGAGAAAAGGGATGGAGGTTCCACTTGTTTGAGCGCCCAGAAAGTCTTGAATCTACCCCTAGCTTTCCCATTCATAATGACCAAAAAATTCACCAATTCTACACGCCCCTTAATCCACTTTCTCCATCTCTCACCAAAGCCCTTTCCTTCCAACATAGTTTCCAAAAAATCTCAATTCACATAATCATAAGTTTTTTCAAAATCAATCTTCAACACAACACCATCGTCCCTCTTCCCACTTTACGCTTCAACAATCTCATTAGCAACAAGTACCACATCCACAATATGTCTCCGTCTCATAAAAGCACCTTGATCTTTTGAAATTGTGTCACCCAAACACTCTCTTAACCTTATAGAAAGAACCAAGTTTTTGATTAAATCCACTAAAGGCAAATGAATGAAAGATCAATGTAGTTAAAAACAAAATAAGAGCACATATACATGCCAAGTTTTCAGAGTAGGCGTTTTTTTGGACACCCTCGAACATTTGAACAACACATAATGCATGTGTCTTTGGACCTGGGCAATCTATTTATTTTTACCATTTCTCTAATTTTTAAAGTGACACGAGTGGGAAAGACTGTGAGAAAACTAATTTCATTTGTTAATATCAAATACTAGCTAAAACCTCTACTAAGAGTAAATGCAAACATAATAGAATAGTAAACCCATACTTCGTTCACATTATGTTTGCGAGCATAATTGCAAAGCTTAGTAGAACGTGAGACTTTGAGATGTGTTTCGTACAAGGTGTTACTCAAAGATTTTTTGCAGGTATATAAACCGATAATCTAAGTAGACAGGTAAGGTCAGTTTGGCAGCATCTACCAAATTTATTCTTAGAAAATGCTAAAATTTTGAGAACATGGTATTTTCTCCAACATTTCTGTAGTTGACTCTTCTGTTTGGGGGAAAAGGAAAAGGACATTATTGATGTTTACTAAAACTAGTCCTTTTCAACTCTTTTCTGAAAATAGTACTTGGGAACACGGCTAAATAGAATTTCAACCATATTTTCTATTTCTGTAACTGTAAGAAAAAAATTTTTTATTAAAATTATGTTCTTAGACTGCATATCCCAGTGTTGTGAAAAGCTCGCCTAGCCCATAAGTGAGAAGAGGCGAGGGTCTGTTGCTTTGAGNAAAAAATCATTAAATAATATTACCATGCACGGTCAGAATTGTATTCCATCTCCAAACGCATACTTTCAGTTATCTCTTGATTGTGGCCTTTAGACAGATAACTTGTGCTATCTTNCCCATAAGTGAGAAGAGGCGAGGGTCTGTTGCTTTGAGTACCCCAAGCGAAGCGAATATGGCTTAGGCGAGGAAAAAGTGAGAAAAACGATCGTCTGTCGCTCAAGCTAAAGGCGAGAAAAGTGACACATTTGTTAAGTTTTTTAAATTGTTTTATTTTTTTATTATGGACCATTAGATTATTTTATTTTTGTTATAGATCGTTGGATTGGGGCAATTGGAACTAAATTATGAGATACCCGTACACCCAATTGCCCCCTTATCCCAATATATACAACCCAAATCCTAAATTTGCGGTAGAAGCTATCCAAGGTATTTTTCTTTTCTCTCCTTCTCCTCTTCTTTCCTTCCATCTGTTTCTACCGTGCTACTGCTGCTTTTGTTTCTACTTCGAAAACCAAGGTATGTTCTTTTCTTTTGCTTCTATCTTCTTCTTCGACAGCCAGTATGTTCTTTTGCTTATGGTTCTGCTGCTTCTACAGTTCTATTGTTGATTCTGTACTACTTCTAATTTTCTGTTGATTCTGTTTCTACTTATACTTCTAATTTTATGTTGATTTTGTTTCTGTTGTTTCTAATTCTATTTCTGCTGCTGCTTATGATTCTGTTTCTTCTGTTTTTTGCTTTTGTTTTTGCTTATTCTGTTTGTGTTTTTGTTCTCTACTGCTTCTGCTTATGCTTCTCTGATTCTTTGATTTTTCTTCGCTGCTTCTCTGATAGTAGTGTAACTATGATAGTTAGTTGATTAATATGTTTTATTACTAAGTTTTTTGTCCTTTGATTGTAGCGTGATAGTGTCATTCATAAACATATAAATGCATATTCATAAAATTAGAACTTGGATATTTAGAAGTAATTAAACTAAAATATTTGCTTTTTTTTTACTGTGCACTTCACTTCGATGAAGCGTTTCATTTCGCCTCTCGCTTCTCGCCTAAGCCTCAGGAGCCTTGGTCACTTCGGTTCGCTTTACGCCTTAAATAACACTGGCATATCCAATAGTACTTCAATAGATTACCCAGCTAGCAACAAAGTTAGCTAATCCTACTTGTCTATCAAATGAGAACTGGGTGTAAAAGACATCCTGCATTCTTTTTTTTTTTCCTCAGATCTCATAGGCAAATTGAAATCTTGTAAACCTGAAACAACGGTTTTTATCACTTCAAGCATGAATTGTCACCAAGGTAGAAACAATGTGTGGAAGTTCCAAACAAACTCAAGAGTATGGTGCAGGAATCTTCTTAAGTTCAATTCCAGTATAACTCAATCAAAAAGAACTGCAACAAGCAAATACTAGCACAAGAATGTGCAACTTCAGGCTTATCCTCACCTAGAAGTGATAAGTAGCACTGGCAATCACCATAACTACATATATTTTGCGAGTATACTACTGTAACGAAACAACATATTAGATACTGCACAACATACCAGTTTTTTGGCCAATTCTGCCTCTTTCTTTTGCATCGAAGCCTCATCGCCAAGAAAAAATGATGAGCTATCCACATCGAACATCGTATTTCCTTCTTCTCTATCATACCTGCATAATGACAATGTCGATGAGAAAGAAGCAATATTTTGTATTCCGAGACACTAGCAAAATCATACACCAATAGAGGGCCAAGGATGACAAAAATAGCAATGCCTCAGGAGCTGATGAATGGCTAGGTCAAATGTCAGTGTTGGCAACCCAAAATACAAACATTAGATAAGTCAAATAGTGTCAAAAAAAAAGCTTCAGGAACTTCACTCTTCTGATAATAACGAACTTAGTTTTGTTGTCTTAGCAAAGGTGACTCTGCAATTTTCTTCTTCATTTCTCTCTTCCTTTAGAAGAAAAAAAAATGATGTCTTGATTTTATAAACTCAGATCACCTGGGAATCTAGTTCAGANCTCATCTCTCTCTTCCTTTAGAAGAAAAAAAAAATGATGTCTTGATTTTATAAACTCAGATCACCTGGGAATCTAGTTCAGACAGCACCATCATACCACCACTTATTTATAGATTCTATTACTTAAAATCTTATTTCTCTTCTCTTACAAACTCTAACAAAATGATAATATGTTGGAGACAAAGAACCAAACCTGTTCTCTCTGGAAAACTAAACCAAATGGCCGAACAAAATAACTGGGGCATACAAGAACGGAAGAGCAATATAGAGGAGGGGGGGAGAGAGAGAGAGCTGAGTTGGGAAAAGCGATAAGTATAATTTGTCCTTGGAAGATTTTTTTTTGGGAGTGGCAATCACACAACTAATTTCTTCACAGAATTCAAAGGGATTCCTGAAAACCTTTCCCAAATCAGAAAGCTAAAACATGATCAAGGCAATCAGATGATGTTGGTAGATTTTATCATGTCTAGGCCTCTTCATTCTTCAGGAATCACACATCATATAATGGCAAGCATATATACCCTGTCAAAAAAGAACTAACTAATTTAAGAATGTAGGAAAAAAATCATTAAATAATATTACCATGCACGGTCAGAATTGTATTCCATCTCCAAATGCATACTTTCAGTTATCTCTTGATTGTGGCCTTTAGACAGATAACTTGTGCTATCTTCTCCATCCTGGATACAACCAAAAGGGCAAATAACAAATTTTTTTGAACACATTCCCATAGCTGATAAATAAAATGCATTGCAGATGAACACTAAAAATGATATCGGGTAAGGCGTGTTTCTTCCTTTTCAGGATATCTTTAAGGAAAGGAAAGCTCAGACAAGATGAGAAATATAATACCTCAGAAGGTTGGGAATTTTCTGCAGAAAAATTAAGTGGTTGCGACTTTCCACCATATCGAGAACTTGAAGATCTAACTGAAGATCCAGATGCCCGTATAGGTACGGGAGAAGGAGCCACACTGTCCCAGAGAGATGCAGCAGGTCCTGTAGATATTTCAGTTCCTTGTTAATTTCATGTGGCCCCCATTAGCATAAGGACACAAATGATAGACATCTTCCATTCAAAAACAATCAGCTAAGAGATTACAGAATTTTACTGACTTACCAGCAGAATGAGGAGTATGCCCTCCCAACCATGGGGAAACCAGTCGTGCATCAGGTGACGCCCCAACTAACATTGGGGAAGGTGAAGGTTGATGGTGCCTGCTGTTATAAGAACGATTATCCCGACGAGGTGAATCTTCCCATTCCCATCTCCCATCATCCCAGTCAGATCTGCCTGCAAAATCCGCAAAGTAAATATTATTAGACTTTACAAAATCACTGTTAATAAATTAGTTATAAACACTAAGCGAATAAAATATTTTTTTTTCACTAAATGAGAAAACATCCTTTCACATAGTCCATAGCTTCACTAAGAAATAAGAAATAAATCTGGGAAACCGAAGGTTGTCTAGCCATAAGCAAAAAAGTTTTCAAAACTTTGGAAGAGTTAATAATAAAATTGGAGGGCAGAAACTTCAACGACTACTGTTTCTCTTGATTTTGGACCATGCTACGGAAGAGACTGTCCCATGGAGATTTCTATAATAAGATTCTGATTATAATTTACAAGGAAAGATCAGAAAGTTTTAAATGACAAAGTGCACTACATACCTGGAGTCCTGGAACCTTCGTATCTGTTTCGTTTTTGTCCATACTTTTCATCGTATTCCTTATCATGACTATGTGATACACCCCTATGGCTCGGCTCTTCTCTATCCGAGTAGTGGCTCCATTTTGCCTCCCTCCTTTCACTTCCAGAGTCATCCCTTCTTTGACTTCTAGACTCATCCCTGGACTTAATTCTACCTCTATCTCGGTCCACTGTCTCATACATAGAACTCTCGGATCTACAACTCCGATGTCCTCCAGTGTAAGTGGTTACAATCTTCAGTCAAGCAAGAAATTGAGGAACAAGTTATTCACTATGTGCAATGGTAATTATTACCCTCAAATAAGATTCATTAACGTTATTAAAGAGCATTTTATTTGCAAAACANAGTAAATATTATTAGACTTTACAAAATCACTGTTAATAAATTAGTTATAAATGATATGTCAACAAAGAATTTTTTTTCGCTAAATGAAAAAACATTCTTTCACACAGTACATAACTTCACTAAAAGAGAAGAAATAAATTATGAGAACTGAAGGGTTGTCTACCATATGCAAAAAAGTTTTCAAAAATTTGGAAGAGTTAGTAATAAAATTGGAAGGCAGAAACTTCAAAGACTACTGTTGCCCTTGATTTTGGACCATGCTTTGGAAGAGACTGTCCCACGAAGATTTCTATAATAAGATTCTGATTATACTCTCAGCATGGTTTCCACACCATTATGACAGTTTACAAAAAAAGATCAGAAAGTCTTAAGAGGACAATTGCACTACATACCAGGTGTCCTCCTGGAACCTTCGTATCTGTTTCGTTTTCTTCCATACTTTTCATTGTATTCCTTATCGTGACCATGTGATACACCCCTGCGGCTCTGCTCTTCTCTATCTGAGTAGTGTCTCCATTTTGCCTCCCTCCTTTCACTTCCGGAGTCATCCCTTCTTTGACTCCTAGACTCATCCCTGGACTCACTTCTACCTTTACCTCGGTCCACTGTCTCATACCTAGGACTCTCAGATCCACAACTCCGACGTCCTCCAGTGTAAGTGCCTGCAATCTTCAGTTAAGCAGGATATTGAGGAACAAGTTATTGACTATGTGCAATGGTAATTATTACCCTTATACAAGATTCATTAACATTATTAAAGAGCATTCTGTTTGCAAAACAGCGACAAAATCAAAAAGTGGAGAAGCAGCACAATAACTGAAGCACCAATGATTGACCAGATTAAGCATATTACAGCAATCCTTATTCATGACAATTTCTAAGAACAAGTGCATAGATATAGACATTGTTCCATTTAAACGATTACTTATGAGTTTGATTCAATGATTTTCAATAACGAAATAATTCAAATATAAGTTAAAAAGACCAGCTAAATTATTCAAATCAATATAAAGATGATGGCCAGAATTCTCTCTCTCTCTCACACACGCACACACTATGCACCCTATATACATACATAGCTCCAACTTACACAAGTAATGGAAGGACAGAACAAACAATTTTAATCTTTGGCATATCTTTGCACATAGACTTAGACCCGAATCTGCTTTCTCATGCTTGGTATCCCTCACATTTTACATGCATAGAGGAAGGCCATTATCTGATATAGTTCCCAGAATCCCCACTTACACAGGTAATGGAAGGACAGAACAAACAATTCTAATCTTTGGCGTATTTTTCACATAGACCCGAATCTGCTTTCTCATGCTTGGAATCCCACACATTTTACATTGTTCATTACAATATCCTGAAGTCCAATTTCAAACTTCCATCAGCTCCTCCTCTATGTTGCCATCTTAAATAAATGAAACAGAACCAATAAACACTGGTCATAGCAGTAGGATCACTAGAGCTCAGACAATACCACGCTGTATTACCACAGAGCAAAGTAGAACGGAAAACCCTTTAAAGGCCATTTGAAATAAAATCCAAACTTCTAATAAACCTAAATGATATAAAAACCATCTTCAAAATATGCACCTACANTAGCAAAGTAGAACGGACAACACTTTAAAGGCCATTTGAAATAAAATCCAAACTTCTAATAAACCTAAATGATATAAAANGAGCAAAGTAGAACGGAAAACCCTTTAAAGGCCATTTGAAATAAAATCCAAACTTCTAATAAACCTAAATGATATAAAAACCATCTTCAAAATATGCACCTACACACTATAGCAATAACAACAACAGCCAGATGAAAAAGGCCAAACTAACCTCAGAACGCATACGTGCCATTGAACGCTGCCTTGCAGGCATGTCTCCAACTTCTCCTTCTTCAGTCACTATACTTTCTGCAACATTGGGTTGGCAAGATTTGTATTAGAGAAGAGATGGGAAAATAAGTCATGCAAACAATACATTCAAGAGGGAATACTCATAACTCCAGCATATCATTGATTTTCTTAAGTTCTTTCTTTTTTCCTTTTTCTTTAGTTTTTGGTACATATGCATGTCTCTTCCTTTCCCCTAGTTTCCCCTCGGGTTGTTTTGATATATTTTTTTTCCGGTTTTGATGGGTTTTTTTTTGTTTAGGGGTGGAGTCGTTTTTTTGTTTGGGAGAAGGGGGGTGGGGGGGATCGACAGGTTAGAAGCATGTAACAGACCCTTCCATGCAATCCTAGAGAAGAAAGATAATAAGCTTGCAACACCTGGATGACATAATAAGAAACATAATGTCCAGCCCTCACATATGCATCCTGATGCATATTAAAATGGTTGCCTAGAAACACATCACCTTTCGGTGACTTCGCTGACTGAATGTACATTTAGTATCCCCTAGAGAAATGCCACACTATGATAAATGACAAAAAAAAATTACGGTTGCAATTTTCATTATGTGACGTTTACACAACTCAAACCCTACAAGACTTAGAGGGGATGCATTAAGGCTGATCGTGTTCCCATCATAAACAGGGGTTGACAAGATCTACGCATTTATCAACATATAGTGTCGCTGGCTAAGGTTTTTAATATCAACTCACTTGATATGATTAGGTCCCGAATTTGGAAGTGACCTGTGATGCAAATATGACCCACAAAACGAATGTAATTCTTGGAATTCGCCTAACCCGCATTTTGGTACTATACTCTTCATATTTTTTATTTTTCAACAAAAACATATTACACTGATTCTGTAGTGTCAAAAATATAGTGAACAGCTAATCATGTCACGTCCAGTTGGCCAACAAACTGCAATACCTATACTTCAACAAATGCAAACCTGCTTGACATTACTCAATTGCCACCTTATGCAATATAATTTAGCAATAACTTTATGTCAATGGAACCCAATGAAACTCANCAAACCCTACAAGACTTAGAGGGGATGCATTAAGGCTGATCATGTTCCCATCATAAACAGGGGTTGACAAGATCTACCCATTTATCAACATATAGTGTCGCTGGCTAAGGTTTTTAATATCAACTCACTTGATATGATTAGGTCCCGAATTTGGAAGTGACCTGTGATGCAAATATGACCCACAAAACGAATGTAATTCTTGGAATTCGCCTAACCCGCATTTTGGTACTATACTCTTCATATTTTTTATTTTTCAACAAAAACATATTACACTGATTCTGTAGTGTCAAAAATATAGTGAACAGCTAATCATGTCACGTCCAGTTGGCCAACAAACTGCAATACCTATACTTCAACAAATGCAAACCTGCTTGACATTACTCAATTGCCACCTTATGCAATATAATTTAGCAATAACTTTATGTCAATGGAACCCAATGAAACTCAACCAGCATTTTATTCCTAAGAACAAGTCAAAAAATCCATCAGATCACATGCAATATAAATGTCTGAACAAAATAAAAGTAACAAAGTAAGCACAAAAGAAAACAAAGAAGTAAGCAAAAGGATAGTGAAACAACAATTCTACTGAATAAAAAGTAATGGAACTTGCAAATCCAACACACAATCTATTAAGGGAAGGTCTCACATTGCAGTGTAGACTACCTATAGCAAAGAGGGTGCAAGAAGTCTTCCACTAAACTTCCAAACAATGCTTGCAAGAAAAAAAATGCTGTGAAAGAAGAATAACAGGCAAATAACAATTGATGAGAGTAAGAGGAGGGGGGGAAAATGCTCAGCCAGCTACGACAGGAAAGGGAGCCGGGCCAGGGCAGGGAGCAAAGAGCATCACCAGTTCATCCAGAATCCATGTTTAGAAAAAATGAACAAGAACACTGACAACCCCTCTTTTGTGTGCGGATTAGGCATTCAAAAGAAGAACCTACGATTGTAACCCTTGAAAGCCCACGTTTATGTATCAGAATCCTACTGAGTGTATATATCACATTTCCCAACAACTGACAACTTCAGAAATCCTATACAACCCCCAACACCACCAAGCCAACCAAACCCCCCCCCCCAAAAAAAAAAAATCTTTTTCTTTCCCAACGACGAAGAAATCACACATACATACCAAAGAATGAAATAGGAACACAGATATGCAAGATTTAACTGTGAATTGATTGATGTTCTCTATATCACATGAAACCAACAAAATAAAAAATAAAAAACTAAATCTACCCAAATAACTAATATAAGCTTAGAACCTTGAGGAACAGTTCAAAAAATCTATACATATTAAGCATGCCTAAGCAGTTTTTTTTGTTTTTATTTATTTATTTTTTTTTGGGCAGGGGAATCAATGTCACCCCCACACATTTGCAAAACCAACTTGGTCGTCCCCTAACATTCCACAAATGGCACAAGGACCCCTTAGTCTTAAGATGTTTTATCAGTTAGGGTCCCTCTGTCACCCGGAAAGAAGACTCCAACACAAGTGAAGCTTAAAAACCCTTATACCTCATGGAATAAAAAACGCACATGCATGCACACCATACCCATACGCATGCAAAAAAAAAAAAAATCAAATGTTAACAATCCAACTGCATTAAATTCAAGCATTTCAACAGCTTTAGTTTTAGAATGTTTGCTTAAGCAGGATAGTGTTTTATTGAACTGGAAGAACATAGATGGGGGCCGTNTGAATAAAAAGTAATGGAACTTGCAAATCCAACACACAATCTATTAAGGGAAGGTCTCACATTGCAGTGTAGACTACCTATAGCGAAGAGGGTGCAAGAAGTCTTCCACTAAACTTCCAAACAATGCTTGCAAGAAAAAAAATGCTGTGAAAGAAGAATAACAGGCAAATAACAATTGATGAGAGTAAGAGGAGGGGGGGAAAATGCTCAGCCAGCTACGACAGGAAAGGGAGCCGGGCCAGGGCAGGGAGCAAAGAGCATCACCAGTTCATCCAGAATCCATGTTTAGAAAAAATGAACAAGAACACTGACAACCCCTCTTTTGTGTGCGGATTAGGCATTCAAAAGAAGAACCTACGATTGTAACCCTTGAAAGCCCACGTTTATGTATCAGAATCCTACTGAGTGTATATATCACATTTCCCAACAACTGACAACTTCAGAAATCCTATACAACCCCCAACACCACCAAGCCAACCAAACCCCCCCCCCCAAAAAAAAAAAATCTTTTTCTTTCCCAACGACGAAGAAATCACACATACATACCAAAGAATGAAATAGGAACACAGATATGCAAGATTTAACTGTGAATTGATTGATGTTCTCTATATCACATGAAACCAACAAAATAAAAAATAAAAAACTAAATCTACCCAAATAACTAATATAAGCTTAGAACCTTGAGGAACAGTTCAAAAAATCTATACATATTAAGCATGCCTAAGCAGTTTTTTTTGTTTTTATTATTTATTTTTTTTTGGGCAGGGGAATCAATGTCACCCCCACACATTTGCAAAACCAACTTGGTCGTCCCCTAACATTCCACAAATGGCACAAGGACCCCTTAGTCTTAAGATGTTTTATCAGTTAGGGTCCCTCTGTCACCCGGAAAGAAGACTCCAACACAAGTGAAGCTTAAAAGCCCTTATACCTCATGGAATAAAAAACGCACATGCATGCACACCATACCCATACGCATGCCAAAAAAAAAAATCAAATGTTAACAATCCAACTGCATTAAATTCAAGCATTTCAACAGCTTTAGTTTTAGAATGTTTGCTTAAGCAGGATAGTGTTTTATTGAACTGGAAGAACATAGATGGGGGCCGTGCATATGGGATTTGCTGCAAACTCGGAGGAAAAACTCGTTTGTGAGTTGGAAGTCTCATTGGGTGAGCCTAGAGAGGAGGTGAGTTTGGTTTGCTGGGAGATGGGTTGCAAGAGGAGTGGTTGGGCGCAGCAGGCTGGTTCCTTTCAGAGCTCCTTTTTCGTGTTGAACTATGACATCAACTGACTAAAATTAATTCATAATAGAAAACAAATGAATACGCATATGTATTCAATTATTATTTTTTTCATTACGAGTTCATGTTACTTAATTTGGACCAAAGAAATAAGGGTAAATAAGTCATTTCCAGTCAAAAACTCTTATAGCAATCTGGTGCCATTTATGAAATGTCAAGCAGTGCTTGTGTTATTCTGACAAATGTGAGTGTGAGGAGAAGTCAATTAAATTTACCCTTTCGATGCATAATTGGAGTGGACCAGGGGGGCATACCCAGTAACCCAGCTCTATTAAAACTTGTCCTAACTACTTGGGGTACATAAATCCTCTTCCATCCAATGGGTAATTTGGCTCTTTCTGAGGCCATAAGTTACATCATATTCTACTATATCTATCCTTCCTATGTTTATCCTTTTTGACATTGATCTTTAAACACCCGTTGCATTTCCTTCTATGTGGATCATGTTACTCTTCCTTACAATAGAGTTACTAGCCTTGGTTGCATGTGGGAAAGCCATCTTAGTTAGCTCTCACATTCAACCATCTTCCAATTGTGGTTCTACCTAATTTTACAACGCACAAATACACCCTAAGAGAAGCTATAATAGTGTACAGAAAGCGTTTTGTGCATACTTCGTGTTCAAGGTTTGACATAAATTAGATACACAGCATGTTTTCTCCATTCGACCAATACTGCTACATCTAGAAACAGTTCACCAATATCACCCTTCCCTATGAATAATCAATCCCAAATAAGTATTCATCTCAAGTATCTCTCAGTATTGGATCTCCTATTTTGGGGGCAAGTCTCTTGGCATTTGTTCTCCATCAGTCTCTTAATGAAACCACATGCAAGGTAAAAAGAAATGGTTATTAAATAAGAATTCCTCATGGAAAGCCATCTTTAAAAAGAATTCACTTAACTCTCTCAGTAGTTCTTAACATAGACACATCTCAATTATACATGTCTTATGATATCAACACAAAGATAGTAAGCAAGAAAGGATTAGTAGAGCAATTGAATTGCTTCCAAAAACCCAAGTTGGGTTATCTTCACATTCTAATAAAAAAGCTAGTAAACTAGAAAGAATGAAGTATGGATGAAATACTAAAAAGAGCTGCACTGCACTATGTCTAGTATTCACTACTGCTGCTCATGACTGGTATAGCCAGAAGAATTTGGTAGAGTGGGGCACATATCAAGTTGTTATAAAATGGCATTAAGATTGACAACAGTAGGTTGCAAGAGAGAGGTTAATAAAATTTCTTCAAAAAACAATTGTGCAGAAAGAATTACATCAACCAAAAAACATTCTATTATTTTGATTTAAACAAGCCAGTTTCTATCACAAGGTAAACCAAAAACAACACCTGAATTAGATGCTTCACTCGCAAAAGGTTCACGATATTGTCTACTAGTGTAGTTGCGTGCACCACTGGATTCATCACTTCCTACTTTATCAATTCCTGAGGATGAAGACTCCTCTTCATCCAGTGATGCCACAATAGAAGCAACTTTTTCTCTTGGAACCTTGAATGCATCCTCGATCTTAGATCCTCCCCGCTTCACATCCGCAAGGACATCAAGCCCTGTTTTGATAGCCGAACATGTTGTTTTACAAGTAACATAAGAAACACAAATTGAGTATTCAGCAAGCAAGAGTATTTCCAATAAGATATAAGGAGAGGGAAAAGGATCTGATGTTAGACTTCCACATTAAAAAAAAAAGCTATGGACAACCTTGGGGGTTAAATCAGGATATATTAATCAAAATATGAGGAAACAAAAGCGATGACAAGAACCCATATAAAAACGAAGCATGTTCTTTAATCATTTTGTAGAGGTGTATGATGACAAACAGCATCTCTATAAGATAAGCATAGCTAAATTCAAGTGTCAATGGGAAAGAATAACTNAAATGGGACAACCTTGGGGGTTAAATCAGGATATATTAATCAAAATATGAGGAAACAAAAGCGATGACAAGAACCCATATAAAAACGAAGCATGTTCTTTAATCATTTTGTAGAGGTGTATGATGACAAACAGCATCTCTATAAGATAAGCATAGCTAAATTCAAGTGTCAATGGGAAAGAATAACTTTTTAGGTACTGAGAAAAATATTACATGAAAATCCATGCGTTTAAGCTTCTGCTTAATGTGGGATCAGAGTTAGCCTATTGTTCATTCCGTATCCAATTAATCATTGTGGAAGTATTTATAAAAGCCCCTACTACAAAGCTCAACCNGAGAAAAATATTACATGAAAATCCATGCGTTTAAGCTTCTGCTTAATGTGGGATCAGAGTTAGCCTATTGTTCATTCTGTATCCAATTAATCATTGTGGAAGTATTTATAAAAGCCCCTACTACAAAGCTCAACCTAAACAACAAGCCAAACTCCATTTCAGTTGGGCTAGGTTTAGCTTCTCTTGACTTGGCCGATGGTCAGATTGGGACAGAAAACTAGTAATAAATTTTCAATTTGGCTTCTACAATATCAACCTAAGTTGGATACTACACCTAGTTAACCAAATGGAAGTGCATGAAAATATGTGTAAAAGTTTGGGAGTGGAAACTAATGTAATAAATTAAAAGTTGACAGATTACAAGTTTTAAGAACATGAATACTTGCATCATGCAAATCATACCTAGAAGTGATTTCCTCTCCGGAGCTTTGAACACTACTCTATCCTTTCCAGGAATATATAAACCCCCGCCACTAATGTTATCAGGTTCCAATGTTGCCGTTGTCTTGTCTAGGTCAATTGGTCCACTATTCTGCCCTTGTTTCTGAACATTACAAAACAAATTAAAGCATGATTATCGCCAAGCATGCCCAAAATAAAACCTGAATAACATATTGAAAACCCCAACTACACTACTATACTTATTTTTCAGAGAAGATAAACATTGAAAAATTGAGACTGACCTCCATGTTGGTTTTATTAAAATATAGCACAACAGTATCCCTTTATTACTGAACCTGCAACTATGAGGAATAAAAGATTTCATCAATTCTATTTCAAGACATACATGTTTTGTCCAAATTCATTGAACAAAGGCAAATAACTCAAGATATAAGCAGGCAAATGTTTATCAATGCACAAGCACAAATATTAGTTTTGGATAAATATGTGCACATCCAAATAAAATGATGATTGATGAATTATGGATTTCCTCAACAACATGAAACCCCAACAAGATACAAAGAAAAAGATGCAAAGCAAGGAATGTCTGCACGATCCCATGGCACAAACTCATTCTCTCAGACAATAGCATAGCTGTCCATTCTTATCCTTCCAAACACACCCAAAAACCGACCGATCTCTATAGCGTTTCCCAACAAACATACCCAAACTACCAAAAGTGAATGTGGAAAAACCATTTCAAAAGAGACTGTGGAAGGGTTCCTTGCAATTTTATTAAGGTTAACATTTTCTTGGGCAGATAGAGTTACCAATTGCTCTTCCAGGGGAAAGCACAAACCTAAGATATGAATTGTATCTTAGAAAGTAATTCTAGCAATTTTTTTCAAGCAGTAATTCTAGACCAAGTTGTATTAATGATATAATTCTTAAGTTTCTGTATACAAGACCAACTTAGGTTGCAAATTCCCAAATTCAGAGATTCCACAAATTTCAAGATTAACATATACCCCCACAATTCTACCCCAGACCAGGATTTAGGCAAATAAAAATCAACCTCATTACAAACCAATTGATGTCCAAAAAAAAAAGAACACTGGTGAAGCCAATTAAACAATACAATGATTCAGAATATACAACGGTGATCAAAATATGATATCTAAATCATTACTTGCAGCGAAATCATAATAGCTCAAGTATTCTTCAACTCTTAATCTTTGCTCTTCTTAAAAAGAACAATACACGCCCATATTCCGAATTTTATTGGTAAACAACAGGTTTTTTTCACACAGTACTCAGTACCCAGTACCCACGGCACACACTCACTCACAAAGCACAGGTCGCACGCACATAGAACCCACAGACGCAACCAATAACATGAGGGTCTGGGACTTGGGTTCAGTCAGAGACTTATAGTTTTTGTGAAGAAATTGTTTAACGTTCGGCTCTTGCAGTCTCTAAAAGATCTCTCCTTGTTCGTTTTTATGGGGATGTCGCTTGTCGTCATCTTCACTTACTAGGGCTTAACTGAGGACTATAAGTCGGTGGGGTCGGGGCAAGCGGTGCTAATTGAGAGAACACCTTTTGTCTATTAAAAATGGAACGAACCCACTTTTTGCCCCAATAAACACAACTTTCTCCTAACTTCTCCCGCAAAACATGTACAGATGAAAACAAACAATAATGGCATTTGGACATAATTTGTTGATTTAATTTATTACAACCACTGGATTAGTTGTGGATCGCCACAAATATTAGGGTCCACTGTCAATCAATCAGCAAATTAAGTTAGTAAATTAGGTCCAAAAAAATTATTCAAAAACAAAACAGAATTAGCGAAGGCGTTTTTTTCACAGACTTCGAAACTAGTCTTCCTCTCTTGGGATTATTTTGGATTTTGGGAATCTACCTGTACTTTTTTATTGGTAGTTATCCATCTAAAATATATTCATATTTTTTTATAACTTGTATTCCAATTTTAGTTACTAGAAATGAACTCGTGTCTAAAGACACTATATAACACAAAAAGATCTTCAATTAGAAAGCTGAACCCAATCAATTACCAATTTACAGTAATGTTTTCCGACTATATCACCCTATTCTAATCAGAACCAATAATTGACTTACCACGTTCAGGAGGTAAAATAAAGTATGAAATAATAAAGGAAAAACTCACCAGATCATTCCATCCACTAGGAATAAAAAGATTCATGTGTTCTTGAGTGCCATAAAGTTTATTTCTCTGATACAAACACATCAACAAATTCAATGGACAATTGATACTTCAAACAATCTCTTGTGCTACAGCATTCAATAGGCAACTCCCACCTTAAGGGCTCCATTAATTTATCACACTCTCAATCCCGGTTGGTCTTCATAATTTCCAAAGCCCAAAAACTATGAATCGTAAACAAAAAAACCGAACCCACTTGAAAACCAACAAACATTCGTAGCAAACAACAAAATACTGTCAAACATTAAAGTTAGTAGAATTTAGCAAATCCACAAACAAAAGTATAAGACAAAATCCACAACAAACATACCAACCCATGAAAATAAATTAACCAAAAAAAAAAAAATATCTGTTTTAGCGCTAAAAAAATCAGAAAAATCAAAGATCAAATTGGTACCTTTGGGGATATGGATTGAGCTCTGAGCTTCGGCTGCGCTGGTAGCATTTTCAAGAAACAAAATAAATCTGATCAAAAGTCTGTATACCTATAAAGAAAGTTTGATTCAACTCAACATAAACATTCAATTCAATTGAAGAATTAAGGGTTTGATTGGTGGGTGGAGTTCTTGTGGTGGCTATGGGGTGTTCAATGGGTGACGTGATTTGGCAGTGGTTGGTAGCCAAAAAGACAATGGGAAAGAGAAGGTTACAAGCGTTGGCGGTGGCTGATTGCGGCTCTTTGAGAAATTTCGTTAAACATGTGGTAGCTGCAATTGGTAACCAGTGAGAGCTAAGCGCACCGAACCAAACCTGGCCGCTTTGTCCCCAAAAGACCCGCGATCGATTTCTCATACGTGCGTGTGGGTGGGAAAGGGGGGCGCCGATTTTGGGTGTTTGTCCAGTGAATGCATGTGTGTGTGTGTGTGTGTCTATTTTGGGTGGGGTTATGTGTGTTTCGATTTTGGGTGTGTGCGCGTGTCTCGAATATCTGTGTGTGCGCGCTGCAGGGGCGAAGGGGGTTTCTAGGTTGCTGGGGGTTTTCGGTGGGGCTTTTGCGAAGGCATGTTTCTAGGATGGGGAGGGGCNCACTGTCAAACATTAAAGTTAGTAGAATTTAGCAAATCCACAAACAACATTTTCTAGGTTGCTGGGGGTTTTCGGTGGGGCTTTTGCGAAGGCATGTTTCTAGGATGGGGAGGGGCTTTCGGGTGGGGGTGTTTCCTGTGTTGAGAGAGAGAGTGAGTGCCAGGAAAAGAGAAGCAGAGATAGAGAGGAGGGAAACCTGGCGATGGCGTTGGCGTTGGCGTAGGCGTTGGCGTTGGCGTTGGCGTAGGCGTTGGCGTAGGCGTTGGCGTAGGCGACGGCTGGTTCTTCGCTGGCGGTGGCCTGGCGTTGAGGCGGTGAGCCGTATTGACAGAAAGGGAGAGAGACGTATTGTTGGAAGGAGTGAATGGCGCCTGCTTTGATCCGACGAGAGAGGGCATATCGACCAAACTTCAACTAGTAAAAAAATAAATAATAAATTCAAATTTAAAAAAAGATAAATTTAAATTTAAAGAAATGTAAAATATAGATCTTTTAAACGAATAAAATTTGATCATCGAAGATTTAAGTAAAAATTTGAATCTCTCATTATTTGGTATAGATTTAAGTAAGCTTATTTTTAGTTTATTTTTACTCAAATTTAAATTTAAAATTAAATTACATTGACACTCCTAGACATTTAAAAATAACACCGAACTTCATCGCATTTTAAAAATAACACCGAACTTGACATTTAATATTTGTAACAATCATACCTCCTCTAACTAACGGATGTTAGAATTATTCACAGTCAAACCTGATATCATCAACAATGATTCCTAGAATACCAAAAATATCATTCAAATTATGTTTAAGAATTCAAATAAATATTTTTCTTACCTTACAAATTTACTCAACCTTTCATTTATTTTTCGTTAATCTATATATTTCATATATAAATTAAAATTTAAAATTTAACTGAAATGTTTAATTTTTTAATCTATTACATTAATAAGTTAATTTTTAAATTTTTTTTGTTTTTTAAATAATTTTTGGGATTATTAGTACAGTTTTAAAAATTAATTATTTTTTAAATCTTAATAATTATCTATCCAATTATACAATATTAATTTTATTTTTATTTCTTATTTATCTAATTACATAATTTTTACTCCTACCACCCATCACCACCGGTTCCCACCCATTACCACTGGTTCCACCACTTATACCCACCAAAACTTCCAAACCCAACCAGATCCACCACCACCATAGAGAGTGAGAGAGATAAGAGACTAAAAGCACAATCCATTGAAACCACTCATGCCTCTGCCATCACTGAAACCACCATTTGGACCAAACCCATCATCAACCAACACCACTACATCGCAAAGATTAGGTTTTCAAAATCCACTTGCAACCACCACTTGCAAAATTCACTCATTACCACTCGCTCCACCATTTAGGGTATCGATCACAGAGAGACGGAGATCATAAACCCTAGGTAAAGATTCATTCGTTGCATCGTTGGTTGTTGGTGAAAATAGGCGGTGATGGGTGGGTGGATGGATTTTGAAGCCTAACGAATGTGGGTGTTGGTGAAAATAGGCGGTGATGGTTGCACCGCTGTGTGTTGACACCTACTATTAGGGGGGGTTTGATACATCTTGAGAGAGAGAGATTTTAGGGGCTTTGATTCGTTGTGAGAGAGAATGTGTGGGGTGGGGGGGAGAGGGTCAGCTTTTAGAGGAGGGGTCTTGGGTCTTAGGTTTTAATGAGTAATTAAGGTGAGGGTGAAATGACCATTTTTTTGTGCCATTAACGGTATTCATGTTGTGGGGTCTCAGTGTAATTTTAAAAACGTGAGGGAGTATCCGTATAATAAAATCAAATTTTAGAGAGTATCAGTGTAATTTATCCGAAATTTAAATATCTAAGTCAACTAGGAGTTAGGACACCCGTAAACAAAGAAAAAGAAAAAGAAAGAAAGAATTACACTTGGACCCCTAAGATTTATCGTTTAATCACTTAAACCCTTGATATTTGAAATATTATATACAAACTCCCTAAAATTGGTATGCGCATAACATAGAATATTCGTTAGTAAATTACATTCGGACCCCTTGAAGTTTATATGCATGTAATATCTAGACTCCTCAAATTTAAAATGTTATATACTTAGACAAAAAATACTTCAAATAAAGATAAAATATCAAATATTCTAAATTTTACAATCAAAATTCATGTTTTATTATGTCATTTATTGATATAAAATCAAAAATAAAAATCTAATTTTTTTAAAAAAATTCATAATTAATATATAATTATACTATATATTAGAATAAAATTAAAAAAATAAACAAGAGATCATACTGTAATTGACACAATATATTCTATCTTTAATTAAGGTACTTTGGAGTTTGGTTGTTTAATAGATATATTTAGACCACAAGTTTAAAATATTATATTTAGACAAAAAATACTCCAATAAAAGATAGAATATCAAATATTTTAAATTTTACAATTAAAATTTATGTTATATTATGTCATTTATTAATAAAAAATTAAAAATTAAAATTTATTTTTTTTCTTAAAAAACATAATTAGTATATAATTATACTATCCATTGAAATAAAACTAAAAAAATAAATAAAGGTTCAAACTGTAATGAACACAACATCTTTTATCTTTAATTGGGATAGTTTGGTCATTTAATAAATAGTATAATTATATTTTAATTATGATTATTTAAAGAAAAAATTAGATTTTTAATTTTTAATTTTATTTTAATAAATGACATAATAGAATATAAATTTTGATTGTAAAATTTAAAATTTTTGATATTCTATCTTTGATTGNGACTCCCTAAAGTTGGTATGCGCATAACATAGAATATTCGTTAGTAAATTACATTCGAACCCCTTGAAGTTTATATGCATGTAATATCTAGACTCCTCAAATTTAAAATGTTATATATTTAGATAAAAAATACTTCAAATAAAGATAAAATATCAAATATTTTAAATTTTACAATCAAAATTCATGTTTTATTATGTCATTTATTGATATAAAATCAAAAATAAAAATCTAATTTTTTTTAAAAAATTCATAATTAATATACAATTATACTATATATTGGAATAAAATTAAAAATATAAACAAGAGATCATACTGTAATGGACACAATATCTTCTATCTTTAATTAAGGTACTTTGGAGTTTGGTTGTTTAATAGATATATTTAGACCACAAGTTTAAAATATTATATTTAGACAAAAAATACTCCAATAAAAGATAGAATATCAAATATTTTAAATTTTACAATTAAAATTTATGTTATATTATGTCATTTATTAATAAAAAATTAAAAATCAAAATTTATAAAGAAAAAAAAATTAGTATATAATTATACTATCCATTGAAATAAAACTAAAAAAAATAAATAAAGGTTCAAACTGTAATGAACACAACTTCTTTTATCTTTAATTGGGATAGTTTGGTCATTTAATAAATAGTATAATTATATATTAATTATGATTATTTAAAGAAAAATTAGATTTTTAATTTTTAATTTTATTTTAATAAATGACATAATAGAATATGAATTTTGATTGTAAAATTTAAAATTTTTGATATTCTATCTTTGATTGGATTATTTTTTGTCTAAGTATAACATTTTAAATTTGAGGGGTCTAAGTATTATACGTCTATAAACTTTAGAAGGTCTAAGTATAATTTACTAATGGATAATAATAGCAGGGATCTAAGTGTTACGTGCATACAATCCTTAGAAAGTTTGTGTGTAATATTTTAAATATTAGAGGTCTGAGTAATTAAGTGACAAACTATAGGAGGTATGGGTGTAATTCTCCCAAAAAAGAATAAATTACACAAGATTCCCTTGAACTTAGGGTTATTGGCACATTATCACCCTAAATTTTTTCAAGTTACACTATATCCCCTTATACTTTCGTAGAGACTGCAAAACTAACCTTCACCGTGAAATATTATTGTGCATGTGTTTCATGCATAGAAGGTCATGTGTGAGAGAAAGTAAAGGTATGTAATACGTCATTCCCTTTACCATAACTGCTTATATATGTCTTCTTCGTTGTAAAGAAAATGGAGATAGCTACTGGTGCTCTCTTCCTTACTCTCTAGGTGTTGCCTAACTCTCTAGGTGTTACATGTTTGTTCATCACTGATAGTGTGACGCCCCTAAAATNAAAGATCTTCAATTAGAAAGCTGAACCCAATCAATTACCAATTTACAGTAATGTTTTCCGACTATATCACCCTATTCTAATCAGAACCAATAATTGACTTACCACGTTCAGGAGGTAAAATAAAGTATGAAATAATAAAGGAAAAACTCACCAGATCATTCCATCCACTAGGAATAAAAAGATTCATGTGTTCTTGAGTGCCATAAAGTTTATTTCTCTGATACAAACACATCAACAAATTCAATGGACAATTGATACTTCAAACAATCTCTTGTGCTACAGCATTCAATAGGCAACTCCCACCTCAAGGGCTCCATTAATTTATCACACTCTCAATCCCGGTTGGTCTTCATAATTTCCAAAGCCCAAAAACTATGAATCGTAAACAAAAAAACCGAACCCACTTGAAAACCAACAAACATTCGTAGCAAACAACAAAACACTGTCAAACATTAAAGTTAGTAGAATTTAGCAAATCCACAAACAACATTTTCTAGGTTGCTGGGGGTTTTCGGTGGGGCTTTTGCGAAGGCATGTTTCTAGGATGGGGAGGGGCTTTCGGGTGGGGGTGTTTCCTGTGTTGAGAGAGAGAGTGAGTGCCAGGAAAAGAGAAGCAGAGATAGAGAGGAGGGAAACCTGGCGATGGCGTTGGCGTTGGCGTTGGCGTTGGCGACGGCTGGTTCTTCGCTGGCGGTGGCCTGGCGTTGAGGCGGTGAGCCGTATTGACAGAAAGGGAGAGAGACGTATTGTTGGAAGGAGTGAATGGCGCCTGCTTTGATCCGACGAGAGAGGGCATATCGACCAAACTTCAACTAGTAAAAAAATAAATAATAAATTCAAATTTAAAAAAAGATAAATTTAAATTTAAAGAAATGTAAAATATAGATCTTTTAAACGAATAAAATTTGATCATCGAAGATTTAAGTAAAAATTTGAGTATCTCATTATTTGGTATAGATTTAAGTGAGCTTATTTTTATTTTATTTTTACTCAAATTTAAATTTAAAGGTAAATTACATTGACACTCCTAAACATTTAATTTTATTGCACGAAAATTCATCACATTTTAAAAATAACACCGAACTTGACATTTAATATTTGTAACAATCATACCTCCTCTAACTAACGGATGTTATAATTATTCACAGTCAAACCTCATATCATCAACAATGATTCCTAGAATACCAAAAATATCATTCAAATTAGGTTTAAGAATTCAAATAAATATTTTTCTTACCTTACAAATTTACTCAACCTTTCATTTATTTTTTGTTAATCTATATATTTCATATATAAATTAAAATTTAAAATTTAACTGAAATGTTTAATTTTTTAATCTATTACATTAATAAGTTAATTTTTAAATTTTTTTTGTTTTTTAAATAATTTTTGGGATTATTAATACAGTTTTAAAAATTAATTATTTTTTAAATCTTAATAATTATCTATCCAATTATACAATATTAATTTTATTTTTATTTATTATTTATCTAATTACATAATTTTTACTCCTACCACCCATAACCACCGGTTCCCACCCATTACCACTGGTTCCACCACTTATACTCACAAAAACTTCCAAACCCAACCAGATCCACCACCACCATAGAGAGTGAGATAGATGAGAGACTAAAAGCACAATCCATTGAAACCACTCATGCCTTTGCCATCACTGAAACCACCATTTGGACCGAAAACCACTATCAACCAACACCACTACATCGCAAAGATTAGGTTTTCAAAATCCACTTGCAACCACCACTTGCAAAATTCACTCATTACCACTCGCTCCACCACTTAGGGTATCGATCACAAAGAGATGGAGATCACAAACCCTAGGTAAAGATTCATTCGTTGCACCGCTGGTTGTTGGTGAAAATAGGCGGTGATGGGTGGGTGGATGGATTTTGAAGCCTAACGAATGTGGGTGTCGGTGAAAATAGGCGGTGATGGTTGCACCGCTGTGTGTTGACACCTATTATTAGGGGGGGTTTGATACATCTTGAGAGAGAGAGAGATGTTAGGGGCTTTGATTCGTTGTGAGAGAGAATGTGTGGGGTGGGGGGGAGAGGGTCAGCTTTTAGGGGAGGGGTCTTGGGTCTTAGGTCTTAATGAATAGTTAAGGTGAGGGTGAAATGGCCATTTTTTTGTGTCATTAACGGTATTCATTTTGTGGGGTCTCAGTGTAATTTTAAAAACGTGAGCGAGTATCCGTATAATAAAATCAAATTTCAGAGAGTATCAGTGTAATTTATTCGAAATTTAAATATCTAAATCAACTAGGAGTTAGGACACCCGTAAACAAAGAAAAAGAAAAAGAAAGAAAGAATTACACTTGGACCCCTAAGATTTATCGTTTAATCACTTAAACCCTTGATATTTGAAATATTATATACAAACTCCCTAAAATTGGTATGCGCATAACATAGAATATTCGTTAGTAAATTACATTCGAACCCCTTGAAGTTTATATGCATGTAATATCTAGACTCCTCAAATTTAAAATGTTATATATTTAGATAAAAAATACTTCAAATAAAGATAAAATATCAAATATTTTAAATTTTACAATCAAAATTCATGTTTTATTATGTCATTTATTGATATAAAATCAAAAATAAAAATCTAATTTTTTTTAAAAAATTCATAATTAATATACAATTATACTATATATTGGAATAAAATTAAAAATATAAACAAGAGATCATACTGTAATGGACACAATATCTTCTATCTTTAATTAAGGTACTTTGGAGTTTGGTTGTTTAATAGATATATTTAGACCACAAGTTTAAAATATTATATTTAGACAAAAAATACTCCAATAAAAGATAGAATATCAAATATTTTAAATTTTACAATTAAAATTTATGTTATATTATGTCATTTATTAATAAAAAATTAAAAATCAAAATTTATAAAGAAAAAAAAATTAGTATATAATTATACTATCCATTGAAATAAAACTAAAAAAAATAAATAAAGGTTCAAACTGTAATGAACACAACTTCTTTTATCTTTAATTGGGATAGTTTGGTCATTTAATAAATAGTATAATTATATATTAATTATGATTATTTAAAGAAAAATTAGATTTTTAATTTTTAATTTTATTTTAATAAATGACATAATAGAATATGAATTTTGATTGTAAAATTTAAAANATACAGTTTTAAAAATTAATTATTTTTTAAATCTTAATAATTATCTATCCAATTATACAATATTAATTTTATTTTTATTTATTATTTATCTAATTACATAATTTTTACTCCTACCACCCATAACCACCGGTTCCCACCCATTACCACTGGTTCCACCACTTATACTCACAAAAACTTCCAAACCCAACCAGATCCACCACCACCATAGAGAGTGAGATAGATGAGAGACTAAAAGCACAATCCATTGAAACCACTCATGCCTTTGCCATCACTGAAACCACCATTTGGACCGAAAACCACTATCAACCAACACCACTACATCGCAAAGATTAGGTTTTCAAAATCCACTTGCAACCACCACTTGCAAAATTCACTCATTACCACTCGCTCCACCACTTAGGGTATCGATCACAAAGAGATGGAGATCACAAACCCTAGGTAAAGATTCATTCGTTGCACCGCTGGTTGTTGGTGAAAATAGGCGGTGATGGGTGGGTGGATGGATTTTGAAGCCTAACGAATGTGGGTGTCGGTGAAAATAGGCGGTGATGGTTGCACCGCTGTGTGTTGACACCTATTATTAGGGGGGGTTTGATACATCTTGAGAGAGAGAGAGATGTTAGGGGCTTTGATTCGTTGTGAGAGAGAATGTGTGGGGTGGGGGGGAGAGGGTCAGCTTTTAGGGGAGGGGTCTTGGGTCTTAGGTCTTAATGAATAGTTAAGGTGAGGGTGAAATGGCCATTTTTTTGTGTCATTAACGGTATTCATTTTGTGGGGTCTCAGTGTAATTTTAAAAACGTGAGCGAGTATCCGTATAATAAAATCAAATTTCAGAGAGTATCAGTGTAATTTATTCGAAATTTAAATATCTAAATCAACTAGGAGTTAGGACACCCGTAAACAAAGAAAAAGAAAAAGAAAGAAAGAATTACACTTGGACCCCTAAGATTTATCGTTTAATCACTTAAACCCTTGATATTTGAAATATTATATACAAACTCCCTAAAATTGGTATGCGCATAACATAGAATATTCGTTAGTAAATTACATTCGAACCCCTTGAAGTTTATATGCATGTAATATCTAGACTCCTCAAATTTAAAATGTTATATATTTAGATAAAAAATACTTCAAATAAAGATAAAATATCAAATATTTTAAATTTTACAATCAAAATTCATGTTTTATTATGTCATTTATTGATATAAAATCAAAAATAAAAATCTAATTTTTTTTAAAAAATTCATAATTAATATACAATTATACTATATATTGGAATAAAATTAAAAATATAAACAAGAGATCATACTGTAATGGACACAATATCTTCTATCTTTAATTAAGGTACTTTGGAGTTTGGTTGTTTAATAGATATATTTAGACCACAAGTTTAAAATATTATATTTAGACAAAAAATACTCCAATAAAAGATAGAATATCAAATATTTTAAATTTTACAATTAAAATTTATGTTATATTATGTCATTTATTAATAAAAAATTAAAAATCAAAATTTATAAAGAAAAAAAAATTAGTATATAATTATACTATCCATTGAAATAAAACTAAAAAAAATAAATAAAGGTTCAAACTGTAATGAACACAACTTCTTTTATCTTTAATTGGGATAGTTTGGTCATTTAATAAATAGTATAATTATATATTAATTATGATTATTTAAAGAAAAATTAGATTTTTAATTTTTAATTTTATTTTAATAAATGACATAATAGAATATGAATTTTGATTGTAAAATTTAAAATTTTTGATATTCTATCTTTGATTGGATTATTTTTTGTCTAAGTATAACATTTTAAATTTGAGGGGTCTAAGTATTATACGTCTATAAACTTTAGAAGGTCTAAGTATAATTTACTAATGGATAATAATAGCAGGGATCTAAGTGTTACGTGCATACAATCCTTAGAA
This sequence comes from Ilex paraguariensis, assembly GCA_963454935.2. Lineage (NCBI taxonomy): Eukaryota > Viridiplantae > Streptophyta > Magnoliopsida > Aquifoliales > Aquifoliaceae > Ilex > Ilex paraguariensis. The sequence goes on from CAUOFW020008658.1 coordinate 194,688, forward strand.
AGTTTGTGTGTAATATTTTAAATATTAGAGGTCTGAGTAATTAAGTGACAAACTATAGGAGGTATGGGTGTAATTCTCCCAAAAAAGAATAAATTACACAAGATTCCCTTGAACTTAGGGTTATTGGCACATTATCACCCTAAATTTTTTCAAGTTACACTATATCCCCTTATACTTTCGTAGAGACTGCAAAACTAACCTTCACCGTGAAATATTATTGTGCATGTGTTTCATGCATAGAAGGTCATGTGTGAGAGAAAGTAAAGGTATGTAATACGTCATTCCCTTTACCATAACTGCTTATATATGTCTTCTTCGTTGTAAAGAAAATGGAGNCTTAGGGTATCGATCACAAAGAGATGGAGATCACAAACCCTAGGTAAAGATTCATTCGTTGCACCGCTGGTTGTTGGTGAAAATAGGCGGTGATGGGTGGGTGGATGGATTTTGAAGCCTAACGAATGTGGGTGTCGGTGAAAATAGGCGGTGATGGTTGCACCGCTGTGTGTTGACACCTATTATTAGGGGGGGTTTGATACATCTTGAGAGAGAGAGAGATGTTAGGGGCTTTGATTCGTTGTGAGAGAGAATGTGTGGGGTGGGGGGGAGAGGGTCAGCTTTTAGGGGAGGGGTCTTGGGTCTTAGGTCTTAATGAATAGTTAAGGTGAGGGTGAAATGGCCATTTTTTTGTGTCATTAACGGTATTCATTTTGTGGGGTCTCAGTGTAATTTTAAAAACGTGAGCGAGTATCCGTATAATAAAATCAAATTTCAGAGAGTATCAGTGTAATTTATTCGAAATTTAAATATCTAAATCAACTAGGAGTTAGGACACCCGTAAACAAAGAAAAAGAAAAAGAAAGAAAGAATTACACTTGGACCCCTAAGATTTATCGTTTAATCACTTAAACCCTTGATATTTGAAATATTATATACAAACTCCCTAAAATTGGTATGCGCATAACATAGAATATTCGTTAGTAAATTACATTCGAACCCCTTGAAGTTTATATGCATGTAATATCTAGACTCCTCAAATTTAAAATGTTATATATTTAGATAAAAAATACTTCAAATAAAGATAAAATATCAAATATTTTAAATTTTACAATCAAAATTCATGTTTTATTATGTCATTTATTGATATAAAATCAAAAATAAAAATCTAATTTTTTTTAAAAAATTCATAATTAATATACAATTATACTATATATTGGAATAAAATTAAAAATATAAACAAGAGATCATACTGTAATGGACACAATATCTTCTATCTTTAATTAAGGTACTTTGGAGTTTGGTTGTTTAATAGATATATTTAGACCACAAGTTTAAAATATTATATTTAGACAAAAAATACTCCAATAAAAGATAGAATATCAAATATTTTAAATTTTACAATTAAAATTTATGTTATATTATGTCATTTATTAATAAAAAATTAAAAATCAAAATTTATAAAGAAAAAAAAATTAGTATATAATTATACTATCCATTGAAATAAAACTAAAAAAAATAAATAAAGGTTCAAACTGTAATGAACACAACTTCTTTTATCTTTAATTGGGATAGTTTGGTCATTTAATAAATAGTATAATTATATATTAATTATGATTATTTAAAGAAAAATTAGATTTTTAATTTTTAATTTTATTTTAATAAATGACATAATAGAATATGAATTTTGATTGTAAAATTTAAAATTTTTGATATTCTATCTTTGATTGGATTATTTTTTGTCTAAGTATAACATTTTAAATTTGAGGGGTCTAAGTATTATACGTCTATAAACTTTAGAAGGTCTAAGTATAATTTACTAATGGATAATAATAGCAGGGATCTAAGTGTTACGTGCATACAATCCTTAGAAAGTTTGTGTGTAATATTTTAAATATTAGAGGTCTGAGTAATTAAGTGACAAACTATAGGAGGTATGGGTGTAATTCTCCCAAAAAAGAATAAATTACACAAGATTCCCTTGAACTTAGGGTTATTGGCACATTATCACCCTAAATTTTTTCAAGTTACACTATATCCCCTTATACTTTCGTAGAGACTGCAAAACTAACCTTCACCGTGAAATATTATTGTGCATGTGTTTCATGCATAGAAGGTCATGTGTGAGAGAAAGTAAAGGTATGTAATACGTCATTCCCTTTACCATAACTGCTTATATATGTCTTCTTCGTTGTAAAGAAAATGGAGATAGCTACTGGTGCTCTCTTCCTTACTCTCTAGGTGTTGCCTAACTCTCTAGGTGTTACATGTTTGTTCATCACTGATAGTGTGACGCCCCTAAAATCGGGGGTCCTTTTTTAACCGTTGACCACCCATCAACCCGTGGAAGTACTCATGATTGTCGCACAACCCGATATCACGTCAATAACATCTCTTTAACTGGGATCATCACCCACACGTGTAACCCGTGTACATTTTACCATTAGACCCAGCCAAGGTCCAATATATCACAATTTATTCTCATTTTGTGTCTATTTATATCATTGAGACCAAAGAATCCAAAGCCCAAAAGCATAACAAATCGGTCTTAAAGTTTCAAATTTTTGGAAGACCTACCGGTAGGTTGTGCCCACTGGAAAAGTCCTACCAATAGGTTTTGCCTAATATACGAAATTCTGTCTATACAAGATCCTACTGGTAGGTGTTGCCCATTGGATAGCGATCTACCGATAGGTTTTGCCCAGATTTGTCTGTTTCACATGTTTTTCATTTTCAATTCATTTCAAGACATATTATTTCCATCCAACTCATGTAACACTACATTTATACATTAACCTAGTTAAGAACAAGTTCTCTTACAATCATTTTCAAAAGATTATATGTTCAAAACATGAGTTTTGCAATATTTTACAAACACATGGATTAAAGGCCATAAGTCGGGCTTTCTTCATCCTCGAGGCCCCGAATGAGATCCATCCATTAGCGTATATCCCGCACCTAAAATATTTTCTCATATAGGGTGAGCTACGCTTAGTAGAGTATTTCCTACAGAGGCTACTTCCCAACCTAAGTGCATATGAAATGTTCATGTAACATTTAACAAGCAACAACATTCCAAACAATAATATACTATTCAATGTTGGAATTTTAGCAATGTCATGTTATGAAATGAGATGAGATTCACTCATGCCCTTTAACCCTGAGCCCTTATCGGTTCCCACCACACAATGCAATGCCAATGTATGAAGAAAAAACTCGTCATTGATGAATTACATCTAATAATTATTTTGAAATAAAAGTCATGTGTTTATAAAACCAAATCATTGATGGATGTTACACATCAAATGATTATTTTATAAAACAAGTACACTTTTCTAGAATTTTACTTCAGCGGAGTGTACGAACCAGATATTTTATAAAACAAAATCATATGTCTTTGTTGGGTAGTGGATTTTTCGGTGTCGCACCGCCGGCTCCGCACACTAATACACTTTTTCGAAATTTCACTTCAAAGGAGTGTATGAACCAGGTAGTGGGGTCTTACACCCGATGGAGAGTCTAGCCCTTCTTGCTATACCCAACACAAGTTTTTCATACAACCGTGCTATTCAATCGAATCTTCAATCCAACTTTCCCAAGCCCCACCCATCAACCGCCAAGTATGGTGTTTGATCAAACCATGCACATACACACCCACACTTATGCCTAATGCCCATAAATGTTATGCCCCACAGGTAATAAATGTCATATGGATAATTTAACAACATATCTACATATTTCATGACAACTCATATCCCAAGCATATAATCACCATTATCCATCGCAATGTCAATATATCAATAAACATAAATCATTATTTTCTTTTATACCCAATACCAATTCATAAGCATGCTATCACATAATCCATGTCAGTAACACACTTAATTCACAAAGCACAATATAAACACATAACATGCCCACATAATATTACATTTCATGAAATTACACAAGTAGCTTCCACATATTATTTCAAGCTTGAAACTTATTTTAGACTATTTCTACACCCATTTCCATAACCATTTCATCAATTTTACAACAATAGGCAAGTGTTAAGTCTCTAACAACCTACCCATCTCATATAAACACTTTAGGTTAGAAAATAAACCTAAGTATGAGAGAACCCTACCTCTTGAAGCGTGAAATTCACTTAGAAGACCTTCAAGAACACCAATGGAACCCTAGCCTTGATTTTTTCCGAATCCCATTTTTAGAGCTTTGGTGAAATCTTTGATTTTTGGTATGGTCTTGTAGCCCTCAACAAGAAGAATAACTTTCTTTCTTGGCCCGAGTGGATTTGAGCACCACAGGGTTATAGATCGTAGAGAGAAGTGAGAAGCCCTCTCTTTTTCCCTCTCTTTTTCTCCAATGTAAACCGGCTGATGAATATGGGAGAGAAATCAAATTTTCCCCCCTTATATACTTCTTAATACTTGGCTCACAATGCGTCACACGACCCTCTTTTTCTCAGGTCTGTTTTCTCCCTTAAATGATTAAATTTCGCTTCGGTTTAAGCTCAAAATATTTTTATTTTAACTTGCTTCAATTTATTTTCCAACATTCAAAATTTTATTAAAAAATCCATTTTTTTGGTCATTCGAGACTCGACCACCTCGTAAAATGTGAAAAATTTTACTATCTCAGAATTCGATATAATTTGACAGGGTTGCTAGATTTCGCAAGACAAATTTAACGGTGAGGTCTTTTTCGTCATCCAAGATCTAGAAAAATTCAAATTTATAACCCGTACCGTAGTGGTAATTTACCGTTTTTTAAAAAATTCAAATTTACCTAGATTTTACAGATAGGTTTTTGTATAATTATTTTTTTAATAGATAAATCCTAATGGGTAATCAATCCTATGTCTGCATTTTGTTTTCCACATATGATGGCTACCTCACATCAATCTAAAACTTGTCATCATTGTAACTCTAATAGTTAGGGAAACCAAAGTGATGTACGATCCTGTTACTGTGGATTCAAAACTTTGGTGAAAACTTCATGGACACCAGGCAACATGGGGTGAAGGTTTTTATGGAAGTGCATTATATGGGGTATGTTTCCCAATGAGAAATCATTGATGTTATAGTTTATTTAGTTTTTTGAAAGCTATAAAATTTACTTTGGTATTTTATGACTAGTTACGATTAATTTGTGGGTTCTTTGAGTGGATTGACCCTCCAATGTGTCAACGAGGTAGAGTAACGTAGAGGATTAGATTGTTAGAGAATGAAGAGAAAAATCTTTGTGCAAGAGTGAAATTCTATAGAAGTGCTTTGATTGGGAGTTGGGTTGGTTTGTAATAAATGTCAATTCAAGTGTCGCAATGATAAAAAGGTCTATGCTAAAAAATCTAATCATTTGCACGGATTGACTACTTGTTGAGCCTTTCTTCTTCATTAGATGTAAACATTTAGGCTTCAAGTCCATATGCTTCTTGTTGAATGACTTCCTTGATTAATGTTGTAAAAATATGAGATAATTCAAACAAATCAGTAACCATAATTACAAGTCAAAGCCAACATTGGATCCCAAATTGCATTGCAAAATATAGTAACATCCACAAACATTGATAATTACCAGTTACAATCAATCCCAAAATAACTTATAACAAAGCAAAAATATGTGGTGCAAGCAATCATGACCCTACACAAATGAAGTTGTGATTCTTGAACCTTCTCCTTCCCCTTCACATTGGCACTAGCATGGGTTGTTTACCTCTAATAATTCATCTTAATAGACCACTTAGGGCCTATACGAATATACCATCCAACCTTTTGAGGGACTTTCACCCCAAAGAAGATGAGCTTCTTAGTCAAAATTCAATACCCAAATTCGAAGACCAACTGGGTCACCCAAGTATTTATGAACTCAATGAATACCCTCTACGCCTTCAAACTAGAATGTAACCCTTCTACCACTTGACTTGTGTGCACTTATTTTTAACTTAAAAGGATTCTGGTATCTCATTTCATATAGTAAACTTAGTCGTTTTGAACGGCTGTGCGTTACCGCATTCAAAACCATAATTCAGATTCGTAATTTCTAGCCCAAATTCAAAAAGTCAATCATATGATTTAAAACAAACTAAATGGTCATAAATAATGTAAGGTATAATTTAAAAATAAATTTGAAATGTTTCATTTGATCCAAAATTGAAAAATTCTACCCTGCGCTGTTTTTCAATCTAAAATCGCCAAAAACAATGTGAAGTTATTTTTCAATGAAATTTCATACACATATTCAATTAACTAACCTAAATTTACAATTATGCATATTAAAGCTTTCAAGCACACGATCTATATATGCCCTTTGAGAAAATTCCAACAATCCACAACTCCTATCCTGATAAATCTGAATGTTTAACACAAAATATGTTTCCCCTAGATTTTTCATGTCAAACGTTTTGCACAACAATTGATTAATCTTATGAAGTAAGCTCAAATCATTAATTGCAAGCAAAATATCATCAATATAAAGAACAAAAAAAATAAATTTGCTCCCACTAATCTCAAGATATATGCATTGATCCATTTTGTTCTCAATAAAACCAAGAGAACTTATGATCTCATAATATTTAAAGTACTACTGACGAGAAGCTTGTTTAAGACCATAGATAGACTTCTTCAACTTGCAAACTAATTGTTCCTTCCCATTCTCCTTAAAACCCTCAGGCTGTATCATATAAAAGTCTTCACTAATCTCACCATTCAGAAAGATGTTGTCACATCCATCTGGTGAAGTTCTAGATCAAAATGAGCCACTAATGTTATAATGATCCTGAAAGAATCTTTAGTAGAGATAGGTGAGAAAGTTTCATTAAAATCTATACCTTCACCCTAGCTATACCATTTTGCTACCAATCTAATATTAAATCTTTCAATCTTACCTTTAGAGTCCATCTTATTTTTAAACACTCATTTGTAGCCAATGAGTTTACATCCCTCAAGAAGTTCTACAAGCTCCCACACTTTATTGTGTGTCATAGAATGCATTTCATCTTTTATGACACCTAACCACATATCATACTGAGGACAAGTAATAGCATCATGGTATGTTATAGGATCAACAATCTCATTAATATCATAATCACTTTCTTCAAGGTATACATAATATTCATCAGAAATAATAGATCTTCTTGGTCTTATAGACCTTCTAAAGGAAATTTCGGTAGTGCGCTCTAAAGGCTAAGAAGCCTCAATAGGAACAGAAAGAGAAGGGTCAATTGCAGGAACAGGAGGATCTACAACTAGAGCAGAAAAATTAACAATAGGAACAGGTATGATATACTCTTGCACAACAGGTAAAGAAATATAAATAAATTTATCTTGCTCATGCTTACTAATAGGATGTGAGCAACCAACATCAGTAACATCAAACTTCAGAAATTTTGCTATTAAGGACTCAACAATTTTAGTTCCACGTGTAAGACAATATAACCAATATCCTTTCGAATGTTCTGGATAACTTACAAAGAAATAATGAATAGTTTTAGAATCAGTCTTTTTCTCAAAATGGTTATAGATTTTGACCTCAGTAGGACTACTTAGACTCGAAAATGGTTAAGGCTTGGTTTCCTATTGGTCCATAATTCAAAAGATATTTTTGGAATAGATTTGTCAGGAATTTTATTAAGAATGTACGAAGTCGTTTTAATGGCCTCTCCCCAAAGATAATTCGGTAAGTTACACCTGCTCATCATGCTCCTCATCATGTCTTTAAGGGTACGATTACGCCTTTTAGCCACATCATTCTGCTCGGGACTACTAGACATGGTATATTGGGTAACAATCCCACAATCTTGCAAGTACTGGACAAACGGTCAGACCTAATAATTTACCCCTAATGCAGTTAGCACAAGTTTCAAGATCTCCAAAGTCAAGGGGAGGAAAAATAGCATTCTTTATTAATCTTTTCACTTTTTCTCTAGAAATGTGACTCAAACGTTTATGCCACACCTGTAAAGATTTTTCTTTAATGAAAGATCTCTTAGGTACAACATTCACTATATCTGAAAGACCATATTCATTATTGACAGTCAAGCACATACTATACAGACTATTTGATAAAATACAATGACCAACAATTATAGAATTTAAAGACAATTGAGTTTTACAATTACTAAAATTAAAAAAATATCTAATTTTATCAAGTAAGAAAACTGAAATCAAATTCTGTCTAAATGACGGTACATAAAAAGTATTTTCTAAAATAAGTTAAAAATCAGTGTCTAAATTCAACCTAACAGTTCCTATGAACTCAACATGGACTTCATTATTATTTCCTACTTTAAGCTTGGTTTCTCTTTCACTTGGCCACCGTTTGCTTGTGAATTTCTACAAAGTCATGGCAATATGAACAGAAACCCCACTATCAATTCATCAAGAATTTAATGAGATATTAACTAAATTGAATCGAGCGCACTCACTTTTCTTGTGACCTCCAAAAGTAACACTTAATATATTTTCGAATTACAGTCTTAGGATTTCCCACATTCTGACCAGTACTATGTCTTTTGAAATCTCGACAATTTTTTAGGACATTATGATTAGGTTTTATATTATTTCCCTGATAACCACTTTTGAAACTAGATTTAGGTTGGGAAATAAATAAGTCGGTTTCACTATTTTCTTTTCTAAGTTTTTCTTCCTCAGAATCACACTTGGAGATAAGATCATTAATTGTCCAAGACTCATTTTAGGTATTGTAGGCAGTTTTGATTTGACTAAACTCAAGAGACAAAGAGTTAAGAGTGTGATGAACAATGAAATCATCAGGAATAACAATTTTGAAGGCTTTGAGTTTGGTTTGAACATGGACCATTCTACCGATATATTTCATAACACCACCTACATTGTCATATTTTATACTCGTTAATTCATTCATTAGACCTCCAGCTTTAGTCTTATTAGATACCTTGTATCTCTCTCCTACAGCGGTAAAGAACTCCTTGGTATTCTTGATTTCTGGCAAGCCATTTATAAGGTATTCAGAGATAGACCTTTTCATGGCAATCATACTCAGCCGATTAGATTTCTCCTACTTTGCATAAAGTTTTTTTTTTCTTCAAGAGAGCTCTCACTAGTAGGTTTAGCAGGTTTATTTTATTTCAAGGCAAAGTTTATATCAGTAATTCCTAAGGCAAACTCAATATCTTGCGTCCATCTCTTATAATTAGAACCAGTTAAGACTTCAATATTGACATTATTTTTATTCACAACAAAAGAAACTGTTCAAGGCAACGAAAATATAAACAGTTAGCAAAATTGGACAATAAATAAATAAAATATGTTTTAAACATAATAAGTCATATTTTATTAAAAGAGTCCAAATGCATCACTACAAACTCCCCTTTGGGCAGAGAATGTAATTTGCTATAGGTCATCTCTTTCATGAAACTAACTAATGAGAATGTTCAACGTTTTGAAAAATTTATCCCCTTTGGACAGATATACCTTCTAAACTATTGCACCTCTACCACAAATGTTTCATGACATCTCCCAATTACAATACACAATAATCCCCTTTGAGTAGGTAATTTTATATTATAATTTAGAGACCATCCCGTAACAAAACATGAGAAAAATCTACAAATTTCAATGAAAAGACCACTTTTTTTTAATGAATTGACCACATTGGTGGCAACTATCCATCTTAATTCATAAAACTTCCCAAACCGGGATATTATAATAACTTGTTCATAATTAAATATCAAGTGATCAATCATTGCGAGATACTAACCAATATGTATCTCTTTAGATCACCCATCATCAGTCGTTGTATTCAGATCTCAGTTATATTTTTTACTATTAAAATTAAGTAATTTAAATTCAAATCTACCTACATAAATAATATATAGATCATAAAAAAAGATTTCATCATATAAATCACTAGAGACTAAAATTAGAATTGTACAAACACCCTCTACAAATTATAGCAATTCAATCAAAGTTACATCAAATGAGAAAATAATTTGTATGTGTAAAGTCTACATATATTAATCAACATGACCCCATGTTATTAACACAAGTCATCCACAAGAAGAGAATATATATTAATCATAAAAGTTTTAAAACACACACACACACACACACAGATATATATATATATATATATATATATATATATATATATATATA
>CAUOFW020008658.1:205426-292614 GCA_963454935.2 Ilex paraguariensis
TTTTTTTTTTTTTTGAAAAAGTGTAGTAATTTTGCTTTGAATGGAAAAGATGGTCAAGATTGCTATCGACGGCGACGGTGTAATTAAACACTGTGTGTTGAGAAAAAATTGGTGTCACCAACACCATAAAAAATAATTTTGAAATTCCAAAATTATATGAATAAAAATATAAAACAAATTCCGTTGGGTTCTAAATTCATATATGATAGGCTCTAATACCACATGTAAGAAATTTTAATGATTTGTATTTGAAATTTAGAATACTTAAATTATAAGATTTGGATCATATAGGTTTAGAACATACCTGTATGAGCCAAGATACTTGATCTCCGGATTTCTTTCGTGAAAGGGTAAGGTCTTCCTCTCCTTCTTCAAAATAATAGGTGGCTCTCATTGGGACAAGCCAAGTTAGGGTTATGAAGTGTAGAGGGGACCTAGCTTGCTATTTATAAGCCAAGTTAGGGTTATGAAGTGTAGAGGAAACCTAGCTTGCTATTTATAATAAATCTAATGGGCTCTCCCATTACGGGTCACAATTAGATTAAGGCCTATACTGAACCTCCTCAACCACTTCAATTAAAAAGATGCAAATAAGCCCATCAAAATAGATCACTTAATAATATTAGGCTCATCTCATTGGACCATAAATTCAGTCTGTTTTTCACAAACGAAAAATTAACTATCAATTAATGGAAGTCCAATATGAAAAAAAATTCTAACACATAGTATATCTTTTTCCTTGTTTTCAGAACCCAGACACTTACCACATGCCCCTCTTTAGATCCCAGAGGTGAGACCCTTCGAATCAAACTCTTACCCATNCCCCTCTTTAGATCCCAGAGGTGAGACCCTTCGAATCAAACTCTTACCCATCCTAAAATTGAACCAAAGTTTAAAAAAAAATAAGGTTTTACAACTCGTGGACAGACCTACAACAGTCTTTTTCACCAACCAGATGAATTCTAAATAAATTTCTAAGGTCATCAATGAATTCCTAGGATTAATTTTAGTCTAGCTCAGTACTCTTTACGTTTTAAAAACACAAAATTCAAAGTTTTGATTTTCAAGAACTCCAAACCCTAGCTTTCAATTACACCACCCCCACACCACTTCTACAGACCATAACCACCCATCAAATTACCACCAATCTTCATAGAAAACTGCTAGGAATCATTGAAAAACTAAGAATCAAATCAAAACTCAACAGAAAATCAAATCAAAACTCAACATTAAATCAAATATGTTTCAAAACCCAAAAATTCAAAAAATGAATGCATGCTTATTCAGTACATAAAACTCAATTTAAACACAAAAAAATGAACTCCTAGGGTCCTAATTAGGTAAGAAATATACCCCTTGATGCTCGAATCTCCTCCAATTAAAATTTGATCTTTACACTTTCTCTCTCTTTAACTTTTCTCCTCAATTTCTCTTTCCTATTGGCAATTTTATCTCATCCAGAGGATCAACTAAGATCTTTAGCAGCTCCTCAAATCATCTGGATGTATGGTGAGTGATGAGAGGCCCTTCTCTACTATTAGGTAGCTGCATGGAGGTAATGACTATGCAGTGATAGTTTGGAAATTACTAATAAATTTGAAAATTAATGTTAATATATAAATATACATATACTATTTTTTTATAATTACGAACATATTAAAACATGCCCTAGAAAAATATTGTCCTAATTTTTAAAATTCAAATTAATATCCAATTTAATCTCTGAATTCGTCATTTTGCATCCTTGATTCCCAGATTCAATTTTGACCTAATATATCAGATCTGCACTCCAGTTTCTTTTCACCTCACAAAATCCATTTCCTACCCAATTTAAATATAACAATTAACATTAAAACACTCCCACACACCTTATAACAATTCCCTAATGACATCCAACTCTTCGATATCTGAACCCCTAACCGCACACACCCAATTCTGATTTGATTTCTAGTTTCTAATTACTAGGTCGTTAAAATGAATCTATTTTTTTATTGACACATTGGTTGAATTCCTAACCTCATTAGGGTCTTTCATTCTCATTTTCTTTTGCCTTCTTGGTGTTTTCTTGTATAGTGGTGGGGCAATGGTCTCTAAGCCATCATTGACCCAATCATGTTGGCATGGTACAAGATGTATCATTCCACTATAATTTTTCATGTAGGATTTTTTACAAAAATAAGGGTCAACACATGCTTCAGGTTGCTATCCTGTAAGAAATATACATGCAATGGCATGTTTGCAAGGGACACCTAAGATTTCCCACATTTTGCACCTGTAAGTCCTATTATCTATACTAACAACATATGTTTTATCATAGTAGTCTACCTCAAACTTACCCAGACCTGACCAAGTAACATAACATTTAACTTATACCCTTCTAGTTTGTTGACAATGAAAGGACATATAGTTCCACCATAATTCGATATCCCTCTCTTCTTCATCTGGATCATATTCATCAAAGTCTTCCTTATCCACTCAATCAAACCAACAATGGGCTTGTCCCTTGCATTCTTAATATATGCATTGAATGATTCACATAAGTTATTGACCATAGTGTCACATTTTTCTCCTGTACTAAATGTTAACCTTGCCCATCTGTTTGGGTTAGCCTTCATAAGACATGAGGATGAAGATTCATCTAAATGATTAATCTTATCCATTAATGTCTTAAACTCTCTAGTTGTCCTTGCAACAGCTACATCCCACATGGCATTTTTCACCTCTTTGTCCTTAACAATTTTTTCGAAGTTATCATATAAATGCCCCATGCAGTGTTCGTGCTCTGCCATAGGAATGACCGTCTCAAATGCTAAATCCAAACCTTTTTGCCTGGTAGATATGAATACATATCTATTACCATCATCACTTCCCAAGTCATTTATCAAAGAGTTCAAAAACCATGTCTAACTATTTTTTTGTCTCAGCCTCTACAATAGTCATAACAATTGGCAACATATTGTCATTGTCTTCCCTACTAATAGTTGTCAATAATTGTCCTCTATATACACCTAATAAGAAACATCCATCCAAACCAATGATGGGTATGTATCCAAACAAGACCCTACTCTTTAGTGCCTCAAAACTCACATATAATCTTTGAAAAATTGGGGGAAGCTCCATTGCTTATCAATAACAACAAACATTGTAGTATTAGGGTTGTACCTCTTCATAGTCTCATAATAATTCCTTAGTCTATTATATTGTTGTCTAACATCACCACCAACATTGTCTGTAGCTCTCTTTCTTGCCATATACAACTAACTATTGCTAACATTATGCAATAACTCTTTCTTCGTGATTTTGATCTTCCAAGTTGGGTTATCTCTTGGTCTCTGATCATATTTCTCAGAAATATAAGTAAAATTCACCAAATAATTTTTTAATCTTATATCACAAGTTGTCTTTGCATGGGAAATGCATGAATCTTGAACCCACAATCATGCATACATACTGTTGTAATCCTTTTGTTCTCATTTTTCTTGTATTTGATGTCATAACTTTGCCTAATACTCCACTCCCTTAAAGCTTTTCTCAACACTTGAGGATTAGGAAACTTCATCCCCACCTTTAGTTGAAGATTAGTCATTCCAATATATCACTATCATTGTCATGGTCTTCATTTCCATCTTCAGAATGTTCATCTACTTCATCGTCTTCAACTAGTGGCATTTGCTTCAAACTCCCTATAGTCTCAATGTTTTCTCTTAACATAGATCCATCTAGGCCAACCACCTATAAGGGTTTCTGCCCATTTACCACATAGATCTAAACTAAGCCTATAATTTTGTAAAAATCTAATACATTCACCACATCTTTGTCTGATTTTATCTTCCTCAATCCTATGTCAAAGTTTGACCCAGGAATCTTGTAGAACATCCCCGTTGGTACAGAATATCCCAAATCAGTATATAAACCCCACAATTCAAAATATGATAACAAATCGATGTCGCAATTTTTAAATTGTTTGATTGTTCCCCCCGTATATATCCTGTTTGGGGGATTGCTAAAATACCCATCATGGTGCATGTTTATTGTGATACAATTACTCATTGGTCATTGTACAAGTAACAACACATAATACCACTATGTTAAATGGGGTATTGTGTTAGGCATGATAGGAACAAGCCACAATTGATGGTCCCCCACCATGTGGCTTTGTATAGATTTCATACCAATAAAAAACAAAACAAAATGAGGACCTCCATGCATAGACAAACATATAAAGTACACAAAATTCCCCAAATGATAACAAAAAAAACTCCTTTTCTATCTAAAATAAAAAGCCCCAAAACATCCAACATCTATGAAGACACAAAAGCAACAATTTTTAACTCATTAAGCAACTCAAATACCGGCAATACATCATTTTTTTTCACATTTTATACATAAATTTAGGTCTATAAAATTGGGGATACATGATTTCTAAAATTTTGATATCTAGGGTTTTACAATTTGAATGTATCTTAACTTTAATTGCACAAATCCATTTTCATTTATTGCTCTAACCAAATGATTTGATGAGTGTATTACAGGTCTCAAAAAATTTTGCTTTTGGATCTAGAATGAGAGATATGCCTAGTTAGAGAGAGTTGGAGAGAGAGATGAAGAGGCAACATGCTCAAGGCGTCTCAGATGGTGGGTGAAGACCTTATAAATATAACGGTATATTCGTATTTTCTATCATTCTGTCAAGGAAAGTTAGTTTTTGCTATCTCTACTGAAATGGATGGGGTAAAATGTAACTTGTAAAAGCCTAGGGTGGTGATGTGCCAATGTCCCTAAATTCGAGGGGTCCTATGTAATTTTCCCAAAAAAAAAGGTAAGAAATGAACGGGAGTATAAAAAATTCAAGGGCAATCAACACGTGCCCTTCACATTCAGTTATAGTCTTGTTCTAAAACCAAACACAATGAATTGCAAAACATCATCCTAATTTTGATAGGCCTCCTTGAGTTTGTTTTTCTTGGAAGTCTAGAGTCCTATTCCAACAAGAGTGCTCATTTAAATAGTTGTATTAAATATCTGGATCAAAACTTGATCTATTTATGAATCAAGTCAAGTTTGAATGTTATTAGAATCAGACTAGTTGCATTGTGAACCGAGGCCTAGATTGGTTTGGTTCTTGAGTTGGACCACGTAAGGAAGTAAACCACCCATTAAGCTTTAAACCGGACAATTTTGTCCAAAACCCATGAATTAGATGGTTTGATCAAACTAGACGGTTTGGATTTTAAATGATATTTTTTTAAAAAAATCCCCCTTTTGGGCAATTTTGCCCTAAATTGCATCTCCATTCTCCACTTCTCCACTCCCACAGTGCCAGCCTTCACTTTCTTTCTCCAGGCGACAAATAGGACTCGGCCTTCAACTCAGGTGAGGCAACAAACAGTCTTCATCTTCATCTTCAATGACAAGTAATTTGAGTCTTTATCTTCGTCTGCACCTTTGAGTCTTTATCTACTTCGTCTATGCCTTTGAGTCCTCTGATAGTCTGATTTTCGTTTGATTCCTCTCTTTCTCTCTCTTTCTTTTAGCGCTTCGTTTCACTCACAGTCACATATGGTAGGCGACATCTATGTTTGGCTTAGTTGTATAACTTGTATGTGCAACTTTGGACTTTAGTAGCCTTTAGTTATGACCTTTAGTTAACAATTTTATCTCTGCCTCTCATTTAATTCCATTTTGTCAAATTTTTTGTCATAAATTAATTTTGGGTTGTCTATTAATTTTTATCTTACCTATATTTATTTTTGTTAAAGTCTTAAATTTTAGATTAATTACTATGTTTATAATTTTTATATATTTTTTGTATTATACGATTAGTCTGACCACTTGACCCAATGGTTGAACCAGTGAATCATTAACTCGATCCCTCTATCGGTTCAATGTCTAGTCCTGTTCTAATAACTGTGGGTTGAATTGACTTGAAAAACTCACAAATTAATTAGCTAAAACTATTAATCTTTTATCACACAACTAAATCCAGTATCCATAAAAACCCTTCAAACCAAAAATTCAAATGATTTTATGGTATTAAAACCTTAATTTTCAAGCAGGCAAAAAGACTAGAAGATTATGCCAAAAAAAAAAATTAATGGTACAAGTATTTATGTAAAATACACGATGAAGAAAAAATTTATTCTTGGTTAAATGGGTTATTTCTAAAGTAGTAACAAATGGACATTTCTCATAGAGGTGAAGAGAATGGGTGAGTTCTTCAGAGCACTGAATGTTTCACTAGAAGACATTGGTGTACATATGTTTGGACATAAAATAAATGAATCTTATGAATATTCAATGTATCGATATCTGGTAATTTGGATGCGATAAGAAGAGTCCACATGATAGAATTTGAAGAAAGGGGAAAGATTATCAACCACATCCATGTTTAAAAAGAAATATAATTAACTAGGGGTTACTATTCAGTAACCGTTGATGAAAACAAACCATTGAGAATAATAGCTATAAAAGGGCATGCAGTGGAGAAGATAAAAGATACATTGAAACTCCCACAAGATCCACGATCTGGACATTTTTAAGAGTAGTGTTAGATTAGTTTTAGAAGGCAGTTACTGTTGCAATCAAAATTGTTAATCTAGTCTTTTTTGTAACTGAATTTTTTTGTAACAAAAGTTCCTTCGATTGAATTAATAAAAGAATCATCTTTTATTAGTTCTCTATAGTGTGTGTTTATCCATTTAAATTCATCTAAGAAATTCTTGAAACAAAACATTTGAACCCTTAACAAACAATCGCTTAAGAACTATATGTCAATTGGGTTTCTTCCGTCAATAACAATAAATTTTAGAGCAACAATCTTTTGGCACGCCCAATGGGACATCATAACTAACTTGGATCAAGAAAATGGTTCAAACAAGGAAACAAAACAAGATTGTGTTTGGTACTACTGAAAATATGAAAACAATGCCAATCAATGGCAATCATGAAGCAAGTTTGTGTACCAATCCCGTGGAAATGGCCAAACCAGTGGCAAGGATAATCTGCAGATGCAAGAATTTGTGCAAAATTTAAAGCAGGTATTGCACAATCCTAATTCTAGCATTAGACAAGACTTAGTTAGTGTCATGCATGAGTTAATGAGTGTGCAAACACCAATGTCAAGACCAATTAATCAAAAATCAACCATTGTGGTTAGAAATCAAATAGTAGAAGAAGGAAACACCAGTTTTTTGGTCCTTCCTATAGAAAAACAAAGACCACCATCGATGGTTACTAATGAAAGATCAGGCCATCACACCAAAAGCATTTCAACATGGTGTTCAATGGGTAACCTATCGAAATGTTCCCTAATTTCTTCCAAGAAGGAATCCCAGGGGAAGAAATGGCCAATAATGGTCCCTAAATTTCCCAGAAAATGTCGTGACAGACATTTCATGTCTCCAAATGAAACCCATAGAGGAGTTTAATCCAAGGGCAAAGGCAACCCTTTAACCAATTTGAAAATATATAAGGCCACCAAAACATGGCTTTTAACATGAATTAGCTAGTAGAGATGATTCAAGACTTGTATAGCCCTAGCCTTAGAAAAATTGAGAGATCTGTGTTTAGAAAACTATGTCCACCATAGATTGACTATGAGAAATTCCAACGGGGATATAAAATCCCATAATTCCATCTTTACTATGGTGAAGAGAATCAATCCATAATAGAGCACATATACAAATTTAATTTCCAATGTAGGGAAGTTGAAAATAATGGAATCTGAAAATAAAATTATTGACACAATCTTAAACAAAAATAGACTTTGTTTGGTTCAAAAACTTGTCTGCCAATTCAATTCAAACTTGGCAAGAAATGAAAGAGTAGTTTTATACTCAGTTCTTTAGGAATGAACCAAAGGTTTCAATGGTAGACCTATCAATATTAAGGCAGAAATCAAATGAATCTGCAGAACAATACATCGACAAATTCAAGAAAAGCATAAACAAATGCTATGTTTATTTGCCTGAAGTTGAATTGGTAAAACTGGTCCAGAATGGTTTAGACTTCAAGTAAAGAAAGAAATTCGAAGGAATAGAGTTCAAATATTTCTTTGAACTCTCAGCTAGGGCCACCAAATATGAAATGTTACTCAGGAAAGAGCAACAAAGGAAAAACATTTCACTAGGAATCTATTTCTAAGACTTTGATGGAGAAATTGAGACAGATGTGACACATATGAGAGAAAAGTCACCAATTATGTGTGAAACTTNAATCTATTTTTAAGACTTTGATGGAGAAATTGAGACAGATGTGACACATATGAGAGAAAAGTCACCAATTAGGTGTGAAACATTGAAAAAGATTTAGGACCCTATGAACATGCCATCCATCCTTTCAAACAGATGCACCCTCAACCTTTAGGTAGTATTCCTTTGATCTATCGATGGGCGATGCTCTGTTTGATGAGATGATCAACAAAAAATTCATTGTCCTGTCTCAAGAAAATAATGCCCCACCAGAAAAAGATAAGAAAGGAAAATAATATTGCAAATGACATAATTCATTTAGTTGTTCAACTAAAAACTACATCACTTTTAAAAATCCTGTGCATGATTTAATCCTAAGGCAATGCTCAAGTATGCCACGAAAAAAAAAAAAACCATGGGTGTAGACAAAGACCCATTCCCTAAAGAAGTTAATATTAATATGGATTCTACTAACTTTTAGGAAGACAAGAAGTTTTCTAGTTTGGTGGTTAGCAAAGGATTGTCTACAAGATGAGAATACTAGTCCATAGTAGGTTGGGACCAAGAAAAAAAAAGCCACTAGTTATGTGCTTTAGATGCTCTAAAAAAATAGCCAAGTCAGATGCAATACCACTAGATGATGCGGTAAGAGAATTCAATGATAAAGGTCACCAACTCAGTACTAGAGGAGAATGAGATGTACAAATCTACAATGGTTTTGAAAAAATATTTGATGGTGCAGACCCATGCATATTTAAGATGTAGGAAAAGTACCAGCATAGTCCCAATTATTTCCTGAAATCAAAAGAAATCCAAGAAACATTGGTTACAAAGGCCAAGTCAAGAAAGAAAGGTTGCAAGGGATGGACCATTCTGCTAGACCATCAATGGCCAAAAAGTGAGTTTAGCAAAGTATCAAAAGACAAGAATAACAAGAAAAATAGAGTAAGAAAAGAGAAATTTGAGATCATCACAAAGGATGGATCTAGAATAGTGAATCCCCCTAAAGTTTATGATAAAAAAATGACACCATATTTAGCACTCAAAGTTACCATCTAGGGGATGGTACCAACCACATTACAGAACCCAAAATATTAGAGAACAAAGGAATTTTACTGCTTGGATGAGTAGGCAAGATCCTACTCAAAGCTTATTCACGGCCAAGTCCATCAATGAGGAAGAAAAATCTTACATGGACAAGAGAATAGTAGAAAGAGATCAAGGGAGTCCAAATTAAATAGGACATTCTTGATTAGAAGATTGTTAAGTTCAAGCAGATACTAGATTTGTTTGAAGGAGAACTAGGGAAGATGATATAAAACCCAATAAAAGAGAAAGAGAAAGAGAAAGAAGAAGAAGACAAAGACATGCTTTCAGATAAGGCGCTTATGGACTTTTAGGACATATAACCTTTCCTTAGAGATGATGCAACATGCAACATGATATTGGCTATACCTGAATCATTCAAAGCTAAGCCAGGATAACTAACCCAACTTGCAGAAGATGTGGAAGATATCACTATGTCTGTATCAGTCTTTGTAGAAACTGTAAAAGAATTCAAACCTGATGGAAGGTCTATAAGCATAAAACAAGGGGATTGGAGGATAGATAGAGTGGTGTTGCAATCCCCTAGAAAATAGTTGGACCACTATAGATACAAACCCAGATCAATGGTTAACCAGTTAGAAAAGTTCTGATTGACAATGGGGCAGTGATCAACATACTACCCTCAAGAATGTTAAAATTTTTGAACAAAGGAGAGGAAGACATGCTTCATACTATCATTACAATCATCAACTTTGCTAGAGGATCATTCTCTACAAAAAGAATTTTACCTATGCAATTACAAGTAGGCAATAAGAAGACCACAACTACATTTTTTGTGGGAGATTCCTCATTCAAATTCAATGCTCTTCTAGGAAAAGATTGAATACACACTAATGGTTGTGTGCCATCATTCTTGCATCAAACATTGATCTTCCTGTTAGAAAGTGATGATGAAGGAAGAAAGAAGATGGAGGTCCATTGGGCAGATACTAACTTTTTGTATGCAGATGCATAAATGTGGAGGCTCAGTTCTAGTACAGGAATGGTTGCAAAAGTCAATTAACAAGTATGTTGAGGAAAGCTTGCATCAGATCTGTCATGACTTGGCTAGATTTGGGTTCTTGCAGCCTAAATTGGAGAATGAAGGATCCACAGAAGTTAACAAATAAGGCCTACAAGAGCTCTTGGGATGTAAAAATGGCTGCCATTAAAACCATGCTCTGACAAGATTATCATGATATAACTTGGGAGAAAATGAAGGCATTGAGTGATGCCTCTGTTGATTGGGCTAAATGTTGAGAATTAGTCAAGAAAGTAAGAGTTATGATAAATGGGTGCAAAAGAGAATGACCAAGTAAACTGTATATCTAGTGAGAAGTTGTACACCAGAAGGCTCCTAAAGGAGTCAAGGGGATACTTGTTGGAGCTTTATGTCCATTCATTATTTGCAACCACAGTTTAATGGTTTCAATAATACTAACATGTAATGAATGAGGTTGTGGGCCATAGATAAGAAGATGTTTCTTTTCTATTAATCAAAAGACCAACTGGCCAAGTTACATATATACAAGATTATCAAAGCAATCAGAGTAAACAGTGTGGCCTCCTAAAATGCTAAAGAAAGTAGTGCTTGAAAGTATCTCATTCATTTGACAATAGTCTCAACTCTTGTTGGGCATGCTTCAAACTTTCTATTGCAACCAACAATTTACCACTGTCATCCTGGTAGTCAGTCAATAGCTCCTTAGTTTTCAAAAACAAACTCTCCCTTTCTTGCTTTATTTTGGTTATGTTCTCAACTATCTTTGACAATTTCTCTTCGAGTTCCATTTCTTTCTATAGTAAGATGACATCTTGTTGCTTCAACTTATTCTCACTTTCTTTACTTGAAGTAAGTTGAGGGGAAAAGTCTTTCACAAAATCAATAAAGCCTATCTTACACTTCACTTCATCTTGGAAATAATAGGCATGTTAGATTTTAGTCTGAAGATGAATGCTCATATAGGCCATTTGTTGTTGTTGTTATACTATGAAATAAGTAGATGAAACAACAAAAATCTTGGCTAGACAGGAGATTATGGAAGAAGAGTCATCTTGGATGAGTCGATCAAAGGAAAGCTTAAGCAATTTGAAGAAATGTGGAGGCTCTTGATTCAAAGCTTCTTCGATAGGAGGGAGAGAAATGCTAGAAGTAGACATATAGTCAACTGCTTTTATAAATTCATTTATTTTTTGGGAGATAACCTCAATATCAAAATTTGAAATTGAGGTATGAGATGTAGATTCAGGCATTCACTACAAAAGAAAAAGAAAGTCGGTTAGTGAAAAGCAAGAAAAAGACATAAGAAAAATGAAGCAATATAAAGATTGTTGGGAAATTACTTGGTTCATAGAAGAAGCAGATGGGAATGAATTCTTCAATTGATCTATTTGGCCATTAGGGTTAGCCATAGGATCTTTAGGAGGAATTGGCACAACAAGACCTTTGTAGGCAACTTCCTTAAGGAAATGACTTGGATTAGTAGGAAGGCTTTGATGAGAAAGATCCAGTTGAAGAAAGTCAGCTTGACTTTCAATGTGGAGTGCATGAGTTGGAATGTAGAATCCTCACAAGCAAGTTCCCCAAGAATGGTATTAGCCTCAACAAGAGAATTTTGTTAAGGAGGTGTTGGTTGACCTTCAATAGGTAAGAAGGGCATAAATGGACTCACATGAGTGGTAATTACTATAGCTGCCATTGTGTTGTCTCCTTAATCCCCTGGAATGATAGTATCTTCTTGCCTTGAATGAGTTGGGGAAGAATGCTCAAAACTGTTGTACTCTGATGGCACAACCAATTTTTTATTCCCTCTTTAAAAGAAAATAGATTGAGACATTAGAAGACATGCTTAAAATAGGAGAAAATGAGGAACGTGAAAGATGTGGTTCTTACCTTAGTAGCCACTTTGAATCTTTGGCCAGCTTGCATGGATTTAGGGATTGTTGTGCTACTCAATGTGTCCCCACTATTAGATGGGGAAGGAATTACTTCTTTGTCTCCCTTCAAAATAGGATTAGTTGACAATGGCAATGGAAGACCCTTCCTAGAGGTTGTCTCTTTTGACATATCTAAAGAAGAAGGTGTACTTGTTTTCCTACATAGAAGATGAGTTTCTTCAGTATCCTACTCGTTGATGATACGCATCGTAGACACATCAGTAATTGCTTGAGAAGACTTAACCCTTTTTAAAGGGTGAGCAGCAGTGTTATGAGCATTGATAGCAAATTTTAGCAATATTGGAGAAGAAGCTCTTTACCTTTTATTCTTTGGCTCCTCGACCAAGACATCTTTACCCTTATTTGGATTTACATTAGGAGAAGAGACAGAAGTAGGAGCCTCAATTGTTTTTTATTTTTTCAATTGGCAGAAGTTTCACTATGATATTATTTTGATCCTTTCACTTGCAGGCTCATTGATACAAGGATGCATGTGAGGGAAATGAATTTTTTGGGTTAGGCCAAACTTTCTGGCAAATTGACTTGGATTGTAACTCTTGAAGCTACATTTAGAAATTTTAGAGGCTGATACAGAGCCCTCCGCATGTAGATAATGAGGCAGTATCTGAATCAGTGAAGAAAGATTCAAGAAAAGAAGAAGAATAGAGGAACTCAAAGAAAGGAGTATATAAAGAGTTTGATCTATCTCTGTTAAGAGTGAAAAAAGTTCTGAAATAAGAATTGAATGTTTTCTTTGTGTGTAATGATAGGGAGGACATCAATTGATGAGCATAGTTCAGAATTTCAAACATGGGCCTAGGCAAAGACTTCAAAGGCCAAACCTCAGGGAAATAGGCATAGAGCCAAGCCTCGAAGAGCCAAAGCCCCCCCCCCCCACAACTGACAGTAATCTTATTCTTTGTCAAATTAAAAATGCCCCTAAAACAAAAGGGGCAAAGGCAAGCTTGTTTCTTTTAGCCAATTGAATAACTACTCCCACATATTCCTTAGTTACTTTAAAACCTGGAACACATAGAACAAATCAATAGAGCCAATGGACAAGGAAGGCAACATGCTCCACGAATGAAGGGGTAGGAGATTGAGAAGCAAAGAAGCGGTTGATGAGTTCACTATACCCTATACTGAAATGGATATTGACAAAGTCACGACCAATATCAGTAGAAATGCAAGCATTTATCTCCATTCCTGTCAATTGGAGTCTTGTTAGATAAATGATATCTAGTATCATTAGGGATATCATGCCAACAAGAAAAAGCATGGCATTGCATAACAGGGACCAGAAACATGTAATGACACCAATTAACCATCGATTCATGTGCATTTCGCAAGTGGAGAGCTTAATTATCTCAAAGATACCTGATTGCCTCCATTAAGCGGCATAATGGAGCTCCAACTTTGCAACCCAATCAACCCAAAGTTGATCAGGGTTAATCCACAAGCGAAGAAGATTAGTTCCCTGATTCTAGAATTTTCATAGGAGTTGGGATTGATTCAACATTAGGTTTTCACCTTCGTGAACTGGGTAGTGGTTTGAGAATTCTTTATAGATATAAAACTTGAAAGAAGGACCAAGAGCAAGAGTCCCACTAGAACTAGGGGCAGGAATCGGAGTCCTATGATCTATAGAGTCATGTGTTATTTGTTTAATGTCAATCGAAAATCCCGATGAGAAAGGATTTCAAAAGAAGATGAAGATGGAGGGTTTTGCTTCTTTGGAGCCATCTCAAGCATTGGAAAGAGTAATCGTTGGAAGAAAAAGAGGATAGGAAGCAATAAGCAAATAGAAGAAAAAGAAATGAATAGTTCAGCTGTTAAAACTCTTTAAATAGGTGTTTGGAAGGAAATGACGATCGTGACTATTCATTCATTTGGGCAGGGCATTGTTTGGACATAAAACAAATGAATCTTATGAATAAACCCAATTAAATAAGCGGATCATTGTGTGGACATAAAATAAATGACTCTTATGAATATTCAATGTATCGACATCTAAAAATTTGGATGCAATAAGATGTTATATGGCAGAATTTGAAGAAAGACAAGAGATGATCAGCCACAATAATGTTTGAAAAGAGATATAACTAACTAGAGGTTGTAATTCAGTAACCGTTGATGAAAGAAAAATCGTGGAGAACAATAACTATAAAAGAGCATGTATTGGAAAAGATGAATGATACATTCAAACCCCCATAAGACCACAATCTGGGCATTTTTAGGAGTAATGTTAGATTAGTTTTAGAAGACAGTTACTGCAGTAATCAAGGTTGTTAATCTAGTCTTTTCTATAGCCGAAGTCCCTTCGATTAAATTAATAAAAGACTATCTTTTATTAGTTCTATGTATTGTGTGTTTATCAATTGAAATTTATCTAAGAAAGTCTTGAAACAAGACATTTGAACCCCTCACAAACAATTGCCTGAGAACTATATGTTAACTATGTTTGTTCCGTCAATAACAACAGATTTTGGAGTAACAATATATTGGTCACAACTATATCTAATGGGGTAAAATGGATATTTCAATGGCAAAATAAAGGACATGAAGAGAATTGACTTACTACTATTTTTAGGACTCAAATGATTTTGCAGGATGAATAAGGATGTTTTTTTTTGTCAGATAAATTGAGATTAAAGGATAAGGAGTACAAAAACATAACGAAGCACTAGGCTTGACACCATCCAAAGGCTATTTTGAGAAGCTTTAGAAAAAGGAATGTTAGATCTGTTGAAGCAGAATGGTGATCCTCTCTTATCTCTCTCAAAAATCCCCAAATTACATAAGAAACGGTGTCCATAAAAAATTGATATATAGATCAAGCAATTAGAACCTCAAATCGATCAATCCACAAGGAACTAATCAGACCCAACGAATCCATGACACGTAAATCTGTCCTCAATGCAATCAACAAATAATTATAAAAAATACCAATTGAAATTCAAAGGGGTTACCTATATCGAACCCAGATCTGCAGAGATCTTGTTGTCCACTTATATTGAACTCACGACACATAAATTTGACATACTTTTTTCATCCCAAAAAAAAAAAAGGAATGTTTTATTAAATTTGAAGCCAAACCCTTATGATGAAATTTGAAAACAAAATTCATCACCCGGATCAGAAAATCCACAAATTCATCACCCAGGAAACATAAATTCCTATTTGCACTCCCAAAAATTCATCACCCAATAAATGCAGTAATGTTAGATCTGTTGACTTCGTAACCCAAAAAATTTGCAAATTCAGATGAAGAAAAGCATCACCCAGAAAATCCATAAACTCTAAGCACTTCGTAACCTAGATGAAGAAATCAACAAAGAACTGTCAGATCTGAATGGTTAGATCTAAATGGTCTTCGGAGAAGACAAACTCCAATCATTGTGTGTGTCGGAGAAGATGACCTCTAGTTGTTGCTCTGTGTGTGTGTTCATGCAGCGTCTAAGAGCGTCTATGGAGAGAGAGAAAATCATGGAGAGTTTGAGAACTAGGAGAGAGAAAGGCAAAAAAACACTTTTATACTAGAGTTTACTTTGCTGTTAAGGAGTTCCGAAGGGGAGACCTCATTAAAGGTTACTTGTTCTCCTTTCTTTCCAATTTTCCATTATTTTGTCTCCAAAACACCCCAAAACATGTCAGACTTATTCTTAGTTTCCACTTTTTTTGAAAATTTATTTTCGAAAATTTTTAACCTAATAGGATTTGTCTACTTTTTATTGGTTTGAGGACAAAAGACTGTTCCAAATAGGCCCTAACTATTATATATGGGCTTCTACAAATCAACTTCTTGCCAAGAAGCCAAAAGAGTGATCCACCAAACAGTCTAGGTTTTTTCAAATAGACTTTCTCGCTCCAAAAGCCTATCTACCATGTACGTCAAATACACATTCTTAAAAATGCACATTCCAATTTTACAAGTTATTATTGCATACCAAATGCACCATAATATAAGAACGGGCTGAACGGTCAACCTATCTAGTTATATGACACTTTTAGAATTTTTTCTATATTGGACTTCCATTAATTGATCGTTAATTTTGGGTTTGTGAAAAATGGGCTGAATTTATGGTCTAATGAGATGAGCCCAATATTCTTAAGTGATCTATTTTGAGGGGTTTATATGTATCTTTTAATTTATGTGGTTGAGGTGATTAAGAGTATGCCTTAATTTAATTGTGGCCCATAATGGGAGAACCCATTAGATTCATATAAATAACAGGTTAGGTCCCCTCTCCACTTCATATCCTAATTTGGTTTGTCCCATTGATAGCCACCTACTGTTTTGAAGAAGCAGAGGAAGACCTTGTCTTTCTGAGTATCATGACTCATACAAATATGTTTTAAACTTTGTAATTTAGGTGTTTTAAATTTCATATACGAATTATTAAAATTCTTACATATGGTATCAGAGCCTATCGTATATGAATTTAGAATTCGATAAAATTTATGTATAATTAAATTGTTAATTTTCATCGGGCATAACTTTCAATTTTTTGTGTCGAGGTCCATGGCCGTGATTAAAACAAGATGCATTGATTAAAAGATATGACACAGTAGGCAATGGTAAATAATTACTCAAGAGTTGATTACATCAAACCAAAGAGAAGACATTCATGTCATATATCTATATGACGTATATATGACCTTCACAACACTTTTGAAGAGCAAAGAGTGAAAAAATTGGTTGTGAACCAAACATTCAAGATTCCAATCAAACAAGAGAATTGTTTGCCTTTTGTGTTTCTAATGGATTATTTACTACCATGTTTTTAAGTTTTACCAAACATGGCCTTGGTATAATAACAAGGACCCTTTTTAGTGGTTGCGAATATTGTCAAAAAAATTTTTTTATTTTTTTTGTGCCTATGCAAACAAGTAACAAGAGCCTATTTGACAGCTGCAAAATTTATTTTGAAACCTTTATTGATTATGTCTTATATTCAGTCAACTTGTTAAATAATTATTAGTTATTTATGGGTCATGTTGATGCATACATGTATACTTTACCCATACAAATTATTGATAACAACTAATTTTTATTTTTTCTCTCATGCTAATGCAACTTTGATTGAATTGCTATAATTTGTGGAGGGTGTTTGTACAATTCCAATTTTAGTCCCTAGTGATTTATATGTTGAAATTTTTTTATGATCTACATATTATTTGTTAAATGTTGGTACATTTGAATTTAAATTACTTAATTTTAATAGTATAAATAGAATTAAAATTTGAATGCAACGATTGATAATTGGTGATTTATAGACAGAAGCTGGGGGTCTAATGAATGAATTAACCAGTATGAAATATGACAATGTAGATGATGTTAGAGAATATACCCTTAAAATGGTTCATGTTCAAACCAAGCTCAAAGCCTTCAAAATTATTATTCTTGATGATTTCATTTTTCATCACACTCTTAACTTTTTGTCTCATGAGTTTAATCAAATCAAAACCGCCTACAATGCCCAAAATGAGTCATGGACAATAAATGACCTTATATCCAAGTGTGATTCTGAGGAAAAAAAACTTAAAAAAGAAAATAGTGAAACTATCTTGTTTATTTCCCAACCTAAATCTATTTTCAAATGTGAGTATCAGAGAAATAATAGAAAACTTAATCATAATGCTCCAAAGAATGATCGAAATTTTAAAAGGCATAGTACTAGTCAGAATATGGGAGGTCCTAAGGCTGCCATTCAAAAAGATGTCAAGTGTTACTTTTGTAAGAAACGAGATCATAAGAAAAGTGAGTGCACTCGATTCAAGTCTTGATTAGAAAAAAAAAAAAAAGGTAACTTACTAGTTTTTGTTTGCTTTAAATCCAATTTAGTTAATGTCCTATTAAATTTTTGGTGGATTGATAGTGGAGTTTTTGTTCATGTTGTCATGAGTTTGTAGGGATTCACAAGCAAACAAAGGCCAAGTGAAGAGGAAGTCAAACTTAAAGTAGCAAATAATAATGAAGTCCATGTTGAGTTCATAGAAGTTGTTAGGTTGAATTTAGACACTGAATTTCAACTTATTTTAGAAAATATTTTTTATATACCATCATATAGGCGAAATTTGATTTCAGTTTTCTTTCTTGATAAAATTGGATATTTTTTCAATTTTAGTAATAGTAAAAATCAATTGTCTTTAAATTCCAAAATTGTTGGTCATTGTGTTTTTTCAAATGGTCTATATAGTATATGTTTGACTGTCAATAATGAATATGGTCTTTCAGGTGTTGTAAATGTAAAATTTAAGAGACCTCTCATTAAAGAAAAATCTTCATGTTGTTGCATAAAATGGTTGGGTCACATTTTTAGAGAAATGGTAGAAAGATTAATTAAGAATGATATTCTTCATCCCCTTGACTTTGGAAATCTTAAAACTTGTGTTGACTGCATTAGGGGTAAATTAACCAAGACTAAGAAGAAAAGTGCAACTTCTAGTATAGATCTTTTAAAAATCATTCATACTGACATCAGTGGACCGTACTCACATACCTTGTGTGGTAATACATACTTTATTACATTTATTGATGATTTTTCTTGTCATAGATATATTTATTTAATTAATAAAAAATCTGATGCTCTTGAAAAGTATAAAATTTTCAAAATTGAGGTAGAGAAACAGTTAGGAAAAGTCATCAAAATTATTAGGCTTGACCGTGGTGGCAAGTATTATGACAAACATGATGTATCTGCGCAGCTTTTGGGATTGTTTGTCAAGTACTTGCAGAAATGTGGGATTGTTGTCCAATATACCATTCCTGGTAGTCCAGAGCAGAATGGTATGGCTGAAAGACGTAATTGTATCCTTAAAAACATGATGAAGAGTATGATGAGTATGTGTAACTTACCTGATTATTTTTGGGGAGAAGTTATTAAAATGGCTTCATATATTTCTTAATAGAGTTCTTAGCAAATCTATTCCAAAAACACCTTTTGAATTATGGACTAATAAGAAATCAAGCCTTAACCATTTTCGAGTCTTGGGTTGTCATGATGAGGTCAAAATCTATAAGAAAAAGACTGATCCTATAACTATTCGTTGTTTCTTATTAAGTTACCCAGAATAATCAAAAGGATACCGGTTCTATTGTCTTACACGTAGTACTAAGATTGTTGAGTCCTTAATAACAAAATTTCTGAAGCTTGATGTTGGTTGCTCGCAACCTATTAGTGAGCATAAGTAAGATAAATTTATTTTTATTCCTTTACCTGTTATGCAAGAGAATATTATACGTACTCCTGTTGTTAATTTTCCTACTTCAGTTGTTGATCCTCTTGTTCTTGCAATTGACCCTTCTACTCCTATTGAGACTCCTCAGCCTTTAGAACCTACTACTAAAATTTTCTTGAGAAGGTCTACAAGACCAAGAAGACCTATTATTTCTGGTAAGTATTATATATACCTTATTTAAAGTGATTATGATATTGTTGATCATGTAATATATCATGATGTTATTACTTGTCCTCAGTTTGATATGTGGGTAGGTGTCATGAAAAATGAGATATATTCTATGACATACAATGAAGTGTGGGAGCTCGTAGAACTTCGGGAGGGATGTAAACCCATTGACTACAAATGAGTGTTTAAAACTAAGATAAAATCCAAATATAAGATTAAAATATTTAAGGGTAGATTGGTAATAAAAGGGTATAGCCAAAAGGAAGGTATAAATTTTAATAAAATTTTCTCACTAGTCTCAATTAAAGATTCTGTCAAAATCATCATGGCATTGGTGGCTCATTTTGATTTAGAACTTCACCAAATGAATGTGAAAGCAGCTTTCTTGAATGGTGAGCTCAGTGAAGAAGTTTATATGATGCAACCTGAGAATTTTAAGGAGAATGAAAAAGAACAATTAGTGTGCAAGTTAAAAAAGTCTATCTATGGTCTCAACTAGGCTTCTCATCATTGGTACTTAAAATTTGATGAGATACTAAGTTCTCCTGGTTTTGTTAAGAACAAGATGGGTGTCAATGCATATATCTTAAGGTCAATTGGAGTAAATTTATTTTTTTTGATCTTTATGTTGATGATATTTTGCTTGCAAATAATGATTTGAGCTTACTTCATGAGATTAAGCAATTGTTGTGCAAAACATTTGACATGAAAGATTTTGGGGAAACATCTTTTGTGTTAGGCATTTAGATTCATCGGGATAAAAAACGTGGATTGTTGGGACTTTCTCAAAGGGCATATATAGATCATGTACTTGAAAGATTTACTATGCATAATTATAAATTTGGGAATATACCTGTTATGAAAGGTGATAAATTCAGTCTAAGTCACAGCCCTAATAATGATTTTGATTAATAGTCTTTGAAGAATATACTTTATGCAAGTGTTTTTGGCAGTTTAATGTATGCACATGTTTGTATTAGGTCTACCATTGCTTTTGTAGTTAGTGTTCTTGGCAGATATTTTTCTAAATGAGGATTAGATCATTGGTTGATAGCTAAGAAAGTTATGAAACACTTGCAAAGAACAAAAATTACATGCTTGTTTATAGGAGAGTTGATAGTATTGAAGTGATTGGTTACTCAAATTCAAATTTTGCTGGGTGTCCAGATGATTTAAAATCTACTTCAAGATATATTTTCATGTTAGTTGGAGGAGCAATAGCATGGAAGAGTGTCAAACAAACTCTCACAGCTTCTTCTACTATGTAAGCTGAATTTGTTGCTTGTTATGGAGTTGCAACACAAGGTATATGACTAAGAAATTTTATTTTAGGACTTATGATTGTTGATTCCATTTCTAGTCCACTAATAATTTATTGTGATAATAGTCCAATTGTGTTCTTATAAAAGAAAAAAAAAATTATAGTGGATCTAAACATATGAAAATTAAATATCTTTCTGTCAGGGATCTAGTGAAGAAAGATGACATTGTGATTGAACATATTAATACAGAATCAATGTTTGCTGATCCTCTAACCAAGCGACTGAGACTTATAACTTTTAAGAAACATATTGACAACATTGACATTTTGGGGTCTTTTGATGTACTTAGTTAGTGAGAGTTTATTTATTTGTTACGAACTTTAGTATTGATTTAATTTCATGTGATATTTGACAGGTTAAAATACAACTATGTGATGAATAATAAATATTTGAATGATTATCCTTATTATTAGCACGATATTCTTGTTATGTTACATGTGTACACATTTATGGCATGCTATTTTATACAAAATCTTAAGGCTTGATGTTGTAATGCCCCCAAACCCACCTTGGACGGCATTACAATCTATAAATCATTCACATCATGAGAGCAAATAAATAAATTCATCAAATATAACATTTACAATATTATCCCAAAAGAATAGGCCAACCATGGTCATTACATCCCAAAAGAATGTGATCAACTATGATAATTACATCCCAAAAGAATCACATTTAAACTTGCAGCGGAATAACAAAAGATTATTCTTTACATAATCTCAAAAGAAATTTCTTAGTCTAATACCTAGGAGAGTATAACTCTAGACATCCACCTCGGGATCCACGAGTCCGTCTAGTGGAGCTTCCCAAGGTATCGGTTCCTCAACTCCAAGCTCCTTCTCTAGACCACAATCTGAAAAATATAGTTTGTAGGGGGTGAGCACTAAGCTTTGTAGCAACATTCCTCCAAACCTAAACAAGGTTTAGAAAACATGTAAAATAGTTCGGTCTCACTTTTCAAAATTGCATATATCTATCTTAAAATAAAATAGTGACAATTTATTTGATCTCAAGTGTATGTAATCACAATAATTTAAATGAACAGTAAAACCAAGTTATAATTAACAACCATAACCATTTTCAACAAGTTCTTATAGAGTCTCATACCTCCACAAGCTCTTGTCGGAAACCGATTCCAAACAATAACAATAATCTCATGTTCTCATGTATGTTAGTTACTTTCCATTAATCTACACAATGACTCTACCTCTTTCATCCAACCAGAACCACACAAACCACTTTAGGAAGGGTGTATATCGTCTCCCACAGCATTGACGAATCATTCCTAGGAAAGGTATACCCACCCTAAGCCTCGAACTTATGTGAACAATAGCAGTTGTTTCCATAATCAACAAACCATTACAAGTGTTAGGAAATCATCTAACCCCCACTGGGATAGACTAACTTCTAACACTCTACAACAGTGTTCGAATGTAATTCAAGTCCATCACAACAACTATACAAGAGATGTCATAACAAACATTTTCTTTAAAACACAAGAAAATCCAAAATCTCTAATTCTCACAATTTGTAATACAAGAGAAAAATTTAAGAAAATAAGTAAGAGATCATCACAACATCATTTTATTATTCAACACAAAGCACTAAGGTCTCAAAGTCAATAACAAAGGAAGAATCAAGAGGAAAATCCATTTATCTTGAAAAAAATAGGATTTTATGCCAAGAAAAGAGATTTAATGGTTATCCAACCATTACTTTGCTTAAAACATGGTGGTCTTTGTAAGGATACCAAGAAAGAAAGATTTCATAGCATATATATAAGATTTAAAGTCAAAAGAATACATATAAATAACCCCTAGCCTCAATGTAAGAGAATAGGAAGAAATTCCTACCTTGGTGTTCTTGAAAAACTAGAGTTTTGATCTTCTTGAAGTGAAAATCCCCTTTGATCTTCTGTTTTTCTCTTCTTTTCTTCATCTCTAAGGTTTTCTAGGGTTAGAGATGTTGAAATAGGGCTAAATGGGATGTCCTTAGGTATTTATAGTGGAAGGAATCAGACCCAGATCGCGACTTAAAATTTCTGAAATTTGTCAGGCGTACCGGTACGCTATGCTCTGTGGATAGCGTCGTACCGGTACGCTTTGCCTGCTTCTGTCTATTTTCACCTGTTTTTGGAGTTCTAATCCATTTCTAACCTTTTCAAAACCAACTCAAACTTACACATCATACATTTGTATATCAAACGTAGTTGGTATAAGTTCTATGGCAAACGATTTCCTATATTTACAAGCTAAAACTAAGTTTTAACTACTATTCACTCGAGTTCTAGAGGTGGCCGCTGTTTGTCGGCATAGCTCTTCTGTCGGCTCTGAGCCATGAGAAGACACTTCTGTATCAAGCCCACCTTCTCCAAAGCGTCTCTGATCAATTCTAGACCCGTAGAGAGTCTTTCTCCAACCTCCGTCCAACATACCAGAGAACGACAAGACCTCACATAAAGTGTCTCATAGGGTGTCATCTAAATGCTCGCTTGATAACTGTTGTTATAGGCAAATTTTACTAAGGACAAATGCTCTTCTCAGTTACCTTTGAGATCTAGGATACATGCTTGTAGCATGTCCTCTAATATCTAGAAGGTCCTCATCGACTGACCGTCCGTCTAAAGATAAAAAGTTGTGCTCATCATCAACTGTGTCCCTATGGCCCGTTGGAAGCTCTCCCAAAAATGAGCCCTGAACCTAGGATCCCAATCTGATATTATAGATACGGGCACCCCATGCAACTGGACAATTTCCCGTATATACAATCTGCAGAATTCCTCTAGTGTGAAGGTCATCCGCACTGTCAAAAAGTGTGTTGACTTTGTAAGCCGGTCCACTATCACCCACACTGCGTCATGTCCCCGCTATGTCTGTGGCAAGTGGGTCACAAAATCCATCGTGACATGTTTCTACTTCCACTCCGCCACTTTCAAAGGCTAGAGCAACCCTGCTGGTCTCTAGTGCTCAACCTTCACCTATTGACACGTGAGACATCAACTAACAAAATTCTCAACGTGTTTCTTCATTCAACTCCAATAATATTGGTGATGAAGATCATGGTATATCTTCGTGCCACCTAGATGCACGGCAAATTGGGAGCAATGGAACTTCCTAAGGATTTCCTCCCTCAAATCTGCTAACTAGGGAACCACAATCCTTCCTCTATACCGAAGACTGCCATTAGAGTGAATAGCCTAACCCTCGTCATCGATACCCGCCTACACTCGGTCCCTGATGGATGATAACTCTAGGTCATGCCCCTGGGACTCAATCACTCTACTCAGTAGGGAAGGTGTAGCCACCACACTCCTTAAAACACCCTGAGCCTGACCCCGATAATGCAGCTCAAACTGTCCCACAGTCTCGAGCATCTGTCATTCTCGGGAAGCCACACTAGCCATAACTCCTTGTGACTTCCAACTGGGTGCATCAGCCACCACGTTCGCCTTACCAGGATTATAATGCAAAGTAAAGTCGCAGTCCTCCAAATACTCCATCCACCTGTTTTGCCTCATGTTGAGGTCCTGCTGTGTAAAAATGTACTTCAGACTCTTGTAGTCTAAAAACACCTTGAATTGCTCACCATATATATAGTGGCGCCAAGCCTTCAAGGCAAAGACTATGGTCGCTAACTCCATGTCGTGCGTAGGATAATTCTGCTCGTGGTTCTTTAATTTCCAAGAACCATAGGCCACCACCCTCCCGGACTGCATCAAAACACAACCCAGTCCATCCTTAAAGGCATCACAATACACTGTGTACTTCTGTCCTCTCTCTGGGACTATCAAAATATGAGCTGAAGTAAGCCTCTTTTTCAACTCCTGGAATGCCTTCTGACACGAATCATTCAACTCAAACTTGACTTCTTTTCGGGTCAACTTGGTCATAGGTGCAGCTAGTCGAAAAAAGCACTCGATGAACCTCCTGTAGTACCCTACCAATCCTAAGAAACTGTGTATCTCGAAGATTGACCTCAGCCTCTCCCAACTTATAACCGTCTCAACCTTCTCTGGGTCCATGGATACAGCCGAAATCGATACCACATGTCCCAAAAATTTTACCTCGGTTAGTCAAAATTCACACTTGCTGAATTTGACGTATAATTGATGGTCTCTCAAGGTCTAAAGAACAACCCTCAAGTGACCCTCATGCTCCTCCTCAGCCTTGGAGTAGATCAAGATGTCGTCAACAAAGACCACGACGAACTGATCTAGGTAGGGCTGGGGTGAACTCGAAATGCCCATATTGCGTTCGGAACACTATCTTAGGGATATCTGTCTCCCTAATCCTCAACTGATGGTAGTCGGTGATAAGATCTATCTTGGAGTAGACCCGCGCTCCCCTCAACTGATGAAACAGATCATCGATCCTCGACAAATGGTACCTATTGTTAATAGTAACCCGATTCAACTACCGATAGTCTATACACAATTGAAGGGTCTTGTCTTTCTTCTTGACAAACAATACTAGAGCGCCCCATGGTGAAGTGCTCGGTCTAATAAAGCCCTTGTCCAACAATTCTTGTAATTGGACCTTGAGTTCTTGCAACTCAGCTGGCGCTATCCTATGTGGAGTCATAGAAACAAGCGATGTACCGGGATGCAACTCAATGTTGAAGTCTACATCCCTATGGGGAGGTAATCCCGGTAGTTCGTTCAAAAAAATACCCTCATATTTACAGACAATCCAAAGTAGACCTAACTCTTGTCTCATCTCGTCCTCCAAAGTAAGGCTCGTAAGCTAACCCATCAATAACCCGTGTCATCGAGAGACATACACGGCTTGAGACAAAGTATTGTGCTTTTTCACCTGAAACTTGAAACAAACACCGTCTGGTGTGTAGGCAGTGACCCTCTTATGATCATAGTCAATGACAACTCGGTGTGCAACCAACCTGTCCATTCTGAGGATAACATCAAACTCCGACATGTCCATGACCCTAAGGTCCACTGTGAATAGAATTTCTAAGATCTCTAACTCACAACCCTGACATATCTGATCAACACTCACCCTAGCTCCTAGGGGAGAACTTACATACAATGGCTCTTCCAAGGTATCAACCTCTAAGCCTAGATCCCTCACACATGATGCAGATATGAATGAATGCGATACACTAGAGTCAAATAACACCCCTAGCCCATAAGCGAGAGAGTAGAAATGTACCTTGAATGACCGACTAATCCACTAGCATAGTCTAAGGTGTGATAACATAGACACGCCTCTAGGTCCCCGAAGTTTCGGCCTGTATGCCCTGTCATCAGCCTCGACCTATGCCTTGGCCCATCTGGCTTGATTGCGGAGTCCCCGCTCGTGAAGTGGTAGGGGCCTGAGTAGCACCCTAAAACTGGTATTAGCTTATCTGGCCCATGGTAGGGTAGGGAGGAATAAAATATGTCTGTGCATGTCCCATCGACGATTGGAACTGAGATGACCCTTACCCTTGGGATCCTTGCCTCTGAGGATAATTCCGCTTCATGTGATCCCGCTGGTGGCAATGGAAACATGTCCGTTGACTGGCCTGATAAGTTGTCTTGGGGTTTTCCTGCCTTGGGAGAATCAACCTTGGCCTTGGCCTTGATGGCTATGGCCCTGTCTCTGTGGAGAATAAGTCATCTATCTCTTTTTCGAACTAGAAGAAGAGGATTGAACCTCATTCTTCTTGTCTTTAGCACCCACTTCCCAAATGTTCTGTGCGTCCTCAACTTCTCTCTCAATGACCATAGCTGTGGTGACCATCGAATTCAAGTTTTGTAGGTAGTGGCCCACAATTTTACCCCGAATGGACAATTTCAAACCATCCTCAAACTTCCTCACTTTGGTCATGTCTGTGGCCACGTAGTCATCAGCAAAACGGGCTAACTCAGTGAACTTAGCCACGTATTCCAACACTGTCATTGTCCCTTGCCTCAAATCCAAGAATTCTAGGGCCTTTGCATGCCGAGTAGCCGCTGGGAAGTATTTACCCATGAAGAGCTCCTGGAACTCTCCCCATGTCATTTCCTCCAAGTTCTTGGAGTCTTTTGCCCACTCCTACCACAGTTAGGCTTCTCCTTCTAGCTAGAATGCAGGTAGCCTTATTTTTGTGGCATCGAAAGTGATTTGCATTGCCTCTAAAATCGTATCAATCTACCAAAACCAATGGTCGGCTACCATCGAGTCCGCCCCTCCCTTAAAAATCGGAGGCTTATGTGTCTTGAATCTCTGGAGGTTACTCGAGCCTCCTTGTCCCACAATTGCACTAACCTGTGCAATGGTAGCAGTTGCAGCACTAGTCTGTGCAATGGTAGCATCTGCCGTACCAATAGCCTCTACGAAGGCTTGATGGTCAAAGTTTGGTGGTAGTTGATTAGTGTTCCGCCCACCACCTCGGCGTCCTCTTCCTCTACTATCTACACACATGTCAGATAGCAATAGAGCACCAATTTAGTATCCCAAAGTAGGGAACAACTTTGAACTCTTAGATTTATCTCCCTGTCTCCCTAGTAGAGTTTGTGCCACCCACTAGTAAACTTTTACACCTTGAACTATTTCATTCCCTTGTTTTTCAACTCCCAAGGTTATGTTTTCTAACTTTAGTGTCACTTTTTCATATACATTTTACCATGTATATCATTCACATAACACATATCATATAACATGTAGCACGTATCATTTAAGCACATAATCATGAATGCACAATGGATGCAATGGTCTAAACCCCTGCCCAACAACCCTAGGTAAATCGTATACCTATGTTCTGATATCAAGCTGTGACGCCCCTCAAACTGGGAGTCCTTTTTCAACCATTGACTACCCGTTAACCCGCGAAAATACCCGTATATGTTTTATCATTTGATTCAATCGTGGTCTAATGTACCACTTTTCATACCCCCTCATTGTCCATTTATGTCCTTGAAACCAAAGAACACATAGCCCAAAAGTCTGGCCAAGCATTCTTAAAATTTCAAATTTTTAGGAAAGTTACCAGTAGGTTTTTATGGACCTACCGATAGGTTTTGTTCACTGGAAAAGTTCTACCAGTACGTTTTAACCATTTACCGGTAGGTTTTACTTACTGAAAAAGTTCTACCGATAGGTTTTATATCCCCACCAGTAGGTTTTGTCTAGGACAACACCTATCCGTACAAGATCTACAGGTAGGTTTTTATGAACCTACACTAGTAGGTTTTGCCCAGAAATGTATGTTTCACCTGTTTTTCATTTTCCAATTCATTCAAAACCATTCCAACACCATCCAAAACATGTTTAATAAGGTTTTTCACATAAAACCCTATATATTCAAATTCTATTACAATTAATTCCATGTGATTACAAGCTCAAAATATATTTTTCACCAAATTTATACAATAATTTTACAAAATGAATTCAAGGCCACAAGTCGGCCTCTCCTCGTCACTGGGCCCGAATGCGAGCCATTCGTCGGTATGTATCCCGCACCTGAAAGCTTTTTCCGTATAGAGTGAGCCACGCCCAGTAGAATATTTTCTACCGAGACTATTCTCCAACCTAAGTGCATATGAATGTTCATTCTACCGAGACTATTCTCCAACCTAAGTGCATATGAATGTTCATACAACACTTTACCACCAACAACATCCCAACCATGAATATATTATTCATGTTGAAATCTTAGCAAATCATGTCATGAAGTGAGATGAGACTCAATCATTCAACCTAACCCGAGTTTTTCCTGACTCCTTTTCTCCCATGAAATGCCATGAGTATAAAAATCGGTTTTCCCAGCCCCGCCATTGGCACTACTCACCCAATGACTCTTTAAAAATTTTCGGGTCTTTCTTAGGGTGGGTATTTATGGACTTACACCAACGGCACCCAACCGACACAGAATTTATGGACTTCCACCAACAGTTTTGCGTACACCGACACACTTTATGGACTCTTATACCAATAGAATGTGTCTCCAATCACCTGGTCTCTCACCCGAGGGATAGTCTAACCCTTCTTGCTAACCCCGACCCTATTTCTTTATTCATAACACCGTGTGACTTAGTCGAATTTTCAATCCAACTATCCCGAGCCCACCAACATCCACCTATTTGGTGTTTGATATCAACCATGCACACACACACCCACAGTCATGGCTATGGATGCGTTTCTCCTGTGCAAATGCAATATAATACACTATTGATATTTTCATGTCATGTCCATATGTAAACAATGCCACATAAGTAAAATTAACCACATATAAACATATTCCATGACAATTTACATCCAAAGCATATAATTATCAATTTCATCACAATGTCGATGCATCTATAAGCATAAATCAACATTTTTATATTCAACCATACATCATAAGCATGTTACTACATATCTATGTCAATAATACACTCTATTCACAAGGCATAATAAAAACCCACAACATGCCTAGATAACATCAATTTTCATGACTCACATTGAGTCAAATTTGCACATTCAATTCAAGGTAAAATTCATTCCATTCATTTCATTAAATCCACTATAATAAGCAAGTGATATAACATCCTATCAATAGACTCATTTCATATAAGCATCGTAGGTTGTAAATAAACCTAAGTAAGAAGAAACTCTATCTCTTGAAGCGTAAAAAGCCGTCAAGAAACTCCAAAAACGAGCTAGAATTCCTAGCTCCCAAAAATCCCGTTCGTTGATTTTCGGTAAAATTTGCGCTTTGTAGTATAGCCGCGTAGCCCTTGTCGAGGAGATCGACTTTTGCTCTTGGCCTGTGTTGATTTGAGCACCGTAGGGCCGTAGATCGTACAGAAAAGGTGGAGAGAGCTTGAGTTTCCCTCTCTTCTTTTCTATTGGGTAACGACTGAGCAAAATGGGGGAAGAAATCAGATTTTCCCCTATTTATAGCCTTAGAATACTTGGCCAACAACGCGCCACACGACCTTCCTTTTCCCGAGTCCGTTTTCATCCCGAAACGGTTAAATTTCTTCCTGATTCAAGTTTAAAATAAATTTATTTTAATTTGCCTTAAATTATTTTCCAACTTTCGAATTTTTATTAAAAATCCTGTTTTTTGGATCATCCGAGACTCGACCGTCTCGTAAAACGTAAAAAATCTGACTATCTTAGAATTCGATGAAATTTAATGGGGTAACTAGATTTCGTAAGACAAATCCAACGATGAGGTCCGTTTCGTCAACCGAGTTCTAGAAAATTTCAGGTTTATAACCCGTACTGTAATCACAAATTACCATTTTACCCTTTTTCATAAAATTTTTAAATTTACCCGGGTTTTACAACCACCCCTTTCATTGTCGTCGCCACCACCACCACCGCCCCTGCCGCCATCACCGCCACCACCACCGCTATCATCGCCATAACCATCGCCCCTGTTGTCGTTATCGCCACCGCCACCGCCACCGCCACTGCCACCACCACCACCACCACCGTAGCCATCGTCGTCGCCATCACCACCACCACCACCACCACTACTACCACCGCTACCATGATCTTTGCCACCCACCACAACCATCACCGTCTCTTACCACCATCACCACTGTTGCTCACCACCTCTCACCCCCCACTATAACTAATTCTTAAATTCATTTATCTTTTCTCTATATTTGCAATTTGATTTTAAATATGAATATAAATATATTTATTGTTTACTATTTTTTATTACTCTGTATCTTCAGGCACAGACAATAACTAGTATACATATATTATATATACATTAATTTTATATAAAAATACAATGATAATATATATATATATATATATATATATATATTAAAAAATTTTAAAAATAAAAATAAAAAAATTGAATATTAGCGTTAAATTTTTTATTCAAAGTTTATGTGGATTAAAACGAATACGAACACGATACGAAAATAAACAGCTCAACTCGTAACTCGACACGATATAATTAATTAAATGAATTGAATTAGGTTTGACTAAGATTCGACGCAAATCCATAATAAATCAACGCGAATCTAACACAATACGACACGACTCGATTGTCACTCCTAATATTGGCTAACACAAAAAAAAAAAAAATCATTTTTATTTTCCATCCATTCAACCAAAAATAAAAGAAGAAAAATATATGATTTTTATTTTCCTTTTTTAAAGGATAGAAAGTGTATCTCTTTTTAATTTTCATCATTCATATTTTTTATCTTTTATACCAAACGGAGCATAAATTTCTTTGGCTTAAAGAGTAGGATTGAAACCAATCATAATATGCATTTATACAAATTGCCAACCAAAACCTTTAGCCTTTTCAATATTGCATATAAGAATGAAAAGGAAATGGAAGAAAATGATACGATCGTATTCTTATTACAAACACATACTGAAGGGCTAAGAAAGAACTATAAATTACAAATTTAGCCAACTTCTGGACTATTGTGACCAAAGAAAAATGAATGTTTAACTAGATAAAGCTCGAGAAAGGAAAAAGTAAACCGCTGAAACACCCAGAGAATTCTTTGTAACTTGCTTATGAGAGATTTCAGGAAATTCTAGGAGGCCAAAACAGAGCAAAATTACTAGCATGAACATACAAAATCCACCATTGATAGAAAAGGTGCCATTTTTCCCACCCATAATCTGGAACAAAAGAACTTCC
The DNA here is from genome assembly GCA_963454935.2 of Ilex paraguariensis. Classification (NCBI taxonomy): domain Eukaryota; kingdom Viridiplantae; phylum Streptophyta; class Magnoliopsida; order Aquifoliales; family Aquifoliaceae; genus Ilex; species Ilex paraguariensis. The sequence goes on from CAUOFW020008658.1 coordinate 236,955, forward strand.
TCAATTACTATGTTGATAGAAAAATTGGCTGCCTATTTCTTATGTTCAAATCTTCTCAAGGTTTTCAGAGACAGTTTTCATTCTTGGCCGAACCTCAGGATCTGCTTCAGTGCACGCAAGGGCTATATGAAACACTGCCAGTACTTCCTTCTTGGCATGTACTTCTTGAAGCAACATCGGGTCTACCATATCTGATAGTGGGTTTTCCTCTTCAAATCCCTTTCTTACCCAACTCACTAGATCTGGGACTTCTGTGGAAGTTGATGTCGATGGAGATGAAAGCTCTGGAGACTTTCCTGTTAATAATTCAAGTAAGACAACCCCAAAAGAGTAGACGTCCCATTTTTGGGTAGCTCGGTTACCAGGAGTCCGAGCTTCAGGTGCACGGTGGTTGTTGGCCCCCTCTGGTTGAGCTGACTTTAAATAGGGGAAGGCTCCACCAATAAAGCCACCAGAGGATGAGGGGTCGTTGCCTGTGATGGTAATCAGCCGGTTGAGGCCAAAATCAGAAATGTATGGCTGGAATTCAGTGTCAAGGAGAATGTTGGACGGTTTGATGTCTCCATGGACAAATTTCCTTGGACTACATTCGTGAAGGTAGGCTAAGCCCCGAGCAGTTCCTTTTGCAATTTTCAGCCTGGTTGACCAAGAGAGACTCGATGATGGCTGACCAGTCCTCCCTGTAAAATCAGCATCATCAGTTGCAGCATTTGAGAGACAACTAACATAATAAATTGATGAGATAAAAGAACGGTGAGTATTTCATCTTCAGTTGACATTCAGATTCAGAAGATATTTTCATATACATCCACTACTAGATCTACCTAGTTGTTTCCTATATAAACCATGATATGATGCTAAAATTTTGAATATCCATAAATCCATTAAAATCTGAGAACACTAAAGTATGCATTGTCAGCAAGTTAAGTCTACTTTGAACGCAAATCAAATAGTATGGGGATCTGATGAAGAAATTTATGAGCTTTTAGCGTATCAAAAATATTTAGCCAGAAGGGCCAATCAGAAATACCAAATATGCATGCATCACAAGCTTCACATTCGGCTCAAAACTTTCAAGCATTGATTCTAATTGACTCGAGTGAACCTGCACAGGCCTTTCGGAATTGGTAAAACAATATTCACCATAATCCACGGTCACAAGTAGTCCATCTGATACAGGTGTAATTCAGTAGTAACCAGGAAAGATCATCCAGGGGGACATCACATTAGACAGGACATATAAGGAATGCAGAATCTTAGCCTGGGAGGGATGATGGTCTAAGTTGCTGAAAGCTTTTGAGGACAGCATTTCTCCGTTGTAAAAAATTCCATTCTCTTGTTAAGTTTTCTGAAATAGCATTGCAAAAAAGACCAAGGGCAATAAAGCCCACCAATCTATTGCAACGGTTCTGAAATTAGAAAAACAACTGCTGTTAACTTTTTTCCATAATGGTAGAAAAACCACCTTGGATCTAGCAATACTATGACAGATACCACTCGTCATGATAAAAAGTATCAGGGAATCACTAAGCAGAGACGTGCTACACATGGGGCCACGGCATTATTAGAGTGATGGCTCATCATCTTAAAATGCTTTCAGCACTTACTCTAGAGCTTGCTAAGGTGGTTCAAGTCATTTGGTACCAGCCAGTTTGGTGGGTCCTGTACACAATAACTACTGTGCCAAAGCACCTAACTGATGTAATGATATCCAACTAGAAAATTGATTTTCACAATTCATGATCATGTCTTACATTAAAATTAAATAGCCAATCAGCTATAAAATCAAATACGTCCATCTCTTATTAAGTACTTTGATAGTGGATTCTTATAACTTTAAAGTGGGTTCGTTATGTACCTTCCTATGCTACTAGAATATTGAATTATTAGCTTCTTGTCCCATGAGTACACACTTGTAGCCTTATTACATAAGCCATCTGCCCAACCCCATCCCCTTTTCTTGTACTTCCCACTTATATTCATGGAGCCAAAGTCCAATGCCAATGCTGCCCCCTTGTAACTTCAAATTGGAACCCATTTTGAGGTTCTTATTGATAGCAGTAACAACATGCAATCAGCCACATTCGAGCTTAAAAAATGACCATTAATGACCGTGTGGACTTATTATTTCCAAACCATTGAAGAGCACATAGACAGTAGTTATGTCCACTTAAAAACTAATTCGCTATAAATCAAAGAAAAATAAATTTGTAACCCCCCCTCCCCCCCACCGCTCTCTCTTTTTCCCAGTCTTTCATGCCTCTAACAACACCATGAGAAGTTTTTCTAAATGAAAATGTAGAGGCTAAAACAGAAAATATGAACAAATTGCACAATCATCCAACCTAAAACTAATAAAAATCACCAAACAACATCTTCAGCAAATCAACAAATAAGTAATGTAGAGGACAAAGACCAATAATTGAAGAACTAACCACGAAGAGCATTAGCCAAATTGCCATTGGAAATGAAATCGCTAATGAGAAGCTTCTCATCAGGAGCCCAATAATAAGCTCTCAACTTGACAATATTAGGATGCTTTACCCTTCCGATCGCCTGAATCTCCGCAACAAATTCCTTATTCCTCTGTTCACCACCGTCCCCTAACCTCCTCACTGCCACCGGCACACCATTTCCAAGCACAACCTTATACACTATCCCCAATCCACTCTTCCCCAACACATATGCTGAAGCTCTCAACAGCTCATCAAGCTCAAAATTAAACCCCTTATCAATCGCCACAAGATCACCTTCACCACCATTACCACTACCTCCGCCACTATCACCACCACCACCACTGCCGCCACCACCACCTTTTTCTGACTCAACCTCAGAGTCATTACTAGCTAACCCAGCAATACAGGGAAAAGGACACAACTTTCTTTTCTCATTTCCACCAAATTTCCCTTTCCCAGTACAGCTACACCCATGAGAATCCTTTTTCTTCCAATAAACATAAACGATAATTAGTCCTATAAATGCCACCCCAATTGCATCAGCCACCGATATTAATATAATCAAACCCGGCTTTAGACCTTTCCTTGGATTCATATTGTCAGCATCCGAGGATGGAGCCTGACTTGCCGGTGAACTCTCCGTATTGTTCCGGCAAATTTTTTGTAAAGGAAATCCACAGAGCAATGGATTATTAAGAAAAGCTGTCGGACCTTGATTTGCAAAAGAACCTGTTTGAGGAATTTCACCGCTCAAATTATTGCTTCGAAGATCAAAACTCACTGTCAGTGGCAAATCCCCCAAAGATTTTGGAATCTTTCCCGAGAAATGGTTGAAGGAAAGATTGAGAGTTCCAGTTAAAGACTTGAGCTCACCAATGTCGTCGGGGATCGACTCGTTAAACGAATTAGCTGAAAGGTCAAGTTGAACCAAATTCGCCAACTCAGGGAAAATTCCAACCGGAATCTCTCCGGAAAACTTGTTTTCAGCCAGAATAAGCCGCTGCAACTGCCGGCAATTCCTGAGATCTTTTGGGATCAATCCCGCCAACGAGTTGTTGGAAAGATCAAGATTTTGAAGGCGAGGAAGATTACAAATGCTGGGTGGAAGAGAACCGGAGAGATTATTACCGTAGAGAAATATACTGTGAAGTGAAGAAGCGTTGAAGAGTTGGTCGGGAATCGAACCGTAGAAATCGTTGCCGTGAAGATTGAGTCGCCGGAGATACACTAGCGTCCCAAGCTCCGACGGAATGTATCCCCGAAGATTCTTGCTGGAGACGGCGATGCCAACGACTCGGGGGTCTGAATTTCCGGAAATGTTCATACAGGAAACTCCGGTCCAGTGACATGGGCTGGCGTCGTTCTCATTCCAGTCAGCAAAGGCTGTGCCGCCACCACCGTCGACGGCTGATTTTAGCGAGAGGAGAGAGAGGCCGTCGGCGGAGAGAGAAAATGCAACAGCAAAAATGTGGTAGAAACATAGGAAGAAGACAACAAATTCAAATGGTTTCGACATCTGGGTGCTCGATCAGTAGAGCGTCAGCAATTGACAGACTGAGTGAGTGAATGTAGAGAGAAAATCAGACATCTATATAAACAACTGATATACTTTTATGAGTGAGGGTTTGGGGGTGTTTTTGTATGAAGCAGAGAGAAAGAGAGTGGCGGAGGACGGTAGTTGAAGTGGTGGAAGACGGTGGGGGGTGAGTGGGGTGGGGAAGTTGTGGTATTTATGAGAAAGAGACTGGTGGGAGATGGTAATTTAGATTAGTGGGGTCCACGTCCCGCCAAAAAGTGGGACTCACTTTCTGTTCTAACAGAAGGGAGTAGTAGAAGTAGAAGGAAAGCAACGGGGCTTTTTGTGTGGGAGTTTTAGTTCTCTAGATGATGATTGCGATATTTTTGTTGGGTTTTTAGTTGCTGACTATACTGTATTTAGCTATTTCGGATTTTGATATGAATTTAATTAATTGGATATAAATTAATATTTTTAATTAATAATTTAAATTTGTTATCTTATATTTTATGAATTTAAATTTGCATAAACATAAATTTGATTTGATCTAATATATATTAAAAAAAATTAAGTGACTATCTAAAAAAATTTAGTTGAAATTTAGATGTAATTTATTAGATTCAAGTTAAAATAAGTTTCGGATTGGGTCAAATTTTTTTAGACTGATTTCAGATTATTAACAACTTCGAATATCAACTATGAAAATAAATTTTTTTGAATCAAATTTTTAAAATTAAATTCAAATTCAAATCAATCAAATTTTAATTTAGATCCAATCCGTTAACTGACATAATGGTGTTAAATTTAGTGAAAATTGAGGTTGATTCCCCCTAAATAGATTTATAATAACTTGAGTTTCAGAAGGAAACTTATTTGGGGAGTAAATTCATGTTTAAACTTATATGTAGGCACTTAAGTCCATTTATTTTTTAAATCTCAAAATTATCTCTAATGGTGTTAGTTTTGTCAAATTATTAAAAGTCACATATGTTAGATCAGTGAAGTATATATAGAAACTCTTGATTGAGTTATATATGAAAACCGATTATTAAATATTATGATAATTAACGGAAGTTTTATATGAAAATTATATATTCTAATAGTTATATATGAGAAGTTTAATGTACGAATAAATTATTAATTTATTAAGTCAAAATCAGATTACAAAATTTCTTTAACAACAATAATGCAAAATATAATGAGACTGAATAATGCCAACAAAATTCAGTAGCACGAATGCTAATATATAGTAACATTCATGTTACTGTATGATTGAAGTTATAATTAGAGTCGTATTACCAGTACAATCGTGTTACTATACTGACACTAATGTTACTATAATAAATTTTAGCATATAATTGCAAACCTTGAGACGTATATTATGTAACACACACTTTAATACTCACAGTAACATCAAAGATTTGTGCTGAGTAATACATCTAATTTTACAAAATACAAAACAATAAATTTTTTAAAGTAATATCAACTTTTGAATGATTCCAATGAAAATACGATCCACAAATTTAAAATTTACAAAATGATAAATAGTAACACATAATTGACAGTTGAATTACGACACTCAACACCAATTGTGAACATCAAGACATCAAAACTCTAAATTCTATTTTTCGGTTCACGTGCAGTAATATGAACTTTTTCCATAGTAACACAATCAAAAAATACTCAATTGTTTTGCGCAACAAAAAAATCAACAAAATTGAAATCTATAACACTTTAATTTAGTACTAATGTATGAATTCTTTTGAATCTTGGTTACAAGGTTAATGCCCACTTTGACATAATTAAATCTATAATTGTTATTACTTTTTTACCATGTTACTATTTTTTTGTGAGTATGATACTATTTTTTTAGTGACCATACTACTGTTTTTATTGAGTATGTTATTATTGTTATTTTTTAAATATTAATATTCAATATTAATATTTTGTCGATTGAATCCAAAGTAAACTAGAATAGTAAATTGAAATGGGTTTGAAATTTGAAATATGAACGATTTTTGGTAAAGGTCGGTTTCTTGTTTTTCGAATAAGGAAACATTGTGGCTTAGAAGATTGTAGCCGAATTTAATGGTGATTATGAAGGAGATGTATATGACTGATTATTATGTCCATAAACGTCATTTATAATATTTTTACACGGAAGGATTATAATAGTAAAATTGACAAAAAATAAACTTAAAACCAAATAAGTTTTCTTAACGAATTTATCTCCAAATAAGTCTATATGGAGACCGATCTCCGAATTTTTCTTAATTTACCATTCATAATGAGCGATCACAAAGGGTTCTTGGTCCGGGGACAGAGTCTAAGAGACGAGATAATCCAATTCCGAACACCGGCACTATGCTACTTGTTCAATATAAAAAAAATTATTATTTGAACTAAACTCCACAATTTAAGTTAAATCATTTGGATTAGGGGTGACAGTTTATGATGCAATACATAAACACGGCTCGAAATCGGCACAAAATTAATGAGTTAGAATTGACCATTTTTTAATACGAACCTGTGAATGACACGACTTATTAACACGAATAATAAATAACACGACTTATTAACACGCTTAACTGATATTATAAAAATAAAATGCCAAATATTTATGCCAAAAAGGATTTTATAATAATAAAAAATATGAGTGTGAGTTCGATTTCGAGATAATGTAGTATTAGACTTAAATCTTAATATTAAAATTTTTATTTACAATGTATATGAGTCAACAAGAATACGACATAAAAATAAATATATCAGATCAACACGACACGATTTATATTTTTTTGGTCATTAACATGACACGATATTAAATGAGTTGAATTTGAATTGACCGATGCTCAATACAAATCTGTAAATAACACAACACAAACATAATCGACCCAACATGCTTACCACTCGTAACTTGGATTGGAGTGACCAGTGAGAGTGTTGTCTATTATAAGACTCATCAGTACAGCTAGGGGTCTCTTTCTATGAGACCAGAGGGGTAGTGCAGACATTTAGTTTTTTCTCTCAAACGAATCATATTATAATTTGGCAAGAGAGGAACAGGTGAGGATTGGACCGTTAGAGAGCCGTTTAATCAGTCAATCCGAGTTGAACTTAAATTTAAATACAATTTAAACCTTTATTGTTCATGTATTAAATTTTGAACCCAAGTTACATTTGAATTTTAGACAATTCAAGTTGAATTCGAGTTTGATTCTACAATTATATAATGCTAATTCTAATTCTAATTCAATTTGGATTACAATTATAATTTGAACTTAATTTAGATTAAACCTGAATTTGATTATTGATTCGCACAACTCCAACTCCAAATTCGAGGTCAACAAGGGTTGAGCTTAAGTTCAGTAAATTGAGTTGGGTTTGGATGGGTTCTAAAACTTCCAGAACACAACTCGCGTATTCTTCAAATTTAAACGAGGATAATTTTTTGCCCGAACTCAGAATAAATACAAAAATTTACGACATTAATAAAAAAGAACTTGAACTAAGTTCCATTTGAATTCGAGTTGATTAGAGTAAATTGCATTTATTCATACAAGTCCTTCGCTATGCAGTGGTTTGAACTCGTGGGTTGAGTTTAGCAGTTGATTTAATGATCGTCGTTCTTGTTGTTGAATTTTAATGTCACGAGTTCAAACCTCGTTATACCCCCATGTAATAGTAGTGACCGACAAAAAAAATGGTGAATTATAAAATGACCCCTTCAATTTTTAGTAGTTTGTCATTACTTTTCCAAGTTCAATTTTAACAAATAGCCCTTTTTAAGTTTGAATATTTTGTAGTTAACTCCAAAATTTAATTTTAGATCATAAAAAATGACTGAAGTTAAACATGAGAAATTTACGTGATCTTTAGTTTATTGAAAAGTCATATCTACCCCTAGAAGAGTGTGTGTGTGTGTGTGTCTGTGTGCCCATACACACATGTTGGTATTTGGTGGAGGCAAACATGTTGTGTAGTATATTAATAGGTTAAACGGATGTATTATTATCTTAACTTTTTCTTAATTTTTTATAGAAAGAATTGATATCCCCCCCCCCCAAAAAAAAAAAAATGAGAAATAACAAACAAGATGAATAGTGTAATGGTAGTTTCATGGTTCAACAACTGCTATCAATCAATTTAATCCATTTGAAACTTAAGAGGGGGTATATTACAGCCTTTGAAACCATAAGGAGTTGGTTGCAATAAGAGTCATAATTAGAGGGGCTAAATTATAATTAACCAAAAAGAAAAAGAAAACCGTGGGTTCAAATGCAGATAATTCTTTAAGCATTGCCTTTGGTTGGACTATTCATGTGGCTAAAAAATCCTTTACCAAAACAATTTGAACAGAACCCTATAATTTGTTATCATTTCTTGTTAGTTTTTTTAATGGAATGAAACGAGTGGTTGATGAGAAAAAAAGGACAGTGTTACTCATTACAGCCATCCCTTTCAAGTAACCAACACCACCGTCTTATACTAATGACATGATACTCCAATAGACATTTTTCCACAATTTTGATATAAACTTTGTCTCCTCCTATATGCTTTCTTCTTCTTTCCAAGGAATTTCAACAAAAATACAAGTCTACTTTTGTTTTTTTGGTAAATTAAATCACCATTCTAATCATGAATACTTATTGATTTTTTGGTTACGAAGCAAACATAAGATATAAAACAAACATTCCCCAATCATACACATTAATTAAATTCGAGTTTTATATGGTGTTTAGAATTCGAATTCTATAAATCATACAAATTTATCTCGTTTTTCATCTACCCATTGAACCAACTTATACAGATTAACACATAGTAACAATCCTAACTAGAATCATTCTAATAATGTGTGCTTATAGTTCATGTATGCGACTCAAAAATACGAATATATAGATCAGTTATAAATTATACAGAACTTACAACCCTAGTTTACACCACTTTTTTTGTAAGGACTTGACCAAGTATCGGAAAAAAATTTGGTATTATATCTCGTAAATTTACTTTTTTAATGAATATTTTTATAATTTTTATGAGTCATTTTATAATTAAAAAATTTACCAGTTATATTATTATTTTTATCACTGTGGTAGTAATTATTTTAATCAAAATTTTTTTTTGTACAATAAAAACTATCACTTTTATGGGTAATTTATCACATTTGTAAGTGTTTTTATCACTGTTGTAATTATTTTTATTCGGTACCATAACAGTAATAAAAATCCTCATAAATATGAAATATCGATACGATACCAAATTTTTTTTGTATCATAGACAATTCCTTTTTGTAGATACCTAGACTAGTAAATAATAACAATATGATATATTTCCTTAGTGCCTTTGCGTAGTGGAGAGGTGCATGCCTTAGTGTAGTGGAGAGGTGCATGATGATTAGTATATCAAACTCCCAATCATGTAAACATGCTTAGAAGCTAACAAAACGGGAGAGAGAGAGAGAGAACATGTTATTTCCAGCTAGTGTAATGGTTTGGTTGTGTATGTATTCTTCTGAATTCTCTCAGAGCAGTTGGATATTGGGATTGTAAATATTAATTGATCATTTATCTATGCCTGAGTCTCTAAGACGTGCATGTGATCCCATGACTTCAAGGAGCGGGCCAAGACATATATTTGACCCGAATCCCATATCCATTTTTAATGGGTCCCACGTACGTATGGCAACTTCTCCGAGACCAGCATATATACATGAAGACATGGCTGTGGCCGAATCATACCATTTTGGCTCAAACTTCATCAGATTTAGCCACCACTTTAGATGAATGTGTTGGTGTTGTGCACATTATCTCATGTTCTTCACAGATCCATTTTTTAATTACCGTGATTTTTCACTCTATTCTCTCTTTTCTCACGTACAAAGTTTTTGAGATTTTTATTTATTGAAATAGTGTTGCATAAAAAATAAGTTAAAAAATCAATGTAAAAACTGAGTAACATTGAAAAACCACTCCTATTTGGCAAAAAAAACCTAGGAAATCATGGGGTTGCGGCGTATGCCCAGTCACACTTTGCCACCTTCCTTGATTGATTAGAATTCGACTGCCACTGTTTTAACACTACGCTTCACTATCAATCAGGTGTAAAATGATATTTGTCGTATACACATATCCCAACTATTGTACTATCCAAAATTTATCATTATGATGATTAGTTCATTGGAAATTATAATATAAAGTTGATAGTAGCCTGTTTAATATTAGCATGTAATGATCATTTCGTTTATTTTAAGAGAGACAAGTATTAGAGCCCTTCCATAGACATCCCTAAATAGAACAATACGGTGAGATATAAGAAAACAAAATCCTTTGCTTTGTACCTAAGGGAATTGTAAAGCATACGCAGCATAGAGTTCTTCAACTAGATCATTAGTAACATGGGGTCCCATTTTGCACTTAACATTGTTTTGTATGGTTGATCCAATCCGAGAATTGGCTGGTAAGCTAAGTTTGCCAAAGCACTCTACTTGCTTGAGAAATTGTCTAGCCGACTCGGTTGCTATGGTAGACATGAGATAAAGCCAGCAATTCACTGGGAACAAGTTACAATCATTTTATCAGGAAATAATTATTATAGTCCCTGCAAATAGTTGGGCAAACTAATCTTGGGGTATACCATTTTTGGAGAATCTTCTAATTATTTTGTGATTGAAGAAGAGCCAAACCCGGTTAATTGCCTACTCTTTAAGATCCATTGAGATCATGTCCATTACACTTTCCCTCAATTTCACCATTGAATGAAAACATAATGGAGACAACCTAAATCCAATCCGAGTGCATTGCAGGATTAGGGTATGAGAATAATATCTTGTCATTCACTATAAGAGAAATTGAAGCTTTTTCGGATCAATAATGGTACATTCACAAAAACTTTTACTAATTTTTTATCCCAAATCAATGAGATTCCTAGGATCAGTAAGGTCCCACAAACTTTCACTAACTATCCAATAACTTTGAAGGATCTATATTTTGATAAAAGAATTGATGAACATAGCATTTTCCTTTTCAAATAATCCTAAAATCTAAATCACTACACGACATTGAAAGAAACTGTAATTAACGCACTTCAAGTGGACTGCTGCCAATGGATTGTGTCATATTGAAAACATATTTTAAGTCAATTTTTTTTAACCCATACAGTAATGTGAACTTTATAGCAGTAGTGTAAACCTAGATTCATATTGACCCACTGTTAAACGAGTCAGACCAATCAAACTCAATAATAGTCTGAGCCCATTAAAATTATGTTGATTTCGTATCCGGTACGACACATCAAAAATTACGAGTCCTAACATATTTCATAGAATGCTTTGTATTATGTAATAGGGTAAATTATGAGGGACATTGTGCCCAGCAATATCCGGCTATCTCATGGGAAGTTGCGTAATCAATGGGAGCCACTAGCGTTTCAACAATGGCCCAGTTGTACTGCAAGGTAGTTTAAACAGTATTGCTCGAAACAGAGCATCCAAAGTCCAAACAAAAAAGATGGGAAACATTAAAAATAAGGAAAATGACATATCAAGCATGATCGTTAAAAATCTCAAAACCGGATAAAAAATGATACCAGCAAAAACCAAGTTAAATGACTTAAATCCAGCCCGGTCTATGTACTTTCCGAGCATCAAAACAATTACAAGCAATTACAAAGAACGTCACAACAGATATTTCTTTGTCACTCTCAGGCCCCAGACACTTCAATCATTTCCTGTTCCACTGCTGTTGGTTCAACAGGATAATACATGTAGTGAAGCTCTCCAACATCATCGCCTGATAGCTTCTTCCATCCATCAGGTCCCACATGATAAACTGATAACAAGACATTCATGGAAAAATCACTCATACACGCCCAAATATACACACAGAGAGAGAGAGAGAGAGGCATACCACTAGCAACTCCACCACTGGCTCCATCTCGGAATGTTGCATGATAAATAGCTCGTCTAGCCAACTCTGCCGCTTCTTCAACTGTCATGTCATACCGGTACCTAGCAGATACATTAGAACAACGGATACAACAGAACAAGAATGAGTAAGAATACATAAAAGAATGAGGTGCTTTACCGACAATTTCATAGAGATTTACAAGAAACATAATAATAAAGACTAAGAAAACAACAAAGANCCATTTCTATGGAAAATTTACATTCGCAAACTCTCTATGAAATGAATTTGATGTCACAGAATGCATTATGCCAGAAAAAGACCAAGTAAAATGATCCACTGCACGAATAATCAGAAAAAATACAATCATAACTTCTACAAATCAAAACAGGAACCAAGTTGGAGAACATAAAGTGCATACAGATATAGCCTCCCATGCTGGCACGAGAATCAGCAGCGACCATTACACCATCCTTAAAAATGAAAGCAAGAGTGGTGGTTCCCTTCGCCGGCTTCACCATTTGGATAGCTTCTTTCTGAAATCCATCAAACTGCAACAAGAAGAACAGGATACAAAACAACTCAGTCTCACTACGTATCTAATCTAATTTCCTCTCAAGTAAATGGGACTATCAGAATTAAAAACAAGCAACTAAGACTCACATCAGTAGTGCCCGGAATCTGGAATGAAGGGGCAGTTGAAATCCCATCAAACAATTCATTGTTTGGGCCACAAGATGTTGCAGTCGATTGCAGCCCACTAAAGTCGATCTTCATCATTATAACCTGGGGAAAAAAAAAAAACTAACACTAAAACAATTCAGTAATAGCCCTTGTTTTCTTCCTTCATCCACAAACTACATAATTCTTCTCAAAACCCAACAATACTTTTAAATCATTACACCAAGGATAAAACAAAAAGTTATCAAACGAAAAAACGCCTCATTTGATAGATAAAACAAGTCCCAATATTAAAAGTCATTTTCTTACCTCAAAACAATTTCTCAGCAACCAACCACAGGGATAACAAATGAAAGCCAGAGAACAAATCAAAATACTTGCCCTAGTTCATAAGAATTGAGAGACAAACCCTAGGATTATTGACAAACTAATCTTCACAAAGGACAATAATAGCGGCTTACAAGACTAGATCCAACAGAGGTTGACAATAAACCCAAATCAAACACTTACAGAAACTAATTACAGTCCCGTTTGAGTTAAGAATACTGAAATGGGTTATAGATTATACCTTTTTTTTGTAGCAAAGAGAAGACAACGATCGTAAGCAATGCTCTGAGAAAATTTGCTAAATGTCCAACACTTGAAACTTGAAAGAGGAGATGAAGAAGAAGTGACTTTTCTTGGGCTACACTGCAGAGTTTGTGGTATATATTGGTCCGGACCAGTATCCACCCAATATTTAATAATTGGGCTTCATTAGAACAGCCCAAAAAAGTAATCCAAGCCCATCATCCCTATCATTGAAGTCTCACTTTAGCCCACTACACACGGACTCCAGCCGAGCTGGATTGAACTCAACCCAAAAAGCCTCAATATTACACCGATTCAGATATTCTCTAATATTTTTTGTTTTTAATTTTTTTTAATAGCAAATCATTTATCGTTGATAAAGGAGGGACCCTCTTATATGGAATGAATTTCACATGATTGCTTGGACGATGATCCGCCAATAAAATAATTGATTAAAAAATATATTTAAAGAGATCTCAGGCTATATTTAGTCACTAGAACCAAAAGGCATAGCTCGAGTACTATTACGAGGTTGATTATTGTTAATTCGGTGTGCCATTCCCGTATCAAAAGTTGATGTGGTTTTAGTGGGTTCAAGACACAATTCAAACCCTACATAATACAATGCATTACAAAACTAAAAAAAAAAAAAAGAGCACTCAAAAGGCCCTCTTTTAAAATATTGTGACCCCTTCCTAACAAGTTTGGTAGTCACTTTCATTTACAAAAGGATTTACAGTATGTTTGTATGCTTTGGGTTGGACTAAGTTAGAGTTGCCTAAATTCTGCAGCCATGACCCTAATTATTGAAAAGTGAAACCTAACAAAAGCCTATTGATTCATCATATATAATCCCCATTCAATCGCCTTTTTTTTTTTTACAGTTTAATAGACATGGGTATTTGAACCTGTTTACGTGTACTTTGACTAATTTCTTCTCTCGTTCAGTCAAAGACAAATCATCTAAGCTGAAACTAGGACATTCATAATTCGAACTCATAATATCTGAATTTATAATTCGTCCTTATTATCACATGAACTTGATCCTCTTATGCAATAATACTACTTGTAACTATTTAAGACTTCTCCGTCTGATTGATAGTTGAGTCATAATTAATATTAGAATTACTGCAAAACCAATAATAACATTGCATTAAGCACCACCCCAACTAAATCTCAATACTACTACTCAATTACTTGTGACTTGGGCAAAGTCGATAGAGGGCATGGAGGGCTGATCAGAAATATGTGAAATTCCCTTCCAAACAAGGCACTTGCCGACTCTCTCAAATCTCTGCCATTTTAATTGGTTGAGATGGTTTTCATGCAAATAAAAGTGAATATGCTAACTAGTAGTTCAAGTAATAATAAAAACGAGTCGTAAAAGTAAACGTCTTCAATTTGAATCTTGATAACTTCTTAGAGTTGGTGTAGATAATCTGTTTTTAACCAAATCAAAGACGAAATTAATTAAAGTGTGTATAAATTGACTAATACATCAATGCTGTTAAAAAAAAAAAACAAGTGGGTATGCCACCAACCTCTATGAAGATCATATGAATTGGGTGGATTCACATTATTGCACAGACGGCTATAACAACCCATTGATGGTGCCGTAATGACAGGACCCCACATTTAGAAATTGGTCCCAACACTTCAAAGTTGGAGACTTTGAATATGGCCTGTTTATTCAAAATTTGGATTGAGTGACTCTTAAGTGGGTAATGAATGGAAGGTCGTCGAACATGTACTACCAAAATTAATTTAATCATAGACGAAGCTTTCATGTGGTGGATCTAATAAATGGTGGGTGGGTTCCAAATGTACACATTTGTATTTAGGGAGTCGAATGACAGCTGAGGTTGACCAAACTTTGACATTGCCTTAACACGCACTCACAAGTGGAGACGAATTATTTCGGGTCGAGAAATTTTATAGGGACTTAATTTAATATAGTTATTAAATTAGTTTAAATTTTAATATTAGATACGGTTCATTTTTAATTGAGTGGTTGCCTCAAATTTGATCTAAATAGTATTTCCATTTCGGGTCATAAGTAGGGGTTTAGATTCTTTTTAATATATTTTTAGTTAATTTTTTTCAATGGTTGATCACTAGAGATGAGTCATGGGTGCAAGACTTAATTATAAATAGCGAGTCCTATTTAAATTAATAACAAGTAATATATTATTAAGTTTTTTTTTTTGATATGAAATACTATTAAGTAAAATTAAGTGAAAGTGTAATGAAAAAAAACTTCATCCCAGTGAGAGATTTGATCAGAATGTCTCTTGAGATAGATGGAGTGTGTATTTATATATTCTTTTTTTTTGTTCAACGATAAAGAATATTTGGATCAACTTATGCATACCTTGACTAATTTTTTTTCCAATCCGGTAAAAGACAGATCACTTATGTCGGAATTAGAGTATTCATAAAGAATAAATTTTTCATGACCTAACTTAAGATTCAACTCATTACGTTTTAATTTATAACTCGTGCTTATTACTATTTAAATTGTCAATCAAGTTAAAACTGAGATAAATCACATTTTCTTGTGAAAGCTGTGAAAACAATTGTAATCTACATTTTCCTTTGACCTAGTGGAAGTGTCTCAAATTTGATGAAACCATTCAAATCTTCTATTCTTCCTCGAATTGTTATAAGAAATCACAATGGTAACCAAGAAATTAGCATTCACTACCTCTTCAAGGTTCTTTACATGAAGTTGGGATTGTGCAATGTGCATTATAAATTGGGTTGTTCATAAATAATTTCAAATCCCGTTTAACAAACCGGTTAAGTAAGAGCAATGAATAGTTTTATTCATCAAAGCCCGTGGAAATATTTAACATATAAATCAAGCTTAAATAAGATATTACACACGAACAAGTTAAATTTGAACTCTTGATCCTCGGTTTTATTTGATTTGTTGGTTCATGTATTTTCCTAAGTGTGTCATAATCCTTGAAAGAATAATAATCATTCGTTCCATATAAAATAACCTTAGTCAAAGAAGAACAAATCGAGAAGGGCCCCAAACCTAATCATATGATGTACTAGAAAATGTCTGGTTGTGATAATTTAATTTGCCTTGTTGCCACTGCAGTAATGAATGGTAATTTTGTCGGATGACATTGACATGATTTAGTCCATTTACCCACGATCCCTTTGCCCTTTCGGACAAAGAAACGGACCATCTGAATCCTAGAAGCAACATATAACCAAAATAGTTTATGCCCATTGTCATGCAGAAGACATACCTTTTCAACGGTTTTGGAGTGCTTGAACTAATTTATATGTATATCAATTATTTTTTTTTTTTTCAGTCTGGTTAGTGAGATGTCATTTACGTTAAGGCTAAGGTGATCATGAGAGATAAATTTTTCATAACCTGATAACATTGAATTGTCAAGCTTTGAATTCAGAACGTCTACATTTACAATTCGTCCTCATTACTATTTGAACTATTCTTATGTTTTGTTTGGTATGAATGATTAAAAGTAGAAGAATACAGTTTCTATCATTCAAGGATGAAAAGTAGGAATGATACACTTTCCTTTCTTTGTGTTTGGTTGAATGAATGGAAAATAAAAATGACTAATTTTTTTTCTAATATTAGGAGTGACAATCGAGTTGTGTAGTGTCAGATTCGTGTCGAGTCATAAAATTATGAATTTTTTATATTTCTTGTTCGAGTATCAGGTCATTTTCAAGTTCGTGTCATAAAATTATTGTCGAGTTCAAATCGTGTCATCGTATTGAATCAAAAATTTTCATTCCTAGTTAAGATAAAAAAAATATTTTTTTAATTTAAAATTTTTAATTTTATTTTTTTATGTTTTTATTTTTAAATATGTATGCGTGTGTATATTATCATTATATTTTTATATAAAATTAATGTGTACATAATATATATACAAATAAAATACATTTTAACACAAATAATTAATTTTTCATCTATGTTCTTTTCGATTTTGGTGAGTTGGAAAGAAAATTAATTCATCCACTTTTTCATCCTTCTTATTTTTTTTTCTTATTAAACATAATATTTTTTTTATCCCTCAAATTTTTCATCCTTTCAACTTCTATCTTTTCATTTTTTTATCGTACCGCAATGAAAATTAAAGTTATTGGGAGACCTTTGAAACAAGAGAATGCAAGAATGCGTGTGCCATGTGATTTTTTACTGATGTGTAATTGTGTATAATCAATTGCAAATGACAAGTATCAAGATGGGTTCTTTTGGTTATCTTTCAACTTTTGGTAAAATATTAATATACAAGGGTTAGTTGTCCATTTCTTATAATGCAAATTTAACAATGCCAACGCAGTGTGTAATAAAAGACACCAAAGCTAAGATGCAATGTTCCTTAATTAGATTCTATCTAAAACCCATGTTGCTTTGTTTTTGCTGCTCCCCGGAACCGCGACCGGCGCATTACGTGTCGGTCATATGGGTCTTATAGCACATCTCTTACGCTGCTTAAGAGACCTTAACCTCACATCTAATTATTCTAAGGTCAATAAAACTATTGTTTTATAACATTTTGAGAATTAAAAATAAAATAAAAATTATCAACTGAAAATAGGATTGTCAAACGATCCAAGCAGCTCGCGTGTAGCTCGGGCTCAACTCGGTTTGAACTTGCTCTCATTTAATATTTGAATCGAGCCTAAACTATGTGCGAGTTAACTCGTTTTTCTTACTTATACATTATATACATATAATTATTCAAGATCGTAAGGTTATTTCAATAAAATTAGCAAATATTTTAAGTTTGCATATTTTTTTTGTGATTTAAATGTATTTTAGCTCACATTTGTGTTAAAATTTAGATTTGTGTGTATTTTATAAAATTTTTTGATTAGACATTTAAAATTTGTGGATTTGAATTTTTTTAATGACTTGTTTTTTACTCGAGCTCAACTCAAATTTAATTTGAACTGACCATGAAAAATATTTTGAGCTCAAGCAAAAAACAAGCCAAACTCGAGAGACTTGCCTTGATTAACACCTGTAACTAAAAATAATGTTATTGTCATTTCTTATTATATCTATGGACACTCATATCTTGTTACATGTAGACAGGCGTTCACTAATATTAGGTGTGGATGATCAGCCAACTTCAATGGAGATAGGAATGAGCTGCAACCTAAAATATATATATTGAATTTGAAATTTAACAATTATTTTAAAGTTAGACCATTAAAGATTTATTTATCATAAATTTCTTAGTCTCGACATGAATGATTAATATTTGATCAAATTAAAAAAAATTTAATTAAAATACACATAAATTAATCTAAACACCCTAATCGGGGGAAAGAAAAAAAAAACACCCAGCTGACAGACAGTTAGTGCTCTGATGAATTTTTTTTTTATCAGCCTCTGATGGTGCTTGGCTAAGTGACAAAGGCAGAGATCGATAATGTTAACATGATGAGCCTAGCTCTTTTTGTTTGCATTAGTCTATTCTTAGCAGTCCTTACTTCCACAGTTTCGTGGCATCTTAGAAGATTCTTTTGTCTTTTATCCAAATAAAAAATGTCAGCATTGAGAAACCATGTAAGAGCTAAATGCTCGTGAGCAGGTTCTTTGCGATATATAGGATTAGAAGTACCATTTTTTTTACTAAATTTCTTGCACTAATAAATGAAAATTATTGGATTAATGGGTTTTATGGAATTTTACTTGATAAGCATGAATTGGTCACAAACTAAGCACGTGCAAAGGAGCATGACACTTGAGCCTAGTATCTAGCTTGGCACGTGAGCTCTCCATAATTAGAGAGCTCTAGCAATCACCTAGTAGCTTGCTTGCCTGTATTCCAGAGAAGTAGCTCAAACACGTTGCGACGCTTTGGGGGAATATATATATAATTTTTTGCCGTTTTATTTAAAAAGCAACTGAGAAATTCCAATGGCACAATTTGCACAACTTAAAAAAATCATGTTAATCATGAACCAGGTAAGTAATTATCTCTCAACTGAATAAAATTCGGTCGATTACACCCTTTTTGGCTTTAGCATTAAAAGGTAGATTACAGAAATTCATCCAATATTCAACTTTCTTAGTAAAAATCTATTGTCGATTGTCAAATCATCTCCCACTCCAGTGGTGTAGCTTTTGGGATCAACACTACCAAACATCCAATGCTCGCAACATGTTACATTATTTAAAATAAGAAATTTGATGCACAAACTTTATTTTATTAGATTATCATACATATTTGTGTTATGATTGAGTGTCCAATATTGATCATGTATGAGTTTAACTCTATGTATATGTTTTTAGATATTTGTCACGTTCACTTCGATTTTTAATGATAGATTTCACACAAGCAATTCATATCTTTTGGTATCAAGACCTATTATGTTTAATTTCAAAGTGTAGTTCAAGTAATAACAAAGATAAATTATAAATTCAGACGTTCTGAATTTAAATCTTAGCAATTTCTTGAAACTAGACTATGATGGATTACTCTTTATGAATACCTTAATTTCGGTGTGGTTGGTCTGTCTTTGACCGGACCAGAGAAATTAGTTGAGACTGGATTAAGGGGGAGATTAGTTGAGGTGTGCGTAAGCTGGCTCTGACATCCCTGATTATTGAACCAAAAAAAAAATCAAGACCTATTATGGATCATCAAGCCATACATCCCAGATCATACCAAATGAGTTCACCTTCATTATTTGGTATATCCAATATGAACTACGTTTGTGTGACCACCTTCGTGATAATTTATGTCTATAAGAGCTCTCAAATACATTTTCCTTGCTTAATCTCATGCAAGAGTCCAAAACCATAAAAAATACATTGGACTACCATCGGTTGTAGGCAAATCTAAGAAGGAGGTCGTTGCAAGTATAAGAGAACGTATGTAGAAGAAACTATAAGGCTGAAAGGAGTAATTATTATCTAGGGTTGGAAAGGAAGTCCGTATTAAAGCAGTGGCCCAATCAATTCCAACATATGCCATGCAATTTCTTTAAACTTCTGGATTATCTTTGCAATGAGTTGGAATCTTTAGCTTCCAAATTCTGGTGGGGCCAAAAAAGAGACGGAAGGAAAATTTATTGGATGAAGTGGACAAAAATGTGCAAGAGCAAAATTAAGGGAATGTTTAATAACACCATTTAAGACTCAAAACTAAATAGTTTAAATATTTAATAAATTAAACTCGTTTGATAACGTAAAACTCATATACTACTTAATATTTTAAGCACTTCTTAAAAATAGGTTAAAATTTTAAGTAACAAATCATCTATTTATCACTTATGCTGAAAATGTTAGTTAGTAAGGATTTTATTAATTTATCATAATGGATAAATATACCATCACCACCATTGTGTCATCGCCACCACTACCAATATTATGACCACCATCACTACTGTTGTCACCACCACCATCACCACCAATGTACAATCATCACCACTACTGCCGCCACTACCATCATTGTGCCACAATCACTATCACCATCATTGACACCACCATTACCATCGCTGATGCTATCACTACCATTATGCTAGCGTCACCACCACTACTACCATTATTGCCACCACCATCATCACTAATGTGTCACCACCACCACCATTACTATTACGTCACCGCTATCACCACTGTCATTGCCGCCATCACCACCACCACCACCATTGTGTCACTATCACCACCACCATAGTGTCACTATCACCACCACCATAGTGTTGTTGTCACCACCACCATCATTGCCGCCACCACTATCATTGTGTCACCACCACAACCATAACCATTGTTGCCACCACCACTACCATTGCCGCCACTATCATTATCATTGCTGCCACTACCGCTATCGTTACTATTACCACCATCACCACCATTGTGTCACAATCACCACTACTATCATTATGTTACCACCACTACCACAATTGTGTCACCGCTACTACCACCACCACTGTCGCTATCGTAACCACCACCACCATTGCCACTACCATTGTGTCGCCACTACACCTATTACAATGTTGTCGTTGCTGCCACCACCATTATTGTGATGTTGGTGATAGAAATAAGACAGTTGCGGAAAGATAGTTAAATAAATGACAAAATTAGAATAATAATAATTTTCAGACTTCAACTCCTTATATTTGTCAAATAATTTGATTAAATTCAATACTTAAATTTTAGTTGATATCAAACAGTTTGTTAATTAAAAAAATTTAACATTCAGAACTTAAAATTTAACATTCAATTTTTAGTATTCAACTTTTAATTTTATTAAATACCACCGGAAGGTGAGATTCGTTTCCGAGACTTGGGATCATTCAATTTGTCGATGTTAGCCAAACAAGCGTGGAGAACCACGAGGCTCACTCCTTGTTACGTAAAGTGTTGAAGGTCCGATATTTTTTTAATGGTTCCTTTGTGATTGCTAAGCTGGGCTATAGGCCTTCTTATACTTGGAGAAATATAATTGGGGCAAGGAATGCTTTGGAAGTTGGTACTAGATGAAAGATTGGGTATCGTTCCAAAATCAAGGTTTGGCAAGACAAGTGGATTCCAACTCCGACTATCTTTAAGGTTGTTTCTCCCAGGAAAATGTTGCAAAGAGTAATATTACTTGAACCTAAAAATTTGATTTAATTTACTGACATAATGATGTGACTTCAATAGAGTTATTGGATCAATACCAAGTTTCAATGTTTGATGAGTCCTACAGTTAATTCAAAGGTCATAGTAAATTAGGTTAATAAATTAGGTTCTAATAGTATTGCTCATAATCAAATTCCTACCATTTCTTTTAAAAAAAAAATCGATATGGGGGTATTGTAACAATCTATATAATAAATTAACTATCAAGTTGAATCTTTATTCCCTCTACATTTCTCCCCAAAAAAATTACATCACCTAAGTATATTACATATTCAATCATTTAATATTTGATTAATTTATAGTTTAATACAATTTTTATTTTATACATTATCCACACATGATAGTGTACCCATGTTAAAAAAAAAAATCGAATTATGCATTTTGAGAAAATTTTAACTCTATTTTTTAAAAAATGATAAGTAAAAATTAATTTTAAATAATATAAACAAAGAAATGAATTTAAAATTTTGTATAGTGAGATTATTTTTTTGAATGTTAGAATCTTTTATTGTATAGTGCCTTTAGACACGGGGTTCTGACTAGTTTATTTATGTGTATACTTGTTTTCCACTAGTTTAAGATTTCTAATCTTGGATGATAGCATCATAAAAGGATAAATGAAAATTTATTGATGGGTATGTAGGCGTTGTAATAAAGCTTAGGATAAATTTAAAAAAAGTCAGCTAAATTATGGTTTTTGTTTTAAATTACTCTCTAAATTTTTAATTATTTTAATTTTCAATATGAATTATGTAATTTTCAATCGATCCTTTTCATTTCGATGAGAAAATTATGTTAAGATTAATTATTAATTTGTTTCAATAAAAAGCTATGTTAACAAAATTTGTCTCATTCAACGATTAATCTTAAGTGAATTACATAGTTCAAATGATAAATTAGGACAATTAAAAACTCAAGAGATAATTTAAAACAAAGGTCTTAATTGAGGGGTATTTATGACATCTAACCTAAATATTTGTTGGTCTAGCAGGATAGTGGTAAAAAAATACAAGATAATTTTTTTTAATTTTTTCATTATTTGGTCAACATGAAATGAAAAATGATGAAAAAAATAATTTTTTTATAATTTATTTTTTACAACTAACCATTTTTTGTGTGTAAAAAATACAAGAAAATGCAAGAAAGTTGTGATGTATAATCTAACTGTCTATTTTACTCTTTTTTTTTTCTTAAAAATTTTATTGGTTATTAATTTTAGAAAAATTTGGTATGGATTTGGTTAACCATATAATTTGGCGTAAGATTAGGATTAGGTTAATCCTTGTCTTAGAATTAAGTTAGGAGCCACTTTTTAAAAAAATCTTAATTTTTAATTATAATATATATTTTCTTTTTTAGACAGATTTAATATAATTAAGGGTAATTTAAATAATAATTAAAATTTTCTTTCTTCTAAATAATAGAATGAATTTTTTTTAAAAAAATTCTCATAAACTTTTTATACTAACCAAATGTATGCATAAAAATATATATTTTTTAATTTTTTTTCTTTCACTTTACTTGTCATTATTTTTTTTTTCCTAATCAAACAAATCCTAACACTTATCTAATGAACGAAGTTGTGATTATAAAGTTGCGGATGTGGTACAAACATGACAAGGTCACATGTACATTTAAGATATTGACGATTTAAGACAAGATTAAGCTAGTTGAGGTCGGATCAAGAATAAATGATCATTTATTACACATGCTCAGCATATTAGATATGCTCGATTG
Organism: Ilex paraguariensis; assembly: GCA_963454935.2. Lineage (NCBI taxonomy): Eukaryota > Viridiplantae > Streptophyta > Magnoliopsida > Aquifoliales > Aquifoliaceae > Ilex > Ilex paraguariensis. Next base: position 260,442 of record CAUOFW020008658.1, read on the forward strand.
ATTAGGCTGAGCTTAATTAAAATTAGAATAGCTTGGGTCATATAAAGATTTGCTTCGTTAACTGGGCCGAGCATCGTTGTTGAACAGCTCGGTCCAAGTTAAGTAAATTATCGATCATTCAAAAAATTGAATGGATAAGATAAGGAAGTTGCTAAAGTTATGGTAAATCATCCCCAATAAATCCCGAAAATATAGCTGATTGTCGAACGTTAGCGAGATTTCGTTAAAGTGTGACTGAAAGGCCAGGGTAATAGGGGTATACTACCTCACGTTACAAGCAAGAGGAATCCTACGGGAGGAAAGCCTAGGAATCTATAAAAGGGACCGAGGAGGTCCAAAAAAGGAAAACATTATTTGTTCGTGCACCTTCCTTCCCTTGTATTTATCATATATGACTTAAGTATTGAAGTGTCTTTGATTGCTTCACGCCGACCTTAGACAATTTGTTCTTTTTGTAAGGAAAATTGCTCAACATATACAGAATTCATCCATAGTTGAATCATGTCACCACATACAAATTGAATTCCACAGTAATTAAAGAATAAATATTTAATGTAATTGTGATATTATGTCAGCATTGTTACATACTATCACCAAGTAATAATAAAAGATTGAACAAGTAAATTGAACACCACTTCAGTAGTTATTGATGTACAGGAACGGATAGTTATTAATTTGTGTGCAATCAATTTTTATTTTGTTTAACATTACGGATAGTTATTAATTTGTGTACAATCAATTTTTATTTTGTTTAACATTGGTTGATGATATTACTAAATAGTACGGACATGATACCAATAGTAAAATAAATATTCTCCCCATAATTAACGGAGAAAATTCAAAAAAAAAAAGAAGAAATATATATTTGGGAGGAACTCCGGCACCACAACTGCAGTGACCTCCGCAAATGACGGATCTGGCCGGTCCAAGCCTATAAATATCAGTGAAACTCCTTGGTGAAAAACACAACCACGTGGACAAGTTGTACGGTGAGATTAAATTTGCAATTATCAAAATACCCTTATCTTTCCTGTATTATCATTTGTACTATCCATAACCCATTAGATTTTATTTATTTTTGGATACATTGCAAAGTACCCATTAGATTTTATGAAACAAAGAAAATAATTTCTTGACAGAATCCTAATACTTGTGTGCAAAGAATAAAAAACACCCGCAAAAAGTAATAAATTATACACAAAAGTGATAAATTTTTTAATTATAAAATGACCCATAAAAATTATAAAAATATCCACTGAAGTAACAAATTTTTGATGTATGGTATCAATTTTTTTTTGTTGATAATGTAGTCAAGTCCAAATATTTAAAGTGAAAAAAAAGAAGGATATTGTATAATAAATATTTTCTAAGAGGACACCACAACAATCCTCTCCATTTATTAAAATTTTCTAAGATTTGGCTTATAGACTTTATTAGAAGTCTAGGGAAAAATATTTCAGTCAAGCATTTATTTTTCTTTTCCCGAAGATTTTGAAGAAATCTAAAGCATGAATGAAACTCTTTCAAATTCCATCTAAAGACCGGAAGGATGATGTGACCACCTCTATGATTTGTATACTTCTTTAATTTGAGTTATAATTTATAGATCTATAATTTATAATATAAACATGACAAACTTTAATAAGTTCATTCGGCGATCTCAAATAGACTCAACGACCACCAACATTTTTCTCAAAACTATTCACATTAAATTTTCCCTCCAAATCTATTACTGCTCACTTATTGTGTATTCAATTACGGGTTACCCCTAATTATATTTATAGTTGTCAAAAATGTTATCCATCACTTTTTTTACTAAATATATTGTATAGAATTAGTAAAATAATTAATTCTTTTAATTTTTTTTTGAGTATAAAGTTTATAGAGATTTATGTTAGATTATCTCTAATTATGACTCAAATTTTTACTTAAATTTATATTAACATTTAAGTAAAAAAATTAATTTGATACAAATGGCTCCAATGGATAAATTCAAATTTAAAGAAAAAGAAACTCAAATTTAAAGAAAGAGAAACAAGATGACCATTGAATTTTTAAAAGATAATGAAATCTCACTATTAAATATTTGAGTAAGAATTTGAGTCTCTCTAGATTTGAGTAAAAAAAAAAAAAAAGACTCTCTCGATTTGGTATAAATTTGAGTCAAGGGTTGAAGTAATTTTTTTTGGATTTTTTAACTCAAATTTAAATTTAAGTCCGGTTAGAAATTCTCTTTGGAAATAAAAAATTTTATTTTCGATGACTCTCATAATCATAGAAGACCGATGCCTGGTTGATAAAAAAGAAAGATACATATACAATGAGAAGGTCTTAACCGGAAGCTGATACTCTTCATTATACTTTTATTCAATGATAAATGATCTACCATTTATATAAATGAGACCCACCATTTACGAGTGCACCCTCTCTATACATGGTGAAGGATGTCAAACCGTAAACCCATCTTTATTGACGAGATAATGCCATACATCTTTGCATTAATGGGTGAATTATATTTTGTACCCTAAAATATTTTAATTTTTTTTTTTATATTTTTAAATATTAAAATTTTCATATTATACTCTAAATATATCAAAAGTATTGAATTGTAACTATTCTGTTAGTTTTTTTTTAGTTTTTAGGTTAGTATCAATGAGTTAGTCTTTGACCAAAAAAATAACAGAAGAGTTACGTTATAACTTTTTTTTTGATATATTGAAAATATAATAGGATAAATTTAATTTTTAAAGGTATAAAATAAAAAATTTTAAATTTTTTAAGGTTCAAAGTGCAAAAAGCACTGGTACTAACAGTCCAGTGATAAAGGCGTAATTGACGTTTCGACATTTCTATAGTATTCTTAGTAGGCATTTATTAGATACGNAAGCACTGGTACTAACAGTCCAGTGATAAAGGCGTAATTGACGTTTCGACATTTCTATAGTATTCTTAGTAGGCATTTATTAGATACGAGCGATTAGTCGTGTGAAAAATATTTAAATTGTCTTTAATATAAATTTAAACTCTTATCTCAATTTGTGTAAGAAAAATATAAAAGTTTAATTTATTATAGATCTTTCTATGGAAAAACTTAAATTTAAAGGAAAAAAAATTTAAATTTAAATAAAAATATATCTAAATTTAAGCAAAAATAAAATATAAAAATTAAATCTTTAAAGGGGGTATAANGGAAAAACTTAAATTTAAAGGAAAAAAAATTTAAATTTAAATAAAAATAAATCTAAATTTAAGCAAAAATAAAATATAAAAATTAAATCTTTAAAGGGGGTATAAACCCATCCGGATATTGGTGTCAAAGGGTTATATTGACATTTTAAGAAAATTTATTACGGCTCTGCAGACCGACAAAATAGGAGGTCGGCAGCTGTCGGCCGGTGAAACCGGAGAGACAAAGGCGGCCGGGATTNAAACCCATCCGGATATTGGTGTCAAAGGGTTATATTGACATTTTAAGAAAATTTATGACGTCTCTGCAGACCGACAAAATAGGAGGTCGGCAGCTGTCGGCCGGTGAAACCGGAGAGACAAAGGCGGCCGGGATTCCAAACACACCCCTCTAAAAATAGTTTATTTTTGAAAAATCACAAATTAACAATTTCCTCAATCCTATTAAACAAATAAATTATCCATTTCAAATATTCCCTTACCATTTTCGCCCTCCTCTACTGTGCGTAAAATAACTAAAACTCCACCACATCCTCTCTCTCTCTCTCTCTCTCTCTTTCTCTCTCTNCACCCCTCTAAAAATAGTTTATTTTTGAAAAATCACAAATTAACAATTTCCTCAATCCTATTAAACAAATAAATTATCCATTTCAAATATTCCCTTACCATTTTTGCCCTCCTCTACTGTGCGTAAAATAACTAAAACTCCACCACATCCTCTCTCTCTCTCTTTCTCTCTTTCGCTATCTGTCTTAATATCCTTCTCTCAAGTGACTCTCTTTCTCTGATAAAAAAAAAGTGACTCTCTTTCTATAACGAGTGATTTCTCTCTCTAAAAACAGCTAATCCCAACGCAATATCAAAGTGTGGTGATATGAACAATATATTATCAAAACCTCAATTGTTCCGTCAGTTTTTCTGTAGATGTTTCATGTTTGTTTAATGAAGCCTCCTTGGATGGTATTAAGTTCTTTCCGGTACGTTTCAGCAACAATACCCTGAATTTTCCAGCTGAAGATAATGATACTATTGTTTTTGTTTTGAGAAATATTTTTTTTTATCTGTTTGTTTTTGGTGTTGGGTTTGGCTCATTTTTGGGGTTTGAGTCACAAACTGCTGGCAATTTTGCAGTTTTTTGTGGTTGGGTTTTCGAATTCGTTTCATTAACTTTGGGTTTTCGAATTCGTTTCCGAGGATTTCATAACTGGAGTTCATGTATGGATTTTGTCATGTTAGAGATCTCAGATGAGGAGGTTATTTCTTGTTTCTGTTTATTACCTTTTTTCTCATTTTGAAATTTCATTTTTTGTGAGGCTTGCGTTAATGGGTAAGTTTTTGAATTTGTATTATTCTGACTTATGCATAATTTATGAATTATATAGTGTTTTATTGATTGGTAATCGGCAAATTGTTCTTTGTTCTCTCAAAGTTCTTCATTTTCGTAATTTTTTTAGTTGTTAATGTTTTCTCTCTTTTACTTCTTGATTTTGATTTGTTGTCGTTTACTGATGATTTGATGACTTATAATTTGAATTGCATTTATTGGCTCAGCTCATCAAGTTAATGAGACGAAGGGCATTGTTAAATGTTGTTGTCATGGGTACTCATTGCATTAATTATTGCGGGGTTTAGAAGGGGAAATTCTTTTGGCTTATACAGTTATTAACTTGTGTTCTGCATTTCAGTTGATATAAAGTTGTATTGTCATCGCCACGCTGAATGGGAATCATGGATCATGCCGAGGTTGAAGATAACTTGTTTGCCTTTGGCGAGCCAAAGGTACATGGCCATGAAAACTGACTTGTTTGGGGTTCTAGTGAATTTGGCTTATGGCTGCACTTTTTGTTAGGCTGAGTAGGTTTGAGTTGAGGCTCTGGCTGGAGTCCTATATGTTATGTTTACAGTTCCAAATCCTTAGGTGCTTGAGCTTCTGTTTTTAATTCTAGTATACATATGAAACACATCTCTGACAGGAATTGGTGAATGGATAATTAATTAGTTGGAGTTGTGGTGTAGTATATAATTCAACTGAATTTTGGCAAGATTCCACATTCATGTTTCTGAATTTATTGTGGTTGACAAGGCCTGAGTATTTGGAAAAAAATTGGGAGAGGTCATTCTAGTTTTGATTTTTAATGGCATAGCATGATTTATTTTTAATCACTAGTTTTTTCAATTTTTATACTTTCGGTTAATGGAATAAGTAATTGACAAGTATGCGGTTACTAATACAGTTACATAGAGGGATGTGCAATACACTCTCGGCAAGTTATTCCAAGGTATTGGGGATTTTCCCAGATCTGGAAGCAGCACGGCCAAGGAGCACATCAGGAATTCAAGCGTTATGCGCATTGCACATAGCACTTGAAAAGACTAAGAATATTCTTCAACATTGCTCCGAATGTAGTAAACTTTATTTGGTATGATCTCTCCTCTGATATGTGTGTATCTTATTCTGTAATGATGGGTCCTACTACTGAGAATAGACCTGCCATTGGGCTAATGTTTCCTAAGATATTTGCTTAGGAGCCATCATGGATATGATGACGGGATACCTNTCTCCTCTGATATGTGTGTATCTTATTCTGTAATGATGGGTCCTACTACTGAGAATGGACCTGCCATTGGGCTAATGTTTCCTAAGATATTTGCTTAGGAGCCATCATGGATATGATGACGGGATACTTCTATTTTCATGTGTCAGAAGTTGATGATCCTTGGTCATTGTGAGCCCCTACAAGAATTTATGGTATGCTACTTAGTTTTGTATGGAGATACTGTTTGAACTTTGGTTCACCCCTCATAGGAACATGCACTTAGAGGAATAGTAATAAATACGCCCATGCAAATCAATGAAATCATTATGTGGATTTAATTGGTGGACATCCGGGAATGTGTGGTGAAGATATTACTCTTCTTCTTGCGATCTTAAGTGTATATGCTTTATTCATTCGCAAGTAGTATTTGCGTGGACTNCATAGGAACATGCACTTAGAGGAATAGTAATAAATACGCCCATGCAAATCAATGAACTCATTATGTGGATTTAATTGGTGGACATCCGGGAATGTGTGGTGAAGATATTACTCTTCTTCTTGCTATCTTAAGTGTATATGCTTTATTCATTCGCAAGTAGTATTTGCGTGGAATGTTTGATGGTAGGGCATTGAATATTGCATTTTTTTAGAATTGTTGTTGAGTTTGAAGCTTTTTTCTTTTCTTTTTTAAAACAACGAAGATCCTTTACTATTTAGGTCGAAGGAATGTTTTATGATTGATACTATTTGTATAATGCAGGCTGTAACTGGGGACTCTGTTGTTTTGAAGTTTGAGAAGGCAAGATGTTCCCTTGAAGATGGTCTTAGGCGAGTTGAAGATATTGTTCCACAAGCTATTGGTTGTCAGGTAATGTTGATGGAAGTTCTTTTGCCTCTCTCTTTTCCAGTGTTTCTAGTTTAATATATTTGAGGCCGTCACTGTTTAGTAAAGTTTTAGGTTTGGATTTTGAATGATAGGATATTTATCATCACAGCTTTGTGAGTAAAGGATCACCCTTTGGAAGCTATATGATGCTCCATGAACCACAACTTGATCTTGTTAGTCTGAAGCAATCGAAAAGGCCTTGCTCATCATCGTTGTTATTTATTATCACTCCTACGGTTTTATGAATGAATGCTACACCAAGGACTTGCTCGTTACAGAGTTGGGATGATAATGCTTTCCTCAATTCAGGGTTTAAGTGATCACCCATAAGTATATTATGAGATTGGTCCAAGTTCTTTTACATCCCCAAGTGCAGTGCAACTGTTTGGCGCTGTTTCCTCTTTTTGTCGATGAATGAAAAATCCAACTAGGAACTTTCTTTCATGTTGTGGAGACACAGATGATGCTTGCTGAAGATAGATAAATGCTTGGAAGCTATTCTAACATGAACAAATAAAATCCAATCTTAATAAGTGTGATGACCTGATGTCATATTGAAGCAGTGAATGAAGGGGACAAGAAGAGTGATGAACATTTGGTCCGTGTGTATATTTCAGCAGCTGATAATAGTTTTATGTGGCCAGTGGCCCTTTAAATGATCCTAGTTTGCTTATATGATGTGTTGTGGTGACTTTTTTGTTTGAATGGGGAAAATTTTCTTTTACTTCACCTGTTCATGAATTTTATGGGATTACATAGAATAACAACACAACTATTGTTCTTAAGTGGAATGGTTCTAGTCCTTTTCATTAAAAAGTTTGTTATTCTAATCTGTAACTACCCCTGTTCCAGATTTCCGAAATTCTAAGTGAACTTGAGGCAACTGAGTTCTCACTTAATCCATTGGAGAAGCAAGTGGGTGATGATATAATTGTGTTGCTCCAGCAAGGGAGAAAATTCAACAGCAACGCTAATGACAGTAACGAGCTCGAATCTTTTCACCAGGCTGCTTCTAGACTTGGTATTACCTCTTCAAGAGCGGCTCTTAGAGAAAGAAGGTCTCTAAAGAAACTCATAGAAAGAGCTCGGTTGGAGGAAGACAAGCGGAAGGAATCAATAGTGGCTTATCTTTTGCATCTTATGAGGAAATACTCGAAGTTATTTCGAAGTGAATTCTCAGATGATAATGATTCACAGGGTTCAAATCCTTGTTCCCCCACTGTTCTAGGATCTTTTGAAGATGGTAATGGGCCTGGTGGAAATGTTCATGCCTTTGAGCGGCATCTCTCCAAACTCAGTTCTTTCACTTTCAAACCAAACTTCAGGAGATCAGGGCATGTGCCTGTTCCTCCTGAGGAGTTAAAGTGTCCCATATCGTTGCAGCTCACGTACGATCCAGTCATCATTGCTTCTGGGCAAACATATGAAAGGATTTGCATTGAGAAATGGTTCAATGATGGGCACAACACCTGCCCAAAAACTCAGCAGCAGCTCTCTCATCTTTCTTTAACTCCTAATTACTGTGTCAAGGGTCTGGTTGCTAGTTGGTGTGAACATAATGGAGTTCCTGTTCCAGATGGCCCACCGGAGTCTCTCGATCTCAACTACTGGAGGCTGGCTTTGTCTGAAAGCGAGTCTGCGAGTTCGAGATCAATGGACAGTATTAGCTCCTGCAAGTTCAAGGGTGTAAAGGTGGTTCCTTTGGAGAGTGGTATTATTGAGGAGGCTGAAGGAAATGAAGTTGAAGATGTGTATGCACGGGAAGATGAGTTTGAGATGAATGTGTTTGAAAAATATGAAGACTTTTTGGCCATCTTGGAGAAAGAGGAGGACTTGAGGGAAAAGTGCAAGGTGGTAGAACAGATGAGGCACTTGCTAAAGGATGATGAGGAAGCCAGGATTTATATGGGGGCAAATGGTTTTGTGGAAGCGCTACTGCAGTTTTTAGAGTCTGCTGTGCATGTAAGAAATGAGATGGCTCAGAAAGTTGGAACTATGGCTCTCTTCAATCTTGCTGTTAATAATAAGAGGTATGCTCTTGTTCATTTCTTTGGGGTTTGAAGCCATAGGAAACAATGGAAGAATACCATGATTTCTGTTGTTTTTTAGGGTTCCAGGACATTAACGGATCATCAAAAAAAGTTTCTTATGAGCTTATAATTGCTAACAAATTTGAAACAAACAGACCATTTACTTTCTGAAAAAGAAGATTGCTAACAAATTTTCATGTTTTTTCTGATATGTTATTCTGATTGGTTGGATATGGTAAGGTAATTGTCTTTCATGAAGGGTTTTATATCTATTTTGTCCTAAGAATTGTGAATCTTTGACCATTAGCTCAAGAGAGTTTCAAGGGAAGACAATTATAATTCTCATGAACTTGGGAATGCGATTTGTAAAAATAATATATTTATGGCCATGGCTCCCTGTGGCGTCCTTTCTGTAGCCCTTAGAACTGTGTGTATCTTCCATGTTATCTGTTTTTAGCTTTTAGATGGTCTATGATGTCCAGGTTAGATGATCTGTTTTCCATCCCTATCTTTCGACAACAGTTTTTTTGTACTAGGCATTGATTGGCATTGGGACTCACTGCAGGGATGCCCCATTATATTTTGTTCACTTGACAAGCTTAATCATTCATCATATAATTGGGATTGAATATTTGGTTGACTAAAATTTTGACTTGGTTAGATTTAAAATCTGAATATTTGAAATTCTTATATTGTAAATGTGATTTACTTGTACGACTTGATTTGGTCTTAGTTCCATGTTTTTTATAGATCCATGAAGAGACATTTAGATCTGATGAACTTTGGTATCTATTTGTCTATATTCCTTCCAGAAACAAAGAAATAATGTTGGCAGCAGGAGTACTTCCGCTACTTGGGGAAATGATTTCCAACTCCAATTCTCATGGATCCGCAACAGCCCTTTACCTAAACCTTTCATGTCTTGAAGAAGCCAAGCCTATTATTGGCTCAAGTAAAGCTGTCCCTTTCTTAGTTAAGGTACTTTGCTCGGAAGCTGATTCCCAATGTAAGCTTGATGCCCTTCATGCCCTCTATAATCTCTCCTGCCACCCCTCCAACATTATCCACCTTCTCTCAGCTGGCATCATTAATGGTCTCCAAGCCCTTGTAACGGATTCTAGTGAAAACTCATGGACAGAAAAATGCGTAGCTGTCTTTACAAACTTAGCTTCAAGTAAATCAGCAAGAGATAAAATTATATCAGCCCCGGGCCTAATAAGTGGACTTGCAACGGTATTGGACATCGGTGAGCCTATTGAGCAGGAGCAAGCTGCCGCATGCCTGCTGATTTTATGTAATGGAAATGAGAAATGCAGTCAAATGGTCCTGCAAGAAGGGGTGATACCTTCACTGGTGTCGATTTCAGTGAACGGGACTATGAGAGCGAAACAGAAGGCTCAGAAACTTTTGATGCTGTTCCGTGAGCAGCGACAACGGGACCCATTGCCTGCTCAGACTCATCAGCTGCATGAAAATAGTGAGATGTCTGGTCTTGCTCAAGAATCAAAACCATTATCCAAGTCTGTCTCAAGAAGAAAGATGGGGAGGGCTTGGAGTTTTTGGTGTAAGAACAAGAGCTTTTCAGTATACCAGTTCTGAGTCTCTCTTTAAACCCTGTTCAGTGTCGTAAATTTCTGCTGCAGCTCCATTTTTGTACATGCTGTGTCCTGTTCCTATGGGCATTTACTTGTTATTAGCTTTTTCCATAGAAGAGATGTACAGGCCTCTTGAGTCTTGTGGAATTTTTAGTTTCTCTTTTTTGGTTCCTCTTTAGGATAGGTTTATGTGTATTTGTCAAGCTATAATCCAAGCCTTAAATCCAGCTTTTGAAGCAAATCTAGCCAGCTTGGATGCGAGTATTGGTTGGTGGGAGGTGTTCTGCGTTTGATTAGGAGAGAACTCGTTGATGGGTAGGTTCATCACTTATGTTGTATCATCTGCCCATTCTGCTGGACTTAAAGGTAACACGGGTGAGCAGTGGCCTCGCATGACCACGGTAGATCCATCCGTAGTAAGACATGGTTGGAAATGGTTTCTATGTTTCATTTCAGTAGAACTCGAAGGGCCTGTTTGTTGGTGGATTTGGGAAGGTATGCAATGGTGGCTTTATTTAAAAAAAATGGTCATTCGGAAGTTGGTACACTAAATTAAATTTAATTGTCAAAAAGTATATAATAAAAAATATTTTGTTAAAAAGTCCACGTGTGATATTGAAAGACTTTATTACCTTTTTTATGCAATTCAGTTTCCAAAAATCTATTTTAGAATAATATCTTAATTTCAATTATTCCACATTAGTCGCTATCTAACTGGCATGACCTTTCATCTTTGAAACACACCGAGGGAAAAACGATTCATCTTTCTCTCTCTCAAACGATGCATCATCATTCTTTCTCTGAAAACGGGGTTTTGAAATTCAAGCAAGAATCCAACTCGTGTGCCACTTCTTCTTAGTCATTGAACAACTTTTTTTTTCCTTGTTCTTCCAATTTCGAGTGATGCTACACTGAGCGTCGGTATTCAAACGAAAGAAGTTGTTGAGCGTAAATTCTAAGTCTGCAATCTCGACGGTAAGCAGCAATTTTTTTTTTTTTTTTGTCTCTGTGATGCTTCTAACATTATTGTTTATACTATGTTGCAAAATGTTGATTTTGATTTGTTTTTTTTATTTGATTGGGGCAAATCATTTTTTTATGAAAATCTGATTGTGGATGTAAAATTAGTAGATACAATGAAATCGCAAAAACACAAAGTACAATATGGACTTGTATTGGTACACTGTTGTTTTTACCTAAAAATCCAAAATTGTTTAATCTTCAAACCCTAGTTTGTAGTGGTGGGTATATGGTTTTTTTTTTGGTATTTGGTATGTCAAACACAAAAAATATTTGATGATACACACACACTGTGTTGATTCACTATAGATCTTTCTTTTGGCTCTTGAAACAGTGTAATTTTGTATTTATTTTTTGTTTGGTGGTGGTGTTTTTTTGGATCATTGATGATTTTCAATTGGTTGATCAGGACTATCAATTTTTCCTAGTGCATTGTCGTTTCTCGTTTAGTGGTTGGGCTATTGTAACATTGAATTCATAAAGAGTGTTGTATAACTGTATTGCCACACTCTGCTAATATACTTTCAATTTAATAACATCTTTGTTAACATACTTTCAAACCATACATCCTGGGTATTTTGATAATCTACCTGATTTGCTAAAAAGACTTTCTTGCTCCACTTTGAATGCACAATGCTCGATAACATGTATGTTTTTCATTCAATATATCTTGTCATGTGTTTTTTTTTTTTTTAAATCTTGTCTTCTGCAATATGTGTAACATTGCTCAGTCACGGGGAGAAAAAGAAAAATCATCTGCACCAAATACAAACTCCGACGTAAAGAATCCTTGTTGGAGCAATGTGTGGGGCCATCATCTGTGAAAGAGGGACTGAAGAAGGTTTGAATATTTTCCTGAAACATCCAAATTCTTGAATTGAAGATGATTTGAAAATACCATAGGAACTGCAAAAAAAAAAATATTTGTAGGCAAATGACCAACTATTCCATATGCATTTTTAATTTTTAAGTTGAATATTATTCGACCATAAATTATGAATTTTGAAATTCCATATTGGATTTTTTGATATCTGATGAATGTTTAGAAAATTGTCTAAATTGTTTAGAATTTTATAATATTGACAATATAGCTTGACAACAGAGAGTGTACCAGGTCAGTGTGCTAGATTTGTCAAATGTGTTCAAAAGTGTAACTGTAGAGTGTTACATCTTTATGTTTGTGAACGAATCAGGTAAACTCATTTTCAAAATAGAACTCAGATTAATTCTTAGTATATCTGATGACTGTTAACAGTGTAACAAAGATTGTGTAATATAATCAGTGTAATAATTATGCACATAGATTCATACAAGAAGTTTTCACAGTGTAACAACTTAGTGCCTCATATTGTTGTTTATGAATGAATCATGTGAAACATTTCTCAATTAAAAACACAGGAGACAGATCTAATGGAAAATGTTTCATGTACCCTCTGTGAACCACATAGTGTAACACAACAATGTGGTCATCGATAAACAAGAAGCTTATGAACAAAAACAACCTCAAACTGAGAAAAAAACTATGATGCAAACTAGTAACATCATCTAACATGGTGTTCCTTAGATCAAAAAAAAAAAACCTATGAAAAAAAAATCCCTGAGGTCTTGTCTGTGAATGGGTGGGTAACCAACAAAAATAAAAGAACTATGGAAAAAAAAGAAAAGAAACGGAAGATACAAAAAGACACCATCTATTGTGATGTTCCTAGGTCAACTAAAGAACTATGGAAAAAAAAGGAATAATTATTAGTACTATGAATGAAAAAATTAAACAAAAACTTAATGAAGGCATAAATTCAAACCTAATAATGGATTTGGAGAATAAAAAGTTTGTTATGTTTGAATTTTTCCAAATGGTAATGACTTGTGTTTTGAAGAAGAAGATAGCCAACGATAATGTGAAAAAATTTAAAATTTAAAAATGACTGAGATACTTAATACAATAAAATAAAATCAAAACTCAAGTTAGCTATCTAAAATAGAATGCATGATTTAAGGTAGGATAAATATATCAAAGGAAAATAAAAAAAAAAGTCAAATTGTGTACTTCAAAACAATTAAGTTCTAAAGAAAATGACTTAATTACCTAACATTAAAAGTTGTGTCATATTTGACAATTAAATCCAATTGTCTGTACCCTTTACAATTTCTCGTAAAAAAGAAAAATGCAATGAACTATGATATTTAATGTTTGGTTACAGATCTGAGGCCCGAGATTGGAATTCTGCCCGTATATAAATAAAATTAATGTATATGAGTTTCAAAAAACCATGACAAATATTTTTTTTTACAAGTTTTTACAATGAAGTGGGTAAATCTATTGCTTAATTGTGACTTTTGAGTCATATTTACTAAAACCCCAGGCTATGCTATTCTGTCAGGTTCGTGTTGTCTCATTGCGGATTTGTGTTAAACACTAATCAATTTTAACTTAATCTATTTAATTAAACGTGTTGTGTCAATTGACTTGTTTATTTTCATGTCAGGTTCGTTTTCGTATTCGTGTTGGCCTATATAAATTTCAAATAAAAAATTTAGCACTAAGATTTAAGTCTAAGATTTTATTATCAATTAATTGAATCCATACTCATACTTTTTTTTTATAAATTAAAATTAATTTAATAAGCATAATAATAATAACGAGTAAAAATATTTTTTTTTGGTACAATAATTATGTCAATGTTTAATAAACAATAACAAATAATTAGCATTTGATTTTTATAATATTAGTTAAACGTGTTAATTGTGTTAATTTTGTGTTGTTTGTGTTTGACACCAATTCAACTCATTTATTATTTGTGTTAATGGGATCATGTTGAGAAATGGCAACCCTAACCCTACTAATTTCGTGTTGAGTTCAAGTTGTGTTTTTGTGTTATGTCAAAAATTGTCACTCATAATTCAACCTATAAAAATAAAGTAAAACTCAATGAAAATTCTCTAACTTAAAAAAAAATAACAACGGTTCAAATTAATTTTATTTTTTAATTTCATTTAAGCAGAGACAATTCATCCTAAAAACAATTATGCCACCCAAAATTAAAATCCTTTATTAGTCTCTTGCACACTCTCCAATCCAATGTCGGACGACCCATCAACCCAACCCCTACCTCTCGAAAAATATATGGGTTCTTCGAAAGTCGGTATACGAAATTGAACTTAATTGTCAAAAAGTACATAAAAAAAAATATTTTTTAAGAAAATTTTGAAATTTTATATATATATACACACACACACATATAATATTACGAAGTCACACTATGAAACCTAATTTTTATTAATCCTATATTGTTTTGCTACACTATATTGATAGATTTTAAATTTGTGTAATTCTTAAATCTTAGTTTTTATTACTCATACACTGTTTTGCTATATTGATTTAAAGGAGGACAAATATGTCAAAAGAAAATCACAAAAAAGTCAAAGTGTGTACTTTGACAAAATTAAGTTATAAAAATAGTTTAATAACATAAGATTAAGTTCTAGGACATAATTGTCTATAACATGATGTTGTCATCAACTTGGGATCCTCCTCAGTTGGTGTGGTACTGGAACAAGGACTTGACCACTTTCTTGCATTTCTCCTGTATCTCTGTATTATGTAATAGTCATAAATTTGCTTTTTGTTCATCGCATCTGGCACTTTAAGTACACGACCACATAGTATTTCAATCATTTCAAATTTTCGACAACTACAAGCAACGATTTTCTCATTGACACTGATTAACACCAAATTCTTTCCCCCTTCATCATACAATTCTACCACAAATTGATGACATCCATCCAACACATTACATGCATTCGCAATAGTGTACTAGAATACATCATACTCATCTTGGAATAAATAAAAAATAAGAGTGGTGTAACATTTCGTTGCTTACACCAACATTGGGGCTCTATCTTTTCAACTTCATTCTAGGGAATTTTTGCTTAGTTTGATATTCTTTGTATGTTTCCTTATATCTCTTATCATTTAAAACTATGTCAAAATGTGTGAAAAATTGAACAATATCATGGCCTGGTTTTAAGTACTTTCGTAATGCTGAGTTCAAGCTCTCACTTAGCTGGGTACTCTTCATGCCAGTTGTGAAAGTCCACTTCATATACACATGTGCCAATTTTTCTCTCATGGCCCAAGTTGTATTCATTCAAATGTTATCTTGCAAATTATACTCATCAAGTAATAATTTTCAAGCATCAACTAGCTCATGTTCTTCCTCGTATCCATCTATGCATTCTTTAAACCGAGATGGAAATTTTCAACCATCCTTATATATGTTTCCAAAATGCTTTAAAGCATTTTGGTAAAGGTTTCAACAGTATAACCCATGATATATCTCTAGCATTATTGTAATTTTAGTCTTAGTCATTGCTTGATCTTAGTCGGTGAACATGGTAACTGACTTTTTTTTCAGACATTGCTTGTAGGAATGTCTCAAATAGCCATTGAAATGGTGCAGTCATTTCTTCGTACAATAATGCGGCACCAAATATCACCGTTTTCCTAAAATGGTTGAATCTAGTCAAAATGCTTAAGGGTCTATCCTCCTTGTTTGTTCGGAATGTTGTGTCAAATGTGATAGCATCTCCAAAGTGGCCATAATCGATGATCATCCATAGGTCAACCCAAAAAATATTTGTGATGGACTCTTCAACATCTAATTGGACTCCATAATAAAATGATAGATTCTTACCTGCTTTTGTTTGGAAATATTGCAAAAAACTACCGGATTCACCGTATTTCAAATCTCTTTGTCTCATTTCTCGAATATAATTTTTTTGGGCTACAAGAGTGAAACCTAAATTTTCTCTTCCACCCACTTGTGTACTTATAAGCCTGTAGGATGCCTTTAATGATATCTCATAATCCTGAGCCATATCAACATTGATGCCTTGAGCTACAGTAACTTTTCGTTGGGATGTCATCATATGCATTCAGCAAGGTGCAAAATGTGATTGTGTTGGTCTTCTCATTTGACTATAACAAAGTTTTCAATCTCTTTCTTAAGGGATATGCACATGTGAGTGGGGCAACTTGTTCGTATCTCTACCCAAGGCTTTGTTGTTTTTCACTCCCTTTGATCTTTAGTCATTTGTCCATGTTTACAACAAACATATTTTTTGTAAATTAATACATCATCCTTCAAGCTCTTGTTGTGATAATCTTTTCTCACACTGAATTCCACAGTTTCACCATAATTGTTATGGAACCTATAAGCCTCTTCTTCTGAGTCAAATTACATTCCTATACGTGAAGTATTATCTATTTTATCAATCTTGACACATTCCATCTCCACTTTGGAATTGGTTCCCCACAATGATAAAACATTTACACAAATTAAACATAAAGACAACAAATACCAAATACAAAATTTCAATTACAAATGGAACAATTCCTTGTTAACAGGAAAACCTTATGTACTAATGGCCATATAACCTTATGTACCCTTGCACATAACTCAGTTTCACCATAATCTATTATATCCATACACACATAACTCAGTTTTTCACCAAAGACTAAAGCACCAATGACCACATATGAAACAACCAAATATAATCACAAAAAATAGTCACAGAATGATGACAATCACTTGACTATATCAAGATTGTAATAAGAAATTAAGATAAATCTGAACTTTGTGAACTAATAAAGAATGTTAAAAAAAAAAAACCTAAAAACAATATCAAGATTACCAACTTTGTGAATTGATAAACCTAGAATGTATTATTTCATTGTTTTGGATAGTGGGTGGTGGTGGTCATTGGCAGCGATGGGTGGTAGACTAATTTCTTACCGTTTTGGGTGCTGGGTGGTGGTGCTGACGGCAATGGTTGGTGGTAGTAATGGATGATGGTGGTTGGTGGCAGTTAACGGCAATGGTTGATGGTTGTAGTGGGTGGTAAGCTAATTTATGATTGTTTTAGATGGAGGTGGTCGCGATGATGGTTGGTGGTGGTAGTGGGATTTGGTGGTGGGTGGTGGTTGGCAGCGATGCTGGGTAGTGGGTTAGTTTTTTATTGTTTTGGGTGGGCGAGTTAATTTTTTATTATTTTGGGTGCTGGGCTAGTTCACTAATTTTTCATTATTTTTGAGTTTGACTAGTTTTTTACTAGTTTGGGTGGTGGCCAGTGGTAGTTGGCGGCAATGGTGGGTGTTTGACGACAATAGTGGTTTAGTTTTTTACTGTTTTGGGTGGTGGATAGAGGTGGTTGGCGGCGATGGTGGGTGGTGGATTAGTTTTTTATTGATTTGGGTGGTGGATGAAGGATGTTGGTGGCAATGGTGGGTAGTGGGTTAGTGTTTTACTATTTTGAGTGGTGGATAGAGGTGGTTGACATCAATGGTGGGTGACGGATTAGTTTTTTACTATTTTAGGTGGTTAGTGTTTTACTATTTTGGGTGTGTTAGTTTTTTATTATTTTGGATAGTGGGTTAGGTTTTTACTGTTTTGGATGGTGGTGGCAGTGACAATTGGTGGTTTGTGGTGAGTTTTGGGTAATAGTGGTAGATTATGGTGGTTGGTGGTGGGTTAGTTTTTTTACACTGTTTTTGGTGATGGGTAGTGGTGGTGACGATGGTTGGTGAGTTATGGTGAGTTTTGGCTATCAGTGGTCGATGATGATGGTGGGTAATGGGTGGTGGTAGGCTAATTTACTTTTCACGGTTTTGGGTAGTGGATGGAGGTAGTCGGCGGCGATGGTGGGTTAATTTTTTACTATTTCAGGTAGTGGGTTAGTTTTTTTATTATTTTGGATGGTGAGTTAATTTTTTATTGTTTTAGGGTGGTGGTGGTGGTGGCGATAGTTGTTGGCGGTGGGAGGGATAATGGGTGGGTGTGGGTGTTGGTAATGTTGGTGGTGGAATATGGTTAGGAATGTCCACCCTACCTATGGGTAGCAATCATGGTATTCCATCTTTTTACTCAATATTTTGCGAAATTTTTTTTTCTTATTCTAATCTGCCCAATTAAGTGTACTCTTCCTACTCGAATTCCGTCCAAAACAATCAGGTAGAAAATCTGGTGAGCACATATTTTTTAGAACTNCCCTACCTATGGGTAGCAATCATGGTATTCCATCTTTTTACTCAATATTTTGCGAATTTTTTTTTTCTTATTCTACTCTACCCAATTAAGTGTATTATTCCTACTCGAATTCCGTCCAAAACAATCAAGTAGAAAATCTGGTGAGCACATATTTTTTAGAAATTAATTTTTGAATTATTTTAATAATTTAATTAAGTAATTTACACCAGTTAATTAACACAATAAATCATAATACTAAAGAAAACACAATAAATTCAATAATACATAAATAATTACAATAAAATACAACAAGAAAGTCATAAATATCAATACATCAGATATAAGAAAACCATAAAAATTAATAAAATATTATGGTTTATNGAAAACACAATAAATTCAATAATACATAAATAATTACAATAAAATACAACAAGAAAATCATAAATATCAATACATCAGATATAAGAAAACCATAAAAATTAATAAAATATTATGGTTTATATATATATGCCGGTAGGGTAGGATAGAAATACAAGAATTTTGTAGGTATTCTGCATCCTTACCCGATATTTTGTAGAATATCAAAAAACATTTTGTTGGCTTACCTGATTATTTCGGGTAGCCCATCAATAGAGCCGGGATAGGGTAGGGTAAGATAGGATCACGGGTAATCAAAAATTTGAACACCCTTAATTATGATAGAGGTTGGCGACGATGTTTGGTGGTGATTAATTTTTTACTATTTTGGGTGGTGGTGACAAGTGGTGATGGTGGCAGCGATGGAGNATCCTTACCCGATATTTTGTAGAATATCAAAAAACATTTTGTTGGCTTACCTGATTCTTTCGGGTAGCCCATCAATAGAGCCGGGATAGGATAGGGTAAGATAGGATCACGGGTAATAAAAAATTTGAACACCCTTAATTATGATGGAGGTTGGCGACGATGTTTGGTGGTGATTAATTTTTTACTATTTTGGGTGGTGGTGACAAGTGGTGATGGTGGCAGCGATGGTGGGTGGTTGGCGGGTGACTGTGGGGGGCTGATGGTGGTGGGTGGGTGTTGTTGGCGGCGGTGATAGTGGTGGTAGTTGTGGTAGTGGTGGCGGTCATGGTTTGTGGCAATGGTAATGATGGTGGATGATGGATGTGTTAGCAAAATAGGATTTCACCAAATTAGAAGACTTTGATCGTGTATTCACTGTCCTTCAGAAAATTATGCCTCNTGTGGGGGGCTGATGGTGGTGGGTGGGTGTTGTTGGCGGCGGTGATAGTGGTGGTAGTTGTGGTAGTGGTGGCGGTCATGGTTTGTGGCAATGGTAATGATGGTGGATGATGGATGTGTTAACAAAATAGGATTTCACCAAATTAGAAGGCTTTGATCGTGTATTCACTGTCCTTCAGAAAATTATGCCCCCACTATGTTGCTCCTGGGTTTATGGCAAATTCCTCTAGGATTAACAAAGCCAAACAGAATTTCAGATAGCAAACTCTAAAATTCTCCCAAGAACAGAATAGAGAAACGTTTTTTGTACATATTTCAATTGAAAGATCTGTACAGGTATTTATAATACCTTAGTGAGGAGACACAACTCTTGGGCCAAAGAGATGTAAAGAGGAGACACAACTCTTGGGCCAAAAGACATTTAGCAATTAATTAATACAAAAATAATTAATTATTTAAAGGTTTCAATCCCAAGATGCCCCAAGTGCCCAAATNATACAAAAATAATTAATTATTTAAAGGTTTCAAGCCCAAGATGCCCCAAGTGCCCAAATGCCCATCTTTTGACTTTAAAGATTATTTTATTTAAAGTCTAATTAAGGCCCATTGATTTGAAATATTTGGAGCTTCCCTCCAAATCTTCCCACCATCCAAATTTAAAAAATTTGGTGTGTTTCTCCTTTTAAACACTTACATTCCCTTTTAACTTTTTCAATGTGAGATTCTTTACATTACTAACTATCTTTAATAGGATGGTGGTGGTTGGCGGTGGTGGTGTGTGATGGGCGGTGGTGGGTGGCAGGTGATGGTTGTTGGTTGTGACGATATATGGTAGCGATGGGTGGCAGTAATGTTGGTTTAGTTTTCATTGTTTTGGTCGTTGGTGGCTGACAGCGATGATGGGTGATGGTGGTGGGTAGGGGTGGTGGTTAGTGGCAAAGGGTGGTCAGTGGTGGGTATAGGTGGTGGTTGATGACAATGGTGGATGGTTGGTTGGTGACGATGGTGGACCGCAGTGGGTGGTGGTGGTGGACAGTGATGGTGGTGGTAGTTGTTGTGGGTAGTGGTGCTGGTGTTGGTGTTGGTGTTGGTGGTTGGTGATGGTAGCAATAATGGTGGATGGTGGTGGTGGCGATGGTGGTGGCAATGGTAGTGGTACTAAATATAAAAATTGGATAATGATAGAGATTTTTAAATAATTTTTAGGGGTATCCATGGGTTGGCTGGGCCAGGCCTGCTAATTTTTTATTAGGCTAGGTCTAGATAGTGTAGGTTTAAGCTCTAACTCAAATGAGTTATCGGGCGGGCCGGACTGGACTTCGGGTAGGGGTAGACTATAGACAGCCCAACCCGTGACCCTATTGGTTTAGGTCTGTGGGCAGGCTTGCTCGCGGGCTTTTATATATAACTTCTTTTAAAAACAATGAATATTTTTGTGACTTAATTTTTGTGTAAATTATATTTTTGAATAAAAATGGATAAAAATAAAAAAAATAAATAATTTTATTTTTGATTAGGAGATGAACTGCATCCAATATAATGAATACATCTCAACTAGTTTGACGTCTATTCACTTATCTATCATTTGCATTACTCTACGAATTAAAACTTGTATACTTAATACATGGAAAAGAAAATACATTATATTTATAGTATCTAAATTTTTAAAATTTCAAATTCTGACATTGAGAGACTTATTTTAAAGTTTTAAATTTAATGATTTAAAAGTATAACTATTTTTTTTGAAAGGAAAGGTGAACGAGATGGGATGGGTTTGACGAGTGGGCTCTTGGGTCGGGTTTTAACGGGTTTTTTGGGGATGGGTTTGGGGGCAAACCCAAGTCCTATTTTTTAAGAATATTGGGATTGGGCTCAGACAGACCAACTATTAGACCTATTGATTTTCGGGACTATTTTTTTTTTACAGGGTAACAAGACCCGTGGATAACCCGGCCTATGGACACCCATAATAATCTCCTTCATTAAGAATATTTTTGTTAATAATTGATTTTATAGATTATTGGCTTTAAAAGTCTTGAGGTTAGACCCGAGCCAAAAAAATACTCCTTGTGGATAGGGCTGATAGTTGAACAAGTTCAAGCCAAGCCTAGAAAGTTTGTTTTCTTAATCGAACTTAAAAAATTATTGAAGTTTGACTCATTTAAAAAATTAGTCGTGCTCGAGTATTTGTAAGTAAATAAGTCAAGTCTGTCGAGTTCGAATTGAACCTGTTGGGCTTGTTTTTTAAATGAGTCTAAAAAATTATTTTAGTTTCACTCATTTTTAAAATAAACAGAACTTAAACAAGTCAAAAATAAATCGAATTNTTCATCTTTTTTGTCATTCCTTAGCGTTTAGTCTCTTATGGAATTTTGATAATAACAAAGTAGGCCCCCTTGTCTGTTGATTTATTTCAAAGAGTCGTTACTTGTTCTAATTTTGTCATCCTTTGTACAGTGCTTCCGCCCACTCCTACTGACTACATAATATTTGCGCATGTGGTTCCCTGTGCTCCCACTTCTTTCTGCCCTTTTTCCACTTTCTTTTCTGGGTAGGTGAGGTGGTGAGTGGTTTCATCCTGCCTGATTAGTTTTCCCCTTCTTTACTTTCTTATTTTTTGTGTGCGTTTTTTATCCAATATTTATCTACAATTACTCACAAAATATATGCATGCGCACACAATCACTCGCGAACTAAGTGAATGATGTCACTCAAAAAAATCTTGAAATTGGATAAGATAGTAAACCTCAAGACGTTCTCATATGAGTCACCCTGAACATTTAGTGAAAGAGTCTTAAAATTGAGCAAAGAGTTAATAATATTTTTTATCGTTAAAATATGTATTTTTTGTCAGTTTAATCCGTATTGTATCAATTTTGTCTTTAAAGTATTTAATCTGTGTCATTTTGATCCCTAATCAGACAATTCGTCATCTTAAACCAACCTTATAATCACTTAAATTTCGATATAATTTCACTTTCGGACTAATAAATGTAAATGGTGATCAAAATGTTAACACAATGAAGAAATTATGTCTGACATTTTAGTGGAAAAGTATGTCAAAATGATTTACATTCATCTTCATTCTTACAAATAGAACGTTCTAAGTGTCGATGGAAGGAGGACCACAGCGTGTCTGAATCAGTTCTGTAGGTCGTTCATGCCCTCAACATCCTGGAAATTTCTAAGGCCAAATTTTCCTTACNCTAAGCTCAAATTTTCCTTACTTGGAAAGCTATGGAATTAGGATAAGCTTTAACACTTGTCCTGCTAGAATATGGTTGCCAATGAAGACAGACGCCCCCCCACCACCAAATATTCCAGTTATCGGACAAGAAAAGAATTATGGATTATACATCTTGCTTTGGTTTATTTGTAGTCATTGTTTGTAGAAATAATAAAATTAAGAGAAGGGATTGACCCAAAAAAAAAGAATTACGACGTAAAAATTTATTTTTTGGTACACAATTGGGCCTCTAATGGGGTCAGTGAAAATTAGGTGATTCACCCCTATTTTTAAAGAGGTTGATTTTTGAGTTCGAACCTGCACTATTTCACTTGGATGGACTAGTATTTGCCTAACACTCAAATTCCAGTTGGAATTGTATAGGGGTCACACTCTGTCCCTCTTGGTGTACGAAATCTTCTCTCCATTTAAAATTTTATCTCCAGCACATCTTTGTCCTCTTTCACTTAAGGAAGAGGAAATCCAATAAAATCTTCCAAGTGGATAGAGACCTATATTTCCATTAGATTCATTCCTAAACTTGTAAATCCAACGTGAGGCATGGAGGGTTTTGATCCTTTTGTTCCGAGAAGAGTAGCCTCTCATTATATTGCATCTGGGACATTGGAGACAATATCGAAACTGTCCTCGTGCTGTATATATTATGGCCAATTGTTTTAATCCAAGAAGACAAGTGAAATGCTTTAAACTCGCATGATCTTATTTTTCATTTTCCAAAAAATTGGATCATTAGGGTGTAGAACAGGGGTTAAGAAAATGAAATAGAACTCTTTCTCTCTCTTTTGAATCTGATAACCTTCAAATTGTATGAATAAGGGGGGAAAAAAACAAAGACAGAGAAAACTGTTGAAGCAAAGAGTTAACTAGTATAACCACTAACTTTCTTTTTAGAGGTGATCAACCAACATTTGAGGAGTGTTACTTATGAGATAGAGTGAGAAAAAGACACAGAAAAGACTGAACAATTTGGAGTTGAGCTCCCTTTGTTTGGGAGTGCCAAATTTGATGAAAGTTGGGTTGTCAATGGCCCCATATAGACCAGGTCAATATTGTGTCACTTGTTCATGGCATTGGCAGCCTATGTTGAAATCTCTGGTTGTAGATTTGAGGATATCTGTCACCCTTTTTGTCTCTTCCTCAATCATCAGTCCACTAAACTTAAATTTGGTCCCAGCAAGATGTTTGCTACTAAATGTATCTATTTATGATGTTGTAACTATCAATTATATGTGATTGAAACAAAACCCAATATGTATTTTTTAACTTTAGCGGTAATAACTGACAATAGAAATTACAAAAAAAGAGATAAAATCAATTGAACCACTCCTTAGTGGTCTGGGCATTGGACTCGTTAGAGAGATTGTTCCTCCACAAATACAACTTGGTGATGTGCGAAGAGTGAAAAGAGGCTTGGAGTAATGGAAAACAGATACTGAAGGAGAGATGTGGCATTTGGAGAGAGAGACAGAGAGAGATACGGACGTAGAAATGAAATCTATTACCAAAGTATCCGTAACTTAAAAGTTTAAGTACTAATCTATAGTCGTTTTAAACATATTTATCAAATTACAGTTGTTTTAAAAGTGAAATTAAAAAATTCAATTTCATTAAAAAGGAGAATTACTAAGTACGAATTTATATGAAAAAGCGGATATAATAATTACGATTTCATTTAAAAACGGAATTAATAAATCCACTTTCTAATGAAATTGTATTTATTAGATCCGCTTTTAACAAAAAAAACTGTAACTATATTTTAAAAAAAACGGATGTGTTAAACCCGCTTTTGTTAAAAGGCGGATATAATAAATCCGCTTTCTGAGTGATTTCCCATTTTTAAATTGTATCCTATTCCAGCCAAAAATGTTAAGTCCGCAGGGAAGTAGGAGGGCACGCTTGTCTTTTGCTCAGCTGTTCTATTGTTAGGAGTTGTGTACGCTATCAAAAAATAAATTTTGGTGTTGTACTTATTTTTATTATAAAAAAATAATAAAAATAATTATTACAAAAATGATAAAAATACACAAAAGTAATAATTTTTTTTGTACAAAAAAACAAGCGACAAAAATTATTACCACAATAATGATAAAAATACTCACAAATGTAATAAATCACCCACAAAAATAATAAATTTTTTATACCAAAAAATAGTTATATCAATATTGATAAAAATACTCACAACAGTGAAAAAGAATTTATAAATGTAATAAATTATTCATAAAAATAATAAATTTTTTAGTTATAAAATGACCTATAAAATTATAAAAATATTTATTAAAATAATAAATTTTGAATATATAATAATTTTTTTTTTTTTTGTTGATACTGCAGACAAATCCCTATTGTCATTTTCATATTCTACTTAGAAGACAACACATTTATGACAAGTCTATGAATCGAGTGGCTCATGAATGTTCGCTTGGTATGTTGAAAAGAAAAAAAAATATTAGGAAAGATATAAATAAAACGTTATTAAATTCCAAAGTTATCCTCACAGCAAGTGTATGGTTGAGAGAAGGCACAAAGAGGAAACTTTCCGTCAAAAAATCCAGTTCAATTGATAACATAGCTTTTTTAAAATTACTTCACATGCAACTTGTTTCCGACAAGGACAAGAGGCCGGCTGGCATATCTGAGACGACGTCTTTTCGGAAATCACATTTATAGAACGCAAGGACACTGACTGGCGTGCCTTTCTGCATAAAAGAACACGTTTTTATTTGTTTGATGATTGATAGTGTTTGAATTAATTTATGTATATTTTAATTATTTTTTTTTAATTTAATCAAAAGTAAGACATTTATATTGAAACTAAAAAATTTATAAATAATAAATTAAAATTAAAATTTAAGATATTTAAATTTACGGTCTACTGTTGTTACCATTTGAACAATACTTCAAATTGTACACTCATTGTCCTTCCGATCATCGGAAGAAAAGCTAACTAAAATCCGGGAATGGAATGTACTCTCCCCACCGTCCACACAATTGGAAGAAAAATTAAAGCAAAGAAAGAACGAAGGCATAATATGCTTGAAAAAGTGGAGTCTCTAATAGTATTGTTTGGTTTGAATGATAGAAAATATGGAAGATAGAAAAATAGAAGTAATGAATTTTTTGTCAACGAAGGAAAGAAACTTTTTTTCTCTTTATTTTGTTTGGTATGATGGATGAAAAATTGGAAGACAACATTTTCATTATTTGGTATTAAAAGAAAAAGAAAAGGAAAAACAAAAGTAAATACTTTTAATTTATTATTATACCCTTAAATAAAAAAATAATTTTTACAATGATATAAGAGTTCAAAGCATTAATTTGCTATATTATCAAATAAATATATTTCAACAAATTAATATTTTCAATTTTACCTGTATAGAAAAATATAATTTCAGTTGAACAAACGAAAAATATAAATAATTTTTTGTAGTGTTTAAGCATGGAGATGATTCTAGATTGTAGTAGAAAGTTAAAAAAAAACGTTACAGTTACTTTATTGCAAAAATACATTGATTTTGTATAACAAATTAGAAAAGACAAGACACTTAGAGGGTATTATAGTAAATTAGCTTAGCCCTACTCAAAACTCCCATCCTCTCTCCAACTTTTGGCCCAAAAGTGGACGGACTGAAAATGGTGGTGGGCGTATGTCATCATGTCAAGTGACGGTGCTAGCAGCCAAGTAGAGTGTGATCCACGCTGAACATGAACTACCGTGGAGGAGGCTATGCTCATTCAAGTATTGAAAGAACTTTGTGTCTATGAATGGAAGTGTTAGAATGACAAGCTTTGCTCGGGTTATCTTCAAATATTAGAGCACAACTTAAAGGATGCTTTCCCAGCGATTGACATTCGGGCCTCACCACATATTGAGTCGAAAATTGAAGCCTAGAAAAAGCAGTACAACTCTTTGTATTCAATGCTAAACACATCCGGTTTTGGATGGAATGATTGCGACAAGAAAGTAGATGTGTATGGTGAAGATATCTGGGTGGAGTACCTGAAGGTTTTACTAATCCCTNTTAAATTCCAAAGTTATCCTCACAGCAAGTGTATGGTTGAGAGAAGGCACAAAGAGGAAACTTTCCGTCAAAAAATCCAGTTCAATTGATAACATAGCTTTTTTAAAATTACTTCACATGCAACTTGTTTCCGACAAGGACAAGAGGCCGGCTGGCATATCTGAGACGACGTCTTTTCGGAAATCACATTTATAGAACGCAAGGACACTGACTGGCGTGCCTTTCTGCATAAAAGAACACGTTTTTATTTGTTTGATGATTGATAGTGTTTGAATTAATTTATGTATATTTTAATTATTTTTTTTTAATTTAATCAAAAGTAAGACATTTATATTGAAACTAAAAAATTTATAAATAATAAATTAAAATTAAAATTTAAGATATTTAAATTTACGGTCTACTGTTGTTACCATTTGAACAATACTTCAAATTGTACACTCATTGTCCTTCCGATCATCGGAAGAAAAGCTAACTAAAATCCGGGAATGGAATGTACTCTCCCCACCGTCCACACAATTGGAAGAAAAATTAAAGCAAAGAAAGAACGAAGGCATAATATGCTTGAAAAAGTGGAGTCTCTAATAGTATTGTTTGGTTTGAATGATAGAAAATATGGAAGATAGAAAAATAGAAGTAATGAATTTTTTGTCAACGAAGGAAAGAAACTTTTTTTCTCTTTATTTTGTTTGGTATGATGGATGAAAAATTGGAAGACAACATTTTCATTATTTGGTATTAAAAGAAAAAGAAAAGGAAAAACAAAAGTAAATACTTTTAATTTATTATTATACCCTTAAATAAAAAAATAATTTTTACAATGATATAAGAGTTCAAAGCATTAATTTGCTATATTATCAAATAAATATATTTCAACAAATTAATATTTTCAATTTTACCTGTATAGAAAAATATAATTTCAGTTGAACAAACGAAAAATATAAATAATTTTTTGTAGTGTTTAAGCATGGAGATGATTCTAGATTGTAGTAGAAAGTTAAAAAAAAACGTTACAGTTACTTTATTGCAAAAATACATTGATTTTGTATAACAAATTAGAAAAGACAAGACACTTAGAGGGTATTATAGTAAATTAGCTTAGCCCTACTCAAAACTCCCATCCTCTCTCCAACTTTCGGCCCAAACGTGGACAGACTGAAAATGGTGGTGGGCGTATGTCATCATGTCAAGTGACGGTGCTAGCAGCCAAGTAGAGTGTGATCCACGCTGAACATGAACTACCATNATAGTGTTTGAATTAATTTATGTATATTTTAATTATTTTTTTTTAATTTAATCAAAGGTAAGACATTTATATTGAAACTAAAAAATTTATAAATAATAAATTAAAATTAAAATTTAAGATATTTAAATTTACGGTCTATGTTGTTACCATTTGAACAATACTTCAAATTGTACACTCATTGTCCTTCCGATCATCGGAAGAAAAGCTAACTAAAATCCGGCAATGGAATGTACTCTCCCCACCGTCCACACAATTGGAAGAAAAATTAAAGCAAAGAAAGAACGAAGGCATAATATGCTTGAAAAAGTGGAGTCTCTAATAGTATTGTTTGGTTTGAATGATAGAAAATATGGAAGATAGAAAAATAGAAGTAATGAATTTTTTGTCAACGAAGGAAAGAAACTTTTTTTCTCTTTATTTTGTTTGGTATGATGGATGAAAAATTGGAAGACAACATTTTCATTATTTGGTATTAAAAGAAAAAGAAAAGGAAAAACAAAAGTAAATACTTTTAATTTATTATTATACCCTTAAATATAAAAAATAATTTTTACAATGATATAAGAGTTCAAAGCATTAATTTGCTATATTATCAAATTAATATATTTCAACAAATTAATATTTTCAATTTTACCTGTATAGAAAAATATAATTTCAGTTGAACAAACAAAAAATATAAATAATTTTTTGTAGTGTTTAAGCATGGAGATGGTTCTAGATTGTAGTAGAAAGTTAAAAGAAAAAGTTACAGTTACTTTATTGCAAAAATACATTGATTTTGTATAACAAATTAGAAAAGACAAGACACTTAGAGGGTATTATAGTAAATTAGCTTAGCCCTACTCAAAACTCCCATCCTCTCTCCAACTTTTGGCCCAAAAGTGGACGGACTGAAAATGGTGGTGGGCGTATGTCATCATGTCAAGTGACGGTGCTAGCAGCCAAGTAGAGCGTGATCCACGCTGAACATGAACTACCGTGGAGGAGGCTATGCTCATTCAAGTATTGAAAGAACTTTGTGTCTATGAATGGAAGTGTTAGAATGACAAGCTTTGCTCGGGTTATCTTCAAATATTAGAGCACAACTTAAAGGATGCTTTCCCAGCGATTGACCTTCGGGCCTCACCACATATTGAGTCGAAAATTGAAGCCTAGAAAAAGCAGTACAACTCTTTGTATTCAATGCTAAGCACATCCGGTTTTGGATGGAATGATTGCGACAAGAAAGTGGATGTGTATGGTGAAGATATCTGGGTGGAGTACCTGAAGGTTTTACTAATCCTTTGCATCCATTAATAATAATAAACCAAGATTACTTGTATATATTATGCCCTTGTAATTTTTCAATTGACAATGTAGAAAGACAAAGAATGCGAAGATGATGCGTGGTAGATCATGGTCATTGTATGATGATTTGGTCATTATCTTTGGAAAAAATAGGGCAACATGCGAGTTTGCCCAAGGACTAGAGAAAATGATCGTAGATAATTCAGCTGCTACGGATGTCCCTGAGGATGCCAATATAAAAGCTCATCCACCTGGTGGAATGGATGACGTTAGCCACTCTCAAAGTGTAACTTAGGGTAAGGAGGCTGTGAATGTCACCCCACAGACAAAAACAAACTAGTGATCTAAGCGATTCAATGGCTACAAGTCTTTCCTAGATATGTAAGGTATTTGGTGATTACGTTGTTTCAAGCGAAAACTAGCTAGCAAGCATTACACAAAGAGTAGGCCATGACCAAGATGCATCTACAAATAAATGTGTCATCCTAGCAGAGTTGTCAAAACTAGATGGCCTTACAATGGCACACCGTCAGGAGGCAGGATACAAAATTGCTTCAGACAACATAAAAGTTGATATTTTCTTTAGCTTGCCCGTGGAAAAGCGAGCACTTTGGGTTGGTAGCATATTGTGGCCTAAATTAGATGTTTATCAAGGTTGTATGTAAAGTTATTCGTGCCCTCTTGTGAACTAAATTTGGGTTGACCCATGTGTCACATTTCCTTTAACAACTTATGTATGATGTGGATGTTTAACTTATTAATTAGATGTTTTTCTTGTATGTTGTTCACTTATTATGACCATGTGACAAATTTAGTTTTAGTTAACTTTGTAATGGGAAGGCGAGGACACTTCTATGTTGTCTTTGTTGGACGACAAGTTAGTGTTTATAGGACATGAACGGAGTGTCATATGTAGATTAATGCATACCCTGGTATATTGTACAAATCATATGACCTGTATACCGAGGCAGAAAATGATTTGCGCATGTTTATTAAACAACATGATGGTACAATAGAGGTGCAACCTTTGAACACCATTCAAGTCTATTTGAATCAACCAACATTGGCAAATCAACTTCCTGAAGATACAATGGACATTAACGTATCAACACCTACACCAGTCCACGATCGTCAGTTCGTTATATGTGTAAAATATGTTGTTTTATTGGTTTTGGGTATGGTGTTCACCCATATAATTTACTCCTTCCTGGGTAGATTTGGATGAATTATGTATGTTGATCATATGTAGGTTTGTGAAGACTTTTGCATGACTTTGTAACTTGTTTAAGAACTTTTTTGTTTTATTATCCATATGACTATTTTCTATGTATGTATGGTTATTGATGATGACTTGAAAATATATTGATTTTTTTAATTGTTGTGGTATTTGTTAACAATGAAGCTACCAGACATGATTGAGGATGAAGTTAATGTCATACTTGACTTATTAGTTGAGTTTAAGAATCATGGGAAATTACCTATAGCAAATGGGTATTCAGAAAGACTACTTGATGCACTGTTTAAATGTATGAGACGAAGGATGCCTAGGTTTTATCTGTCTATGAGTGATATGTTGAGGGTAATCCTTTTCTGGGAACGTTGGTATAATAGCATTGTTGAGATGTTAAACAGTGACATATTTGTTTGGAACACACAGACTACGTGTATTGTTGAAGGCCCATCGCCTGGTGGTTTGAATTTCATTCAAGTAAGTGATTCCAATTAATTTGTTTCACGTTTGTGTTGATACAAATTGATTTATTACTCTTACATGTTTGTAATTTTATGGTTCTATATTTTCACTTGACACATTTATTACAGGATGATGGTTTTGTTTGTAACTATTGTTTAGATCCTTGTCCAAACTTTTCATTGTTGGAAGTTATTTTCAAGAATGATGTACCAACCTAGAGCCAATAACACATTGATAGCAGTGTTGGATCATGTCTATCAATAAATTCGAGGAGGAGGTAATTGTATGTCGTAGTTATTAATGATGATTGACTTCCTCCTCTGTCATGTAACAAAAATTTCGAATGTTTTTGGGGATGTATTTACGTTGACTTTGATTAGGCTAGTATAATGTTGTCACATTTTGTTATGTATTATATAAGATAACATTATTTTCACTTGTTATTGTTAACAAATATTCACCATGTTGCCTTAAGTTTTGTTGTAGGTTTTTATAAGACTACATTTATTACAATTATGTATGTTTCATACATAACTATTATGTATTACTCGTATGTTAGTCCATGGTTGTTAGCAACACATTACTACATAGTTGGAGTTGGTTTTTTATATTCAATTATTTGAATCTAATATACATGGTTTACCCTTATATAAATTATTAACTTTTCTAAAAAAAAAGTTATTATTTAATTTATATGTTTTTATGTATATGTGAAAAATGTATAATTTTATTAGGATAATCCACTAATCCAAACAATATGATATGATTGGTTTGAATTGGAATAGATAAATGCATGGGTAGAATGGTAAACTATTATAAAATTTTTTGTGTAATCTATGTGGCCCATTGAATTATATATTTATTTTCCAAACAAAGGTTGAGATTGTATATATTCAAAGGTTAGAGATTTAAAGTGAATGAGTGAGTTTGAGTTGGATGAGTTAGGATATAAAAAAAGAAATCATACCCTATCCAAACCTAGCACCCAAACACACCCGTAGAGTTTTAGAAGAAAAAAGGATGCTATTTTTGAAAAAAATAGCTCCTAAATGCTTCACAACAAGATGTTTGCTACTAAATGTATCTTGTGTAAATATCAATTATATGTGATTGCGACAAAAAAAAGAAAAAAAGCAAAAATGGGATACCTCAGGTATCATATGTCTTGAAAAATATACTTA
>CAUOFW020008658.1:292651-318491 GCA_963454935.2 Ilex paraguariensis
ATTTTTTTTTTTTTTTTTTTCGGGTAAGTAAGACATGTGAACTTGGAAAAAAACACGATATGTTGGTTACGAGTGGCATGTGAGCCATAAGTTTGTAGTCTTAGATACTTTCAAACATTCCCAACAACTAAATGGATTTACTAAATGGATTTACTAGAAGAATTAGTCAAAAAAAAAAAAAAATCAACAAAATCCATATTATGTAATGGAAGGACATGAGAACATTATTTTCTAGGTATGAATTGCAAACAAAGGTTATCCGTACTAGAGAATGTGAGCACACCTGGTACATTGATAGCTGAGGGACACAAAAGAGTAATGTTATTGAGATTTAATTTGTTGATCTAATTCACTATAACATTTGAATTAATTGTGGGTTTCATTAAATATTAGAATTTGGTGTTTATTCAATGGTTTCAATGAAGTCATGTCATTAGGTCAGCAAAATATGTCAGATTTTTAGGTCCAAATAGCATTTTTTGAAAATAAAGAAAAATTTTCAACCACACTGCCTTTACTTTATTATATCTTCAAGGACACTCCCTCTACTTTCTGAATCTTCAGTGATACAGCTGTCAGATTTAAAATATTAACTAAAATACAATTTTACGAAATTGCCTATGATATATTTGAAGACAAATTTTATCCACACCCATTCTAGATAAGTATATCTTTAATGAGACATTTTCTAGATAAGTATATCTTCAATGAGACTTCTTCTGTTTTCTAATTTTTTTTAACGTATTAAAATTCGATTCAAGCTAATTAAAATTTATTTTTTTACATATTAAAATTTGAGCCAATTAATATTTTTTTTTATGTATTAAAATTTGGGCTAATTAAAATTTTATTTGAGCCAATTAAAAATTATTTTTTCATTGACTCAAATCAAAATTTAATCAATTCGCATTGAATTTTAATCAGCATAAATTTTAATATATAAAAAAATATAAATTTTAATTGACTCAAATTTTAGTAAATCGAATTTTAATAGACACAAATTTTAATAAGTAAAAAAATATAAATTTTAATCGACTCAAAAAAGAATTTTAATTGGTGCTAGTAACTCGGGTAGAGTTCAAATCGACTCAAATTTTAATATTATCTTTTCCGGTATGCATTATATAGTAACTTTGGCATCTAGCCAAAAAAAATATGGAAACTTTTGTTGGTTTCCCATCTAGTACTTTTACTTAAATTTGCATTTTCTTTTGGGTTCTGCAGAATATCTTGGAAACTGGAAAGTTAGTGCTCATTAGTATCATAACTCTTAGTTTTGAAGATCAACTATTCAATCAACTAGTTTTTCAGTCTCATTACTTACAATGTAGTCCATCTCATTATTTATGATTTCTTTTTGAAAAACCTAAATCTATGTTAAAGGATTTGATTCTATTGATAAAAGTATTAATGAATCCCAATAAGAAGTAACTCAAAAACACTAAGCTTTATGTAGAAAATAAAACTCACAGCCCACAATACATAGCAGAGTTCACTGTCAACACCTTAACAGTACTCTATCCTAACTATGCTACCATTCATATTTGTAAAGAGAATACATTCTTTATAGGCAGCCTGTAAACCAATGGGTAAAACCATCCTCGATCGCCTTTCTACTTTGCTTACTCCTGACTTCCTTCGTCGATTTTGTTTCCTTCTCCATGATCAACTTCTTCTCCTAGTCCTTCAATGTTTGGTTCAGCGGATGATGTGAGTGTGAGCTCCTTCTTCTTTTGGAGGAATGTGAGGAGTCCAGCAAGGGCAATGTTTGTATCTTCACTTTTCATGAGTTCTTCCGCAACCTCAGCAGGGGTTACCTCCACCTCGGTTATGAGCGTTTCGATCTCACTAAACATACAATGACCTTCGCCTAAACCAAGGTAATTAGAAGCAAGGATCTTAAACCCACATGGAGTGCAGTAGGACATGTGGATGTGCATGTCCATTCGGCCTGGTCTCAGCAATGCAGGGTCTAATCTCTCTTTGTGATTAGTCGTAAACACGATTATCCTCTCATCACCACAGCTTGACCATAGCCCATCAATGAAATTAAGTAACTCCGATAGCGATAGCTGTCATATGAGAGATAGACCAATTATGGACTAGTTTAAATGACAAAAAAAAGTTATTTTCTTGGAAATTTTACTAATAAGCATTATTTTTCCCCATAAAAATATCCATTAAGTCATATCATTTTTGTTTTATATAAATGCAATTTTATTTTTAATATTTTATTTCAATTAAGTCATAATGCCATTATATTTCAATTTTAACTTTACTCCTTAGTTACCAAATTTTTTTTATTTTTTTGCATTCTTATGTCAATTCGGTGGCATACTTTTAGATCATTTCAATTACTATGTGACGTTGTATTCTTTTAGGTATGTCAACTTCGACGGCACACCCTAGGGGCTTTTACATTACTGTGCGATGTGCTTTCATCATTACAATACGATAATTCTTACTTCGATTAAAATAATATTATTATATTACAGATTTATTAATATATTATTTGTGGTTTTTGATTATTCTACTAATTTATATTGAATTTAAAATAATTAAGCTAGCTATTTCTTTTAGTGTTTCTGTCAAAAAAGACATTAAATGTTTTAAGATAAATTTGTTGGTTCTTCGCCGAAGAAGACGAACACAAGTCGCTGACGTATAAGTTTTGCAGTAGTTAGAGATGAGTGGGTCGGTCATAATTGGGTTTGAGTAATATTACATGAATTTGAAATTTAGATTTGATAATTTCAATTATTGATTTTACTGTAGATTCTTGTATTTATTGGGACCTACTGCCTATTCAATTATTGAGATTATCAAGTCTAATTTTTAAATTTATTTTTTAAATTCATGTAAAATTAGTCATTGGCCGAGGCACCGACGATAAGGGTTGTTGAGCTAGAAACAGAGAGAGAGAGAGAGAGAGAGAGAGCTATGCGAGAGTCTTAGAGACAGCCAAAAGGGGGTGATAAAGGAAAGTGGGGAGAGAGAAAAGCAGAGAGAGACGGTGGTGGATTAGGTGGGAGGAAAAAAAAGAAGAAAAGAAAAGGGAAAAGAAAGAAAAATAGGTGGGTCCAAGTGTTTGGATTATAAGTGGGTCGTGGGATTGGGGTCATTGCTGTATTTTGAGTGTTAGTCTGTTTTGGCACTGGTTTCATATTTGAAAGAGTAATCCTATGTTGATTAAAATTTTAAATTAAATTAAGAATTTAAATGATATGATAAAATATTATTTAGAATTTTTATTAGAGTTTAAATGACATGATACCAAACAAAGATGTTCACGTCAACTACCATATCATTTAAACTCTTAATTTAATTCTAAAATTCGATCAGTATAATATTACGGTATCCAAAAATATCTCAATAGATTCAATATATATGGTACACTCTCGGTCATTTAATGAAACGGATCTCAACGAATCTTTTTTTTCCGATCGATTAACATTCCTATCCCACCTTATTTCCTTCCTACCTTTTTTTCCGCACACAAAAAAGCAAAAAGAAAAAAAAAAACATAACACAACTTTCATCAACTAAAAGTGCACAGAAGAGTGAACATGTAGAGTACCTGTCCCCTCATGTGCTTGTTGTCATCTCCTTCAACTTGACGATTCCCCAAGTCAAGGCCGCAATCAATGTCCTCAATCACAAGAATCGACCGATTTGCAGTAGAGAGCAGTAGGTTTTTAGGGCTAGAATATTGCATGAGTTTTGACATCTCCAAATCATAAATGTGGAATTTGAGATAGTTAGCCATGGCTGCGATCAAGCTTGACTTACCAGTTCCGGGAGGGCCATACAAGAGATACCCACGTTTCCATGCTTTACCAACTCTTCGATAGTAATCTCTTCTCCTCACAAATCTGTCCAAGTCCTCTATCAGTTCCTTCTTGAGTTTTGGATCCATTGCCAATGTGTCAAAAGTAGATGGATGGTCCAGATTAACAGATCCATCCCCCATAGAAGAGTTTCCAAACGAATAGAGCTTTACCAACTTGTTCTCTTCTTGAATAGCTTTTGATCTCTCCAATACATAGGGCAAATAAGAGCTCAATACCTTTTCCTTATATTTCCTTTCGAAGCGTAGCTCAAATGATTTCAACTCATCTGTGTCCCCATCACTGTCCCGTTTCTCGTTGCAGATCATTTGCCATGTCAAATGGATTCCTTGGAACACATCAATAATCTTTTCCCCTTTTTCGATGGTGACTGAGATGTTCTTGTCTTTGGGTGCCTTGAAAACCTTGAGCCGATCAATTGAAGGGGTGATTTTGGTGCGCAAGAAGATCTCGGAAGCCCCAAAGATCTCATTGATGGAGAGTCCATCGTATTCATGAATGACGAGAGTCATCATCATCTCAAAAAAAGAAGATAAATCTTTGGCCAGGCTACCAAGTTTTGATAGTATTTTCTCTTGGATTTGTTGGGGGATAAGCTGGTTGGCCAAGCGTTGGAGTTCATAAATCACAGTTCGAACTGTGAATGCTAATGCAGTGAAAGTGGTGTATGCAGAAAATAATGCCGCCGGTGAAGGCATGCTTGCAAAATCAAACATGTTCGACATTTTTCCTATATATGAATGACAACTTGCAGGTAAATGGAAATGGAAATCATCATTCCTTGTTATATACTGTGTTGGGTTGGGTTGGGTTGGGACGGCATGTGATAGACATCGTGTCATGTTATGTAGAATTATCTTTTAATAATAAAATATCCGCTCTGCAAACTACCAATATAATTACCTTCTGCCCTTCATCAATTTCCACAATCACTAGTAAAATGGTCCTAATTACCAAAATAAGAAAATAAAATTCATTTAAAGTGTGAAATCAAATCTATCGGGAGAAAGAGGATGTTGAGGCAATGGAGACGATGGCTATACTCAGTTAATAAATCCTTCAAATAATTTATTGCTATGTCTGTGACGAAAATTGCAATTGTCGAGCTCTAGTATATTCCGTCAAATCTTATTATATTGACGTTGACAGAATAAATAGTTAAAATTAAAGGAGTTACTACATTGTAATATTTTTAATACATTTAAAGTTCGATATAAAAAATCTGACCTTTAAAGGTATAAAGTAAAAATTCTTAAATCTTTTAGGGGGTACAAAATATAATTATTTGGGTGAAGAGTAATAGGATGGAAATATGGATGCAAGGAGATTTGGATGGGAAGAAAAATTTTGAATGGAAAAATGTTTTGGAGAGGGTAGAGAAATTACAAAGGAAAAAAAATTGATTTTTTTGGTGGTTAGAACATTTAGTTGGACTAACTAGTGTTTGACAATATACAACATAAATATTGGATAATAGTTATTTAATTTAATCGATTTGTTTGGTTAAAAAAATATTTTATCATATTAATGTTGAATTAACAAAAATATTCTAAATTAGTGTTTGTTATATTGATGACAACCTGATTTTATTGGTTGAGAGTTATACTAGTAAATGTATAGAAATAATACATTTGAGTCAGATTATAATATCACATCTCTTGGTAGTATTAAAATACTTCCATAATATAAGTTTATCATACAAAAAATATAAATAAGTATACGATTAGTATATATTTTTGAAATAAATACAATATTAAATTTGTTTACAAACAAAATATTAGACTGATTAAATAAAAAATAGTACAATTTAATATTTAATCCCCTCATAATATATCTATCAAACAAAGTCATGGGGGTATTAGGGGGAGTCTATAGTAAAAAGACATACAAGCCCTTTGTATAGGAATCACTGGGTAGTAAATGATTTCCATCAACGTGAGGACTGTCGGTTAGGGAATCTCCAGAATATTACTTAAGTACTTTGTGGTGAACAGCTTCACGGTTAAGAGTATCTCTAACAAAGTTATGTATTATAATTATTTAAAAATTTATTTATTTTTTATTTTAACTGTTCATTTTTTCAATACACACATTATAACATATTTTTTTATATTTTAACTACTATTTTTAAATTTTATTTCACATATTTTGTATCTTTGTTAAGATGGTTGAAGAGAGAGAAAGAGAAAAAGCGAGAGAGAGAGAGAGAGAGAGAGATATCAAAGTAAGACGAAAAATGGAAAAGAGAGGTGATAAAGAACATGAGGAGAGTTTATTTATACAAGTTGTTGCAATAATGCTCTCTATATTTAGAGCATCAGTGTAGTAAAAAGTTATTTTAGAACATCTAAATATAATCAGTTGAAACATGATTTTTGTCTTTGGTTAATTAAATTTTAGTTATTTGAGAGTTTTATATATTCTATTGGAGATGTTCTAAAACAATACTGACCGGAGCCAACTTGGAGCTACGTGGGTGGAAGGTTCTTGAAATTTAGAAAATCTTCAATAGTACTATCTATTTTTAGACGATATGTGTAATAAAAATTTAAAATAGAGAGACGACTAAGATGATTCATGGAAGGTGGTGCATGAGGCGGCTAAAAAAGTTTATAACTATGCTAAAGTCTTGAATCATATAATGTAATGAGATAGTGAGAGATAAAACGCATAAAACATTTTTTATTTTTATTAGTTGGTGCACATGTGCGTTACACGTGGACCATTTCGAGTATCAAATATTACTCATTGTTGATATTAAAAACCATTAACTTCAATAAATCATATAGATTCGTCGTGCCTTTGTCAGCTTTTGGAAACAAGTTTTTGAACTCTCTTGCTAGTTAGATCTCGACTTTAAGTTAGGAGGTATACATTATTTAGTATTTACGAAAAATAATTAAGAAGATAGTCAATAACCAAGAATTAGAATCAATAGTTCACTAATAAATTCATGATTTTGATAACTCAACAAAATCAAAAGGAGAATTATCACATGTTGATTTAGGTAATTCAAGAACTCCTCATCTTCAAGTTTGAATATTTCCAATTTGCTCTTGGGCCCTTTCTTGATACCTTCTTGACTCATCTTTTTTATCTTGGGAACCTTACTCTGGCTTTCTACTTCTTGGAGGAGATATGCCTTGCCTCCATTTTAGCGTTTGTGCATGTCATCATCTTCTCCAACTATTGCGTGAGTATGTTGCGTGGGTGATAACTATTATTGTTGCACTCTTGTCACAAATCAATCAAACATTCTTTTTTTTTTGCCATGACATAACAGACTTAAATTAAGCTAATAATTTAAAAGAGGAATCATGCAACTCAACTTAAGCAGAGTGTTCCTTTAATTGAATTTAGTTATCTATAATCCAAGTTTGTTGTCACTCCAAACTGCTTGAGTGGTTAGCAATAGCAAAATAAGAATTGTACCCAAATAGAAGTTTAGTGGTGTTTTGTTAACATTTATATATATTGGAAATTCTGTATAATTTCATCATTACCCACACAAAAGAATACAAAAATAACTCTTGACCTATGACAAGTTTTTAGCCAAATAAAATTCAATGTCTTATGTTAACCAAGATTAATGAAAAATTAATAGTTAATTATAGGAAAGAGAAGTTTATATAGAGAACCTTTGTAATAGTTTATAATAGCAAAATTAAAGGAAAAGGGAAGTCATGGAGAGAATATATCTCTTAAAAGACAAATAAATAACTAA
Source organism: Ilex paraguariensis (assembly GCA_963454935.2). Lineage (NCBI taxonomy): Eukaryota > Viridiplantae > Streptophyta > Magnoliopsida > Aquifoliales > Aquifoliaceae > Ilex > Ilex paraguariensis. Next base: position 300,224 of record CAUOFW020008658.1, read on the forward strand.
TTAGACATCTTAATTGATGTCTTAGTCCTAAAATTTCTCATATTGACCAATTGCTTGAGTTTCTTGATGTCTAAAACTTATGAATGTATTCTGGGAAACTCGATCGATTTGGCCAAGTTTTCTATGTTACAAATAAATCGAGACAATATATTCATTTTTGTTTTCTGTCCTCTTCCATTCGTAATCGTATGATTTTCTCATCAAATTCTATTTGATTTTAAATAATTAGTGTTCATTTCAATAAATAATTTTCTTATCAAAGCACAGAGTTTACTTTATAAAAGTACTACAATCACTAACATCCAAATTCACTTACTTTCTTCATAAAAATTCAAATTTGCTTTCACCTAAATAGACTTAATACTATAACTACGTCTTTTTCCGGAAGGTAATATTACAATTACCTCATTAAGTAGAGAATATAAGAATCGATGTTTAATTTTATTGAGTTGAGAACCTAGAAATCAACTTCCAAGTTTTTGGCCAGGTCTTGTATTTTTTCAGCAACTAAATGAAAATATTGTTCACAAAAAATTGAAAGTTAAATTATCTACTTGTGCAAGTAGAAAGGCAAGAAATTTTTTTGAAATGACAATACATAATGCATAGTTTAGTTTGAGGCATTAACCAATTTACCTTAAGATTATGGTTTGGAAATCTAGTAAAATCACACCTAGTTGGAGATATTTAGATCTACATCTAGTATACTTACTGAATTGATTATAAGTAAAACCCAACATTTGGTCATGCATTCAAAATTTGTAAGGAAAAAAAATCAAGAATCAAGTGTGAGAAGGAAAAAGATTGCCATTAATTTGTAAACAAAATATATAATTAATACGATATAGACACTGGGATATGACAAAGTTCAAAAATATAAGACGCATGTATGTCAAAGATACAACTAATTAAAATAATATAATATATTTTTAGACAATAATAAAATTATAATATATTAAAAAAAAGCATATTTTATAATAATATTAATAATAAGATCTAGCAAATATTATTTTTTTGTAAAATAGATCAAAATAAACATCCATAATTTTCATCAAACATCATTACATACATTAACATTCATACTACATAAGTTACATAACAAAAAAAACACAAAAAAAAAAAAAACACACACACACACACACACACACCAAGCTACAATCATTTAAAAAAAAATATTGGTCGTATTCGATTGAACTCATTATTCAAGACACTTCCAGTTGTATCGGACATATGTCTGGTTGTGTCCAACCCTGGCACAACACCCTCGAGAAGTATATACATGCTTTCTAGTCTGCAATTGACCCACTATTTCGATTTGTTGTTATTATGTGATGTGCCTCACCAATTAATGGGATATCGCAAGCTTCCATTACCTAAAAGTGGCGTTCTGGATTATTTTTTTATTATATTCCTTGTGTGTCGTATAAAACATCTAGCCAAGGAAATAAAGAAAGATAATACATTCATAAACCTAATTGATGTAGACACTATATATACTTTTAAACACAAATCAATGTCAGCCCCTTTTAATTATATGCTCAGAAGAAAAAAAAACATAAAGATTTCAAAATTGTATGTAGTCCATAACTGCCTATAGAAACTCATGTGGGCTCACATTGAGACACAAAAATTGTTAAGTATACGCATTTTATAAACAAAAGTCATTGCTAAAGTTTGATTATACCAGGAATAAACATGTCCCTTGAAGTTCCTTGACTTCCAATTCTTTCGAGTGAGCTCTCCAAATCAAAGGATGAGTATAGATTTGCAATGTAGATAAATTTTAAATAAGGAAAAAGTTCCTCAATGGAATAACTCGCATTAAAGATTTAATTGTAACATTCACAAATTTAGTCTTTCTAATGTTATTGAGTCCTACCTAAAAAAATTGTCGGACCCATCAGATTATAATTAACACCAGAGAATGGTGAAATTAGACACTTGATTGTCTAAGTTTATATTCAAAATTGTCTAGAATATACCAATGGGCAACAAGAATGAAATGTCATAGTAATAGCAACAAATATCATAACCAGTAAGTGCCCTAGACCATTGCCTATTTCTATCAAGTTGCTCAACTTGCATCCGAGAAAACCTGTACAATAATATCAAAGAAATCGAATGAGGACATTAATCAAATTAGGAATATAAACTATTTGCAAAGATATAAAGGGATAAAAAAATCTGCTACATGTAAAAAATAATTAAAGCTAAATATTAGTGAACCTCGAGTTAAGAACATGTTGAATGTCATCTAATGAAGAGTTAATGATTTCATATCCATCAGGAAGCAATAAACTTTCTTTGTTCGAAGATTGTGTAAACCTGGTGTCCTGTTCCAAGGCTATGAGTGTATGCATGAGATTTCTGGCATCTTCCTNAACATAAAGATTTCAAAATTGTATGTAGTCCATAACTGCCTATAGAAACTCATGTGAGCTCACATTGAGACACACAAATTGTTAAGTATACGCATTTTATAAACAAAAGTCATTGCTAAAGTTTGATTATACCAGGAATAAACATGTCCCTTGAAGTTCCTTGACTTCCAATTCTTTCGAGTGAGCTCTCCAAATCAAAGGATGAGTATAGATTTGCAATGTAGATAAATTTTAAATAAGGAAAAAGTTCCTCAATGGAATAATTCGCATTAAAGATTTAATTGTAACATTCACAAATTTAGTCTTTCTAATGTTATTGAGTCCTACCTAAAAAAATTGTCGGACCCATCAGATTATAATTAACACCAGAGAATGGTGAAATTAGACACTTGATTGTCTAAGTTTATATTCAAAATTGTCTAGAATATACCAATGGGCAACAAGAATGAAATGTCATAGTAATAACAACAAATATCATAACCAGTAAGTGCCCTAGACCATTGCCTATTTCTATCAAGTTGCTCAACTTGCATCCGAGAAAACCTGTACAATAATATCAAAGAAATCGAATGAGGAGATTAATCAAATTAGGAATATAAACTATTTGCAAAGATATAAAGGGATAAAAAAATCTGCTACATGTAAAAAATAATTAAAGCTAAATATTAGTGAACCTCGAGTTAAGAACATGTTGAATGTCATCTAATGAAGAGTCAATGATTTCATATCCATCAGGAAGCAATAAACTTTCTTTGTTCGAAGATTGTGTAAACCCGGTGTCCTGTTCCAAGGCTATGAGTGTATGCATGAGATTTCTGGCATCTTCTTTGGTAATACTTCCCACAGACCAAACACGCATAAACATTCAAATTCGAAAGAGAAATAGAACAAAACTTCTCAAAATCAAAATCGAAAACCTACAAACAAAAAGCTATAAAAGTCAAATGCATCTGCAAATAAAAGCACATAAAGCCACTACCACCTCATGAATAATGAGATGTGCTAAAAAAGAAATTCAGTATGCTCGTGAAATAGCTTCTGCCTCTTGGAGTCCTCGACCATTGTATTCTCTTATTCTTCTTTCTTTGTTTTCATTCTATTCACACATAGTCCAAATTTTTGGTGAATTGAAAGTAATTGGAGGATTGATAAGATTATGGATTGATGCCCACAAATTGATACAACAAAGAGCCAAAATTTTGAAATATAACAAATCAGAGAAATGAGAGAATGGAAGACAGAGAAGATGATCGAGAATAACACTTTTTGTATCAACTGAGAAAAATTTATTTGTTGTGGGAGACAATGAGTTGTAAAAATTTTAGGGTTAATTTAAGGAAATTAAATATAATCAGTATATTAATTAAATTAAATTAAATATAATCAGATGATCCTGCATTAGCATTGCTTGTTGAATAATGCAGCTAATCAATTTGATGCTAAGGGAAGATTAAAAGACAGTGGATATGATTGACTTTATACCAATAGTTAAGGATAAAAATGGTAGATATAGATTTTTTTGTTATAGGGTGTTTAAGTTGATTGGTACTTAAATCTAGCACATTACTATGCCTTTTTGGGGACTAATTGTACTTTAATGGAGTTTAAGTGATGACATTTCAAATCCTAAAGTGAACAAAGGCTCAAGAACAACAAACATCACACTTGAGTATAACACCAGTGCATTAGGGAACAAAATTGGAGAAGGTTGGAACAAAGCAAGAATGTTTGAACGCCAACTCACGTTCGAACGTCCACTTGAACTATGAGAAGACTAGACTGCTGAGACATGACGTGTTACAGTCAAGAAGGAAGACCCTGAAGTACTTGAGCACCATGTTCAAACGCCAACTCACGTTCGAATATCCACTTGATTTGATTGAAGACCTGGGTGATGAGTGCAAAGGGCCAAGATGTGCATGGAGTATGGAAATGGGTTTACATAGAAGACCACAGGTCACTTGAGTGAGGAGGTCAGAGCCCATCTGGCATTCGAATGCCCACAAATCAAAAACAATAGAAACATTCGAATGCCAGACAATGTTCGAACGCCTGTAAAGGAAAAATAGATACAACGTTCGAATGCCAATTCACGTTCGAATGTTCTTCACAAACAAACTGCAGAGTGGTTGACTTTCACTTGGACTTGTGCGGCATACACTATTCTTTCACCACCACCTTCCTCTTCCTTGCCTATAAATACTCCCCTTGGGAGAGCCTTTGGGGGAGGATGTTCTTGTAGAAGACAAGACTTGGTTTGTAAGGCTTAGACACCAAGAACTAGTCAAGAACTTGATGGAGGCTTAGACTCCCACTCATGTAGCTAGTCTTAGATGTATGTATATTTTCTTGTGTCAAGAAAGTTAGTTCATTTGTTGGTTGAGGAAGCAACCCTCCATCTTGTGGTTGAGGAAGCAACCCTCCATTTGTTGGTTGAGGAAACAACCCTCCATTTGTTGGTTAAGGAAGCCACCCTCCAAAAGTAACTAGTTCTCTTCTACTTTCATTGTTTATGTCTTTCACTTCCATTGCTTGCGCTTCTTTCTTTTTTAGAGGAGTGAAACTCTTCCACTTTTCTAGAGCTTTACCAAAGTCGTGAAGGGTGGACCGTGATTCATTCATTCTTCGTTGAAGATTGACTCCTTGTTTATTGTACTTTACATTGTAAGTTCTCTACTTGGAGGGATGATTATCACTTATTTTTCTAGCTTTACCCAAGCCATGAAGAGTGAGTAGTTCCTCATTCACTCTTTAGTAAGAGGTGATGAACATGTATTGATTATCCGGAAGTTATATTTGTGCATTTTCTTTATGCTTTAATGCTTTATATTCCACTTGTTTATTGAATGATTGATTGCATCTAGCAAAGCTAAGGGATTTTGTAGAACCAAGGGTTCTTTTAATGTCACGGATAACTCTTGCATGGAAAGACCCGTTGGTTCAAGGCAAGTACTCCGGCTAGATCTTCATGACAACATTTTAATTTTCACCATTATTGTGCTTTATCTAAAGAATGGAACATTAATGCCATGGTTGGATGCCTTGTATAAACACTTGCTTGTTTGTAGACGGATTAAATCTTAGCACAGACAATTCTTGTCAACTTCTAGAAAGGCATCAGAATCATCTTCTTAATTCTCACAGTCCATCTTTACCTTCCGATTAACTTGCTGTTGATGCGGGAGTTAATTGAGTTATAAAACACAAGTATAATAAATCGGATGATTAACTACATGTTCTAATCCTCAAGCTAAAGGGTGACTATTTTACATTTGACTTTATCTTATATTTTGTCTAGAAAACTCTTAGAAAGAATCTTCCATTCTATTCAAAGAAATCTCATAACTTTAAACTCTCAAGGTTTCCAATTACTTGGTCATTGTCATTGCTTACTTTAGAACACCAATCATAGTTTCATGTGGATTCGACTCCGGACTTAATCGGATTATTACTATAGCTTGACCGCCTACTTTTGGGTGTGCACATTTTGGATCAGGTTAAATTTTTGGCGCCGTTGCCGGGGAACCATAAAAGGTGTTTTATGGTAAAAGGTAAAAAGATCTCTCTTTTTTGTATAAATATTTGCTTCAATATGTATAAATTTGTTTTAATTTTTTTTATGTCTGAGGACGCTCCTCACTATCAAAATTTGCTGACAGAATCTTCTGGGTCTGTGAATCAACCAGAACCACCTTCACCTAGATCAATAGCAGACTCTTGTGAAAGTAAAATGACAAATGATGAGAGACAAGGAGAAATTCCTGTGAGAGAGGGGGAAGTGCCTAACATTTAAAATCTGCTGGATTACTTAAATCCCGCAAGAAATAGTGTTCACTCTTATTTTATCTTTCCTAAAGATGCATTCCTCTTTATTATAAAGANTCCTATTCTCTGTTTTTCAGCAGTTGGGTCTGGGAGAAATCAAACTCATAAGTGTCACACTTCAGTTGGCAAGTAGATCTGTCAAAATCCCTAGGGGTATTGTGGAAGATGTACTTGTCCAAATGGACAACTTTGTATTCCCTGTTGACTTCATCATCCTCGATACTCAGCCAGCAAAGCATTCAGAGAACCTAATTCCCATAATTCTTGGACGACCTTTCCTAGCAACTTCAAATGCACTAATCAATTGCAGGAATGGGGTCATGAAATTAACCTTTGACAACATGACTCTTGAGCTAAATATTTTTAATGTTGCCAAACACCTAGGAGAAGACAAAGAAGAGAGAGAAATAAATTTCAATGAGTCATTGGTTTAGGACCATCTGAATAAAAAATTTTGTGAAAATTTCATTGAATCCTCTCTGTCATAATCTATCACATTTGAGACAATAGATGATGATCCAAAGAATTACCCGACTCATGCTATTGATACATAGATCCCCAAATTCGAGGAACTTTCATCAAGTGACACAAAGCCACTCTCATCAAGTGACAAGCCACCAAAGCCTGAATTGAAACCTCTCCTATCTGCCCTCAAATATGCATTCCTAAGAGAGGATGAGTCATACCCAGTGGTAATTTTATCTAAGCTCACAGACTTGCAAGAGTCTAAACTGATTGAAATTCTTAAAAGCCATAAAAGCACCATTGGGTGGACCATCATTGATTTGAAAGGTATAAGCCCATTGATCTGCAATCATGTCATATACCTGAAAGAGGATTCAAAACCCTCTCGTCAAATGCAGTGACGAATGAACCCTCACATGAAGGAAGTTGTGAAAATGGAAGTGCTTAAACTCTTAGATGCAGGGATAATCTTTCCCATCTCCGATAGCAAATGAGTTAGTCCAACCCAAGTTATGCCCAAAAAGTCTAGGGTTATAGTGGTTAAAAATGATGCCAATGAACTAGTACCAACTAGAGTCGTAACAGGATGACGGACGTGTATTGACTATCGAAAACTCAATTTGGTGACTAAGAAAGACCATTTTTCTATTCCCTTTCTAGACCAGGTTTTAGAGAGAATTACAAGCTATGAATTTTCTTTTTTCCTGGATGGGTATTCCGGGTATAATCAAATTAANGATGACGGACGTGTATTGACTATCGAAAACTCAATTTGGTGACTAGGAAAGACCATTTTTCTATTCCCTTTCTAGACCAGGTTTTAGAGAGAATTACAAGCTATGAATTTTCTTTTTTCCTGGATGGGTATTCTGGGTATAATCAAATTAAGATAACACTCAATGATCAAGAGAAAATCACATTCACATGCCCCTTTGGCACTTTTGCATTTAAAAGGATGCCATCCGGATTTTGTAACACTCCTGCAACATTTCAAAGATGCATGCTAAGTCTTTTCAGTGACATGATCGAGAAAATTTTGGAATTGTTCATGGATGACTTCTCTGTTTATGGTGACTCGTTTGATTTGTGTCTGGCCAATCTAGAAAAGGTGTTGATAAGGTGTCAAAAAGCCAATCTAGTGCTTAATTGGGAAAAATATCATTTCATGGTAACACAAGGCATTGTCATAAGTCACATTGTGTCGTCTGAGGGTATGACAGTTGACAAGGCAAAAATATATCTGATTGAGAATTTTTCTACTCCCAAGACTGTAAGGGATGTCCGATCATTCTTAAGACATGCAGGCTTTTACAGGAGATTCATAAAGAATTTTAGTACCGTAGCAAAACCCATGTGTTATCTCATGAGTCAAGACATAATCTTTGATTGGAATGAAGCATGCTAGCAAGCTTTTGATAAGCTTAAAACAATTGTTAATTTATGCCCTAATAATGTAGCCCCTTGACTGGATTCTGCCCTTTGAACTAATGTGTAATGCAAGTGATTATGATGTAGGTGCTGTATTGGGATAAAGAAAAGATAAGAAACCACATGTCATTTACTATGCAAGTAAAACGTTGAATAATGCTAAAATGAATTATTCAACAACTGAAAAAGAATTGCTTGCAGTAGTTTTTGCTTTGGAAAAATTTTGTACTTATCTTGTTGGTTCTTCTGTTACTATGTTCACTGACCATACAACATTAAAATTCTTGCTCACCAAGAAGGATGCTAAGCCTAGGCTCTTAAGACAGATACTCTTACTCCAAGAGTTTGATCAGGTCTTTAAGGACAAAAAGAGTGTTGAGAATATGGTGGCAGACCATCTATCCATGTTAACTTATGAATTTCATGAGGATGGACTGCCAATCAAAAATTCCCCTATGAACAACTGTTCATAATTGATGAGACCCCATGATATGCTAATATTGCTAAGTTCCTTGCTATTGAGACACTCTCTTCATCCTTCTCCCCCATGGAAAAAAAGAAATTTTTGAGAGAGATTCTTAACTTCCTTTGGGAAGATCCATACATATTCAAGTATTGAAAGGATCAAATCATAAGACACTGTATCCCCACTCATGAAAGTAGACAGATAATATCATTTTGCCATTCTGAAACATGTGGTGGCCATTTCTCCTCAAGAAAAATCACTGCAAAAATCTTGCAGTGTGAATTTTACTGGCCCACACTTTTCAAAGATATCTATGTCTTTTGTTTAATTTGCAATAGTTGCCAAAGGTTGGGAAGCATTGCAAAAAGAAATATGTGCCCTTAAACCCGATTCTTCTGATTAAAATTTTTGACTGTTGGGGCATTGATTTTATGAGACCATTTCTCCCCTCCTTTAGCTATCTATACATTTTAGTGGCCGTAGACTATGTATCCAAATGAGTTGAAGTAATTTCATGCCGAAATAATGATCACCAAATGGTGATCAATTTTTTAAGAGAAAATATTTTGTCCCGGTTTGGAGTTCCTAAATCAATCATAAGTGATGATGGGCTCATTTTTGCAATCGTCCTTTCTGAAATTTGATGAAAAAATATTTGATTTTTCACAAAATTGTAATCTCTTATCATCCACAGACTAGTGGACAGGTTGAATTGGCTAATCGAGAGATCAAATTAATTTTGAAAAAAATGGTAAATTCAAACTGCAAAGATTGATCGTCAAGAGTAACTGATGCACTCTGGGCATATCGCACTGCTTTGAAATTTTTTTTGGGCATGTCTCCCTATTGATTAATCTATGGAAAGTCTTGTCACCTACCTATGGAATTGGAGCATAGGGCATACTGGGCCATTAAAGTAATGAACTTTGACCTGGACAAGGCCAGACTTTCAAGAAAACTGCAAATTAATGAACTAGAGGAATTGTGAAATGAATCATATGAGAATGCAAAAATTACAAAATTCATGATGAAAATTTTTCATGACAAAAATATTGTGCTGAAATCTTTTGAACCTTCTCAAAAAGTCTTGCTGTTTAATTCAAGACTCCGCCTCTTTCCTGGTAAGTTAAGATCAAGATGGATAGGACCTTATATTGTCAAAAAGGTGTTTGGACATGAAGTAGTAGAAGTGAAAAACCCATCGAACGGTAATATCTTTACTGTTGATGGTCAGCGGTTGAAACCATTTTTGGAGAATTTTGTTAAAAATTTGGAAATCATTCTTTTAATGGACCCAGAAAATCCCTCTGAGAATTGCGCCTGCTGACACAAAAAGGGGTCGGGTCAGGAAAAACTCGATAAAAATCGACCCGCGTGGACGCCTTTATAAGGCATCCCCCCTTTTTCTCTTTTTCCCCACCCCCTTTTCCTCTCTTACCACACCTTTCTGTCCTTTTCCCTTTCCCTTTCCCTTTTTCTCTTTTCTTTTTCTTCTTATTTCTTTGTTATTAACGATCCTCTGTAACCACGATCCAATTCGTAACAGTACCATGACCATATTAGCTGAAGACCCATCATTTGTCTCATGATCTGCATGTGTTTACTCTATTTGTACATGACTTTTGTTCTTCTGTCTGTACTCAAAATCAAGGATTTTCATCCTAACAGAAACCCAGATCTGCGGAGAGATGATTAATTTGTGTCTTTTGCTTGTAGGTTTTTGGTAGATGAATAGATCTCTACATTTCAACCTCATCTCCAAGCTCAATATATTGGTAAATTCAAAATATTGGGGACAGTGTTCAGTTTAGGTTAGGGTTGAGAACAGTTCATATTTTGTGCCCGTAATTTTTTTTTTGGCTGTTGTTGTTGCTGTTTCTGATCATATTGTGTACCTTGCCTTGTATTTTGTATAAATTAATGATTATGACTGTGAGTCAGCTTTGATCGTCTTTGTGATTGGCAGACGTTAAAGAACCAGATAATGAGTCTTAAAGCATAGAAAACATAGATGTTAAACTTTTTTGGTTAAGTCTAGAAGTTTTACGCACTTTTCCATATGATGTGCATACTGTGATCATGAGAAAAGCAAGACTGGTAAGAAAGAATGAGATTCGATAAGAGCAAAAGAAAGCCTTCTGTGATAAAAGCACTTTTGCTAAACGTCGTCGGGCCAAAAGACTTGATTTCTGTAAACAGTGCGACATAATCTTTCACGAGAAAAGGTATAATCAGTGCTCTAAACCAATTTTTGGTCGCTCACTCGATCGATTAGACTGGATAGTGAATGGGCTGAGTAAGGATTACCTTGAGATGCCATGCTATTCCAGTACTATGCTTAACTAGTTTGTGAGAGAGAAAATTGGGAGAGTCACTGGTTGTCCTCACTACACAGATACGGAGGGAGACTTAGATTAGAGTAGGTGAGATGAAAGTCAAGGGTCCAAATTTTTGTAAAAAGTGTAAAAATCCTTTCTGTTTTGTACAAACTTTTTTGACAAAAATAAAAATATGTGCCAAGTAAGGAATGTCCCAAAAATACCAACCTAAAGCGTGGGTAGGGACTTATTCTGAGACGCCATGGAATTTGTTGTTCAAACTTGTGTGTTTTGTCCTCTTTTATTGAGTATAGTGTAGTACAGAAATATTATGATTTTTGATTCAACGTTCGAACGCCAAGTGACGTTTGAACGTTAGTCGCTTGCAATACTCAGCCTCTGATGTAGTCTTTGATGGAAACAAAAGTATTGGGAGCTCAGCTCGTTCGAACACCAGTAGAATGTTCGAATGAAAATAACTTACAGTACTTTGGTCTCTGATAGAACTTAAAAGTACTGGGAGCTCACTACGTTCGAATGATATTTTAAAAATTCTTCTCCATACGTTCGAACATTATTGATGTTCAAACAATCCTTCCCAGGCTATAAAAGCCTAGATCGTCTTCCTCATTCCAAAACTCCCAAAACCCTTCAAAATCCCCCAAACACTAGAACACCTTTTCAGTACCCAGACCTCAATCCACCCCTCATTCCTCATTTTTACCCAAAATCGACCACCCCAAAGCTATTCCCACACCAAAAATCCCCATTTTCACCAAAAATTCAAGAGTTTCAAATCCATACTAAGCTCAAAATTGAAACCATGCCTCCAAGGGTTAAGCTCCCTGCTAGGCGTAACCCCATCAATCAAGAGCCAAATTTTATGGAAGAAGTGATTGAGGAGAGGGAGGGAAGGCCAATAGTGAGGAGATATGATAGAATCCGATTCCCCAGCACCCTCAAAGCTGACAGGTATGAGAGTTTTTTTCAAAAACATGTTGTGGTTTATGAGCGTGATGTAGTGTTGTCTGATTTTGTGGAATTGGGTTTGGCTACGGATATGGAGAGGAGGGGATGTGTGTTGTATTTGCGAAATGGAGGGGAGGCTGTTGTTGACTTGGTGAGGGAGTTTTACTCCAACGCTGAGATCATCAATGGAGTAATCCGAACGTATGTAAGGGAAACTCATGTTGATGTTGACGAAGATTATATAAGAGAAATGAGGCAAGAAGTGCCTCGGGTTCAGAACCCGACATACCCCCTAGAAAGAATGTAGCCTTAAATGTTGTGGGAAAGGAGTTGACAAGGGTGATTGATTTGCTTGGTCAGGGAGGCGGACACGAGTCATCTACAGTAGTAGCAGGAAAATGAAAAACATGCATAAACTTGTCTCTAGACTAATTGCTAGATTTGTACTGGTTGTTGTGAGGTCTGTTATTCTTGGGTGAATTAGAGTTTGAATTTTGGGGACAGTTACTCTAATAATGGCCTGAGCTCATTTTGTGACAGAACTTATAAACTCGTGTAGGACAGTTGAGTAGATCACAACCAATTTTGTGATAATATAAGTAGTGAAACTGATTGCCTTGAGGATGATGGTAGGTAGTGGGTGGTGTTAGGCTAGTTTTTCACGATTTTGGGTGGTGGATGGAGGTAGTTGGAGGCGATGGTGGGTTGGTTTTTTTATAATTTTGGGTGGTGTGTTAGTTTTTTACTGTTTTAGGGGGGGTGGCGACGGTGGTGGTTAGCGGTGGGAAGGTGGTGGTGGTGATGGGTAATAACTTGGTGGTGAGAATGGGTGGTGCTTAGAAGGTGACAATGAGGGGTTGGTGGTAGCAACGGTGACGGTGGTGGTAATTATAGTGGTGCTGGCGGTGGTTTGCGGCGGTGGGGGGTCGTAGCGGTGGCAATGATGGTGGATGGCGGTGGTGGTGGGGCGTTAGTTTTCACTGTTTTGGTTGGTGGGTTGTGGTGATAATGGGTGGTGGAGTTGGGTGTTAACAGGTGATGATGGTGGTCAGTGGTGGTTGGCGGTGATGATGGATGGTTTGCAGGTGACAATGGGGGGCGGGTGGTGATTGGTGGATGATAGTGGCTGGTGGTGGTGGGTAACAATAGTGGGGTGGGTGGGGGGTGTTGGTAGCAGTGACGATAGTGATAGTTATGGTGGTAATGGTGTTGGTGGTTGGTGGCGGTGGCAATGATGGTGGATGGTAGTGGTTAGCGATGGCTGCGACTACGGCGGTGGCAATGGTGGTGGCGACGATGTTAGGATGATGATGATAGTGGTAATAAATATAAAAATTGGATAATGGTAGAAATTTTTAAATTAACCTCATTCATTAAGGATAATTTTTCAATAATTAATTTTTATAGATTTTTTACCTTAAAAATCTTAAGGTTGGATCTAAAGTCAAAAAAATCACTCCACGTAAACCTCCTCCCACCAAATATCCCTTGGGAGATTGTAGGACAATAATGAGCAATGGGATTTAGGAAACAACTTATATAGGTATTATTGGCCTTTTTATGACACTGTTTGAAAATGCTCAAAACTACTGTACCCATTATTTAAGGTGGGCTCCACTATTTAACAATTTTGTTTATAAATATATTATTTAAATTTAATTTATTAACTTAATCCATTATAATTATCGAATTAATAGATCTTACATATATTAGGATTCATTATTAATTAAATAATTATGAATAATTAATAAATTAAATCTAAATAATATATTTTACTTATTATCTATAATATAAAATAAGACAAGTTGAACATGTTCATCCTATGGCCTCAAATGCATTAATCAAAAAGTCACAAAATCAACTTATAATTTGAAATTTCTCTCTAACCTAGCATTCATTCATGTGGCCTACTTTGTTACCCCATTCATCGGAATTTCCTAGAAATTTCTCTCACCTTTTCCTCTTTTTTTTTTATTTTTACTCGGGTTAATCTCATTTTGCACCTCGAAAGATCGTGTGAATATCAATTTACACCCCTAAAGATTAAAAATCTCAATTTGTACCCTCAAAGATAGAAAATTGTATCAATGTACACCTCTAAAGATAAAAAATCTCAATTTACACCCTCAAAGATAGAAATTTGTATCAATGTACACCCCCAAAGATCAAAAATCTCAATTTGCACCCTCAAAGATAGAAATCTGTATTAATGTGCACCTAAAACTAAATTGATAAATTATACCTAGATCCCCTCATGTTTGTCACTTAATCATTTGAACCCCTTCACATTTAGAATATTACCCCTACATCTCATGACGTTTGTACATGTGTAAACATAACCACTTTTCGTTGATATCTATTAATATAATCGTTAAAAAATATGATTTTATCCTAATAAAAAATTATAATTTCATATTACCCTTTATTTTGTGGATTCGATATACTCTAAAGTTCAAAATCAAGCTTACCATTTGAATGTCTAATAGAATGTAGATATTTATAAAAAGGAAAATATGAAAAACATTATATAAATATCTACATTTTATTAGACATTCAAATGGTAAGCTTGATTTTGAATTTTAGAGTATATTGGACCCATAAAATAAGGGTAATATGAAATTATAATTTTTTATTAGGATAAAATTATATTTTTTAACGGTTATATTAACAGATATCAATGAAAATGGGTTACATGTTGTACGTGCATAAATGTCATGAGATGTAGGAGTAATATTCTAAATGTAAAGAGGTCCAAATGATTAAGTGACAAACATAAGAGGATCTAAGTATAATTTATCAATTTAGTTTTAGGTGCATAATGATACAAATTTCTATATTTGAGAGTGCAAATTAAGATTTTTTATCTTTGGGGTGCACATTGATATAAATTTCTATCTTTGAGGGTACGAATTGAGATTTTTTATCTTTGGGGTGCACATTGATACACATTTCTATCTTTGAGGGTGCACATTGAGATTTTTGATCTTTAGAGGTGCACATTGATACAAATTTCTATCTTTGAGGGTATAAATTAAAATTTTTGCTTTTTAAAGGTATAAATTAAAATTCGAACTATCTTTCAGGATATAAAATGAGATTAACCCCTTTCACTCCCACACCTTTCTCTCTCTCGGTCTCTCTACTGTGTTACCCACTCACTCATGCACTCACTCGCTCTCCAATAGACTCCAATCTCCCCTTTCTCCCTCTCTCTCTCTCTCTCTCTCTCTCTTCCCAGCTACCGACACCGAATACCACCACCCACAAACCCCTCGCCTCCTCTATGGTCCATGTTGGGAGGATAAATTCCATCCCCAATCACCATCACCAACGCCACCCACCACCATTTACCACAACCACAAATCCTTCCTCCTTTCTCTCTCTGTCTTTGATCTCTTCTAGGATCTTCTCTCTCTGATCTTAGATCTTGACACCGCCAGCCAATCACCTCTGAGGAACCCGATGCTACACCCCGACGTTACTAGCCAGCCACCAGCGATGACGCTAGCGACGGCGCCAGCGATCAAGTATCAACTCTCACACACACCCACCTCTTTTCTTTTGTTGCGAGTATAATGGATTTTTGAATCTTTTGTTTTAGTCTTTAATTTGAGGTTGTCCGTCTAATGAGAGTCTATTGAAGCCGCAAAAAAAGCTCGAAGGCTCCATTAACCTCATATTTTCAACTCCATTAAGGCTCCATTAATCATAGATGAACATTTATTTGTGTCAAATGGGGCTTATGAACTGAATTGTTTCTAAGACCACCGGCCACCAACCAGCTCCACCACACGTGCTACGAAATTCCTCAAAGAGCTATGGAGCCTCAGATCAAGCAATTGATTCCAATTGCAATTCGGTTCTACTGAATGCGATTTACTAGCTTAATATTTTTGTTGAACCACCTCATTTGTTTGTTCATTTTACCATCTATTTTCCTGTATTAATTTTTTTGTGGCTTTTTTTTTTTTTGGTCATTTGCAGCTTAGCATGAACACTCTTTGATAGCTTGGGTGGAACTATGTTTTGCTCCAGTTGAATTCTTGGGGTTTGGTCAATTATTTGTTTGAAAAACTGAATTTTTGTTTCTTTTATTATTTTGGCAGTTGTAGGGGTAATTTTCTTTGTTATTTTGGTTATTTGTTTATTTCATTGTAACATGGCTGTTATTTTGTTAAATTCTCAAATTTTTTGTTTGAGCTTTCTATTGAGCTTTTTTGCTCTTTTGTGTTGTTTGTTTGAGTTGTTAACAGGCCAGAGGTTGTATACATCAATATCAATGTGATTGTATATGTTTTGTTATTCGTGGTTGCTCCATTTTTTGGCAGGTATTGTTCTTTGTTTTTAAATCCTTTGTTTTTGCACACTTAACCTGTCTTTACACACACACACACACTCTCACCTTATCTTTAGCCTTCAGTTTTTCCTTAGCAATTTTTTTTTCTAACCTGTAACATCTCTTTCTTTTAAATTTGCACTATACATCCACGTGCACACATACACACTCTGAAATTATTGCAGAACATTTGTTGAAGAGTCGCTTATGTATGCATATTTGTAATCACGAGAACACTTTTGATATATGTATTTGGAAACAAAGGTGTGTGATAAATTGATGTTTTCAAATGTTAGTTTAGGTTGTCTCAAAAATTTGCTGGAACCTTAACCATTTAAATGTTTTTATTGAAGTTAGATGTGTTCTATAGTTGGGTATTTCCTTCTTTTTTTGCTGATTAACATCTACTTTATTGGGTATTTTAATTTAGAAATATACTACTTGATGATGATTAAGAAGATTGAGCTAAAACAACGAAAGTAAGATTAGGAGTCACATGCTCTAAAGCATTTGTATTCTCCACCCACTTCACATGTCTCAAATGTTCCCACTTTTAGAAGTATGAAGGATGATGACCGTTGTTTAAGTTAAGAGACATGTGATAAGAAAGATTAGGGGTGTGAGTTGACAGAGGGGTTAGCAAGATAATATTGCTGTTGTTCCTTAAACAAATCTTTTGGCCTTCATTTTGCTTTTTAAGGTTGAAGGTTTTGTGTAGTGGTCACCACTTGCGACGTATGTAGCTTTGGTTTATAAGTAGGGTGTTCTTCCTTAGGGGAGGTGCCATTATATTTAATCGTCTAATTTTTTTGCTCATTATAGGTCTTTTATTACTTTTCCTTCGTCTTTTTTTTTTTCAAGATAAACCATAATTTTACCTTTTTTTTTTGCTTATAATTGTGTATAATTATAAGTTAAACTTATTTGATTCCTTAAGGAAGTTCAATATGATTAAATTGTTAGCATTAGGATTTTATCTAAAGTTAAATGCATTTTAGGCCAATTTTTATGTGGCAAAACAATGTTAATGATGTTATGTGATGTGATCAACTATATTGATTTAGCTCGAGCTTCTGTCCTTCTTCATCATTGACCTTTTCTTGGTGGAGTATGAAATGCTCAAGCTTCCACCATTCTTATTGGCTGCAACTATAATTTACACTACTTAGTGTAGTCTTTACAAGTCTAAGTATTTAGTAATGGACTAAAACCCTTGAGTGCTACACTAAATACTTTGAAGAACAACTCAAGTGAATTGTTTCTCAATATTGGTTGCAATGGTATTTAGATTGATAATTTCTTCTGCAATTCAATTTTCTGCCAGGATTTGAATGTTTGCATTTGAACTTTGCCTTTGTTTTAATTATTTAGTTAAGTCATATGTACTTTGCCTATGTTCTTCTTTAACATATTGGGTCCAAGTTTTTAGACTTTTTCTTATGCATGTCATGTGTTTGGGTGTGATCTTTTTTATTTTTAAAGTCCAACCATAAGATTATTGATGTTTTGTTGTGCACCAAAAGAAATGGTCAATCAACATACTTCTCACTGGTGAACTTGGTATGTGCACAAAGCCTGAGGTAATTGTAATACATTTTGTTGTTGATTCATTTGTGTTAAATTATAGTTTAAGATATACTGATGAGTAAAAAAAATAGTGGGTGTAGATTAACCTGAAATAGTATAATTAAGGAAAAGAAATATTTAAGTGTCAAACTCATTTCCCCAGAAAAATGCCCCCCCCCCCAAATTTGTCTTATCACCCTGCCATCCCTTTCTCTCTACAAAACACACACACACACACACCCATCGCATACATAGTACACCCATCGCACACAAAGTACACACCGAACACAACACACACACAAACAAACATATTTGTGCAAACACCTGCACAAACATGCACCCAATCCATACCTATTTTCTATGGAACATCCAAGATTGCCTCTATTGGACTATTCACTTTTCTTGATGTTTTGGGTTTTATTCTTTTGTTTATATTTTGTGGGTTTTCAGATGTTTGCAAAAGAGTGAACCTAATCTTCTCTTTTTGTGGTTCTATTTAAATTTTGTGATTTCA
>CAUOFW020008658.1:318732-328828 GCA_963454935.2 Ilex paraguariensis
CACTTGGCACATGTGAGATTATCTGGCTACGATCGATTCTTGACGAGTTGGGTTTTTCAGTGACCTCTCCATCCACATTATATTGTGATAATCAATCTGCTATTCAGCTCGCTTCTGACTCTGTACTACATGAGAGAACGAAGCATATAGAGATCGATGTTCACTTTCTTCGGGAGAAGGTCAGCAGTGGTCTTGTTACTCCATCGTTTGTGGGGACCAGTGATCAAGTTGCGGATGTTTTTACCAAACCTGTCACTCTGCCTATTCTTCGGGACTCCGTTGTCAAGCTTGACTTAGTTGACATTTTTGCGCCTAGCTTGAGGGGGAGTGTTGGAGTATAGATAGTAGTCTAGGTTTATTAGATTCCCTTTTTTACCCTTACTCTGTATTATTCTTGGCTATATATACGGGACTCTACTTTGAGTTTGAGTATCCCTTTCACATATTCCAAGTCCTACCATTTTCTTCTACATCTAAGTATTATCTTCTAATTGTTATTTACATATTTTCAGGGCGTGAGATAGATGAAGTGGAGCCTATATTGGATGCATTGCCAAAGCTACAATAAGATATGGATAAGCAATGTTTATGTTATTTTGGTTAATTCAAATAATATCCCAATCACTAAATAATTAGGTATAGATGATGTTTTGGTCTTTAGAGCCGGTTAGGTCTTTGGTGGGTTGTAGTTTAGTTCATAACTCTGTTTTATGTTGTAATTTTGACTTTGAATTGGTTATGGAAGTGATGATCTGATCCTCACTCATTCTCCACCTTGTGATGTAGAGTTTTTCATCGTTGAATTGTTTATGAGATCTTTGAGTTAAGTTCATTATAATATTGAGTTTACAATATCAATATACTGGATGCATTGCTACTTAATTTTATTTCATTTTCAACTAATTTTCCATATGGATTCTTGGTAATCTTAAACTTGATTGTTTTTGTTGGTTGGTTGGTTGGAAGAATGTATTTCCATTGCTAAAATTTATATATTCTTACAAATATCATCCTTGCAGAATGTGGCGATGTGGTGACAAGAGGCTAGGGTTATGGATGGGTGTTTTTGGGTGATTAATGAAGGTGTTGGTGATGGGGGGTGGTTATGGAGGTGTTGGGATGGGGTGGCAGGGGACTTGGGTGATGAGTGGTTGTGATTAGAGGTATTTGGTGCTGGTAGTAGTGTTTGTAATGATGTTGTGATGGTGGATGGTTGTGGAGATGTTGGGTAATGTGTAGTGCAAGGGGGCTTGAGCACAAGTGTGTGCATAGAGAAGCCTCACGTCTATTGTCCAATTCGGATCTCAACTTCTCATTTAGGCTAAGATTAATTGCTATGGATTGAATAAACATCTCATTTTGATATTTGAGTGGGTTGTGGAATGGTTTTAAACTCAATATGATTCATATAGTTTTAATATTGGGTAGCACCGAACACGCCACAACCACCAAGGACACCCGAATAGATATCATTTTTTTGGGATTTGACGATTGTTAATATTTATCAAAGAGAGAAGAAAGAAGAAGTAGAGACAATATTATTAAGCTTAAACAGTCTGGAAACCTCATTGACCTAGAAGTACATAAAGTAAGACTTATATAGTAAGACAACACAGTATAAACAAAATGTCTAAACTATCTTTTTTATTAATACTCTAACACTCCCTCAAACTTATGATGTGACGAAAAATAACCAGAGTTTGCCAAGGAGAAATAAAAAATGTGCTATGGTGTGAAACTTCGAAAAAGAAATACGCTATCTACATTATGGAAGGAAGGAAGGGGAGAGTGATGGTGCCCTTCTGAAGATGATGACGCACAAAGTGATAATCAATCCAATGTGCTTTGTGCATTCATGGAAGACCGAGTTGTGAGCAATCTGAATAGCACAGGTGTTGTCGCAGAACATAGGAGTAAGAGTAGATATTGAAATGACAAGATCAGTAAGAAGCCACCGTAACCAGACTATCTCAACTGTAGTAGATGCCATAACATGATACTCAGTTTCAGCAGAAGAACGAGCAACAACAAATTATTTCTTACTTTTTCAGGAAATTAGAAAATCCCCAAGAAAAAGGTAGAAACCAGTAGTGGACTTGTCATCCATGGAGTCACCAGCCTAGTCAGTATCAGAGTAATCCCTGAGCTCCATAGATGAAGAGTGAGGAAATAATAAACCCTGATGCAGAGTACTATAGAGATACCACAGAATTCAAAGAATAGTAGCCCAGTGAACAATGGTGGTTGAGGCAACAAAGTGACTCATAATGTGAACAACATAAGAGATGTCTGGACGAGTGACTGTAAGATATATTAAACTCCTAACAATAGTGCGATAGAGAGTAGGGTCAAACAATGGAGTACTATCAGAAGAAGAATAACGAACATTTAGATCTAAAGGTATATCAACTGTTTGATTATCTGATAATCGAGCTCGTTGAATTACATCAGATGTATATTTGGGTTGAGGGAGAAAATAGCTCTTAAGNCGAACACGCCACAACCACCAAGGACACCCGAATAGATATCATTTTTTTGGGATTTCACGATTGTTAATATTTATCAAAGAGAGAAGAAAGAAGAAGTAGAGACAATATTATTAAGCTTAAACAGTCTGTAAACCTCATTGACCTAGAAGTACATAAAGTAAGACAACACAGTATAAACAAAATGTCTAAATTNGAGAAGAAAGAAGAAGTAGAGACAATATTATTAAGCTTAAACAGTCTGGAAACCTCATTGACCTAGAAGTACATAAAGTAAGACTTATATAGTAAGACAACACAGTATAAACAAAATGTCTAAATTATCTTTTTTATTAATACTCTAACACTCCCTCAAACTTATGATGTGACGAAAAATAACCAGAGTTTGCCAAGGAGAAATAAAAAATGTGCTATGGTGTGAAACTTCGAAAAAGAAATACGCTATCTGCATTATGGAAGGAAGGAAGGGGAGAGTGATGGTGCCCTTCTGAAGATGATGACGCACAAAGTGATAATCAATCCAATGTGCTTTGTGCATTCATGGAAGACCGAGTTGTGAGCAATCTGAATAGCATAGGTGTTGTCGCAGAACATAGGAGTAAGAGTAGATATTGAAATGACAAGATCAGTAAGAAGCCACCGTAACCAGACTATCTCAACTGTAGTAGATGCCATAACATGATACTCAGTTTCAGCAGAAGAACGAGCAACAACAAATTATTNAGTAAGAAGCCACCGTAACCAGACTATCTCAACTGTAGTAGATGCCATAACATGATACTCAGTTTCAGCAGAAGAACGAGCAACAACAAATTATTTCTTACTTTTTCAGGAAATTAGAAAATCCCCAAGAAAAAGGTAGAAACCAGTAGTGGACTTGTCATCCATGGAGTCACCAGCCTAGTCAGTATCAGAGTAATCCCTGAGCTCCATAGATGAAGAGTGAGGAAATAATAAACCCTGATGCAGAGTACTATAGAGATACCACAGAATTCAAAGAATAGTAGCCCAGTGAACAATGGTGGTTGAGGCAACAAAGTGACTCATAATGTGAACAACATAAGAGATGTCTGGACGAGTGACTGTAAGATATATTAAACTCCTAACAATAGTGCGATAGAGAGTAGGGTCAAACAATGGAGTACTATCAGAAGAAGAATAACGAACATTTAGATCTAAAGGTATATCAACTGTTTGATTATCTGATAATCGAGCTCGTTGAATTACATCAGATGTATATTTGGGTTGAGGGAGAAAATAGCTCTTAAGAGAGGAAGCAATCTCAATGCCTAAGAAATACCTAAGTTATCCCAAATCCTTCATTTCAAAGTGATCCTGCAACTGAGTTTTCAATAAGCATATATCAGCAATGTCATCACCTATAATAATCATATCATCAACATATAGTAAAAGAATAATAGAATCTATTGAAGTGGACCATAAATAAAGAGCAGAATCATGATCACTAACGCGAAAACCCAAATCACATATAACCGAAGAAAATTTGGTAAACCATGCCCTAGGAGCCTATTTAAGGCCATATAAAGCTCGATAAAGTTTACATACTTGACCAAGACTATAAGAAAATTCAGGAGGAGGAGTCATAAAAACCTCTTCACTTAAATCTCAATGAAGAAATGCATTTTTCACAATCCATCTGAGACAAACTCTATTGCCAAATGGTAGCAATTGCAATCATGGTGTGGATAATAGGCATCTTCGCAACAAGGGCAAAAGTCTCATCATAGTCTACACCATATTCCAAAGCAAAATATTTGGCTACTAATCAAGCTTTATACCATTCCACGAAACCATCAGACTTGATTTTATCTTATAAACTCATTTACAACCAATAGTGCGTTTACCAAGTGGTAAAGGCACTAGCTCCTAAGCTTTGGTCTTATTTAAGACAGACAACTCCTCATCCATAACCTATTTCCAAAGTGGATCAAGTAAAACCTCCTTATAGGAGGTGAGTTTAGATAAAGAATGAATAAAAGTAAGAAAAGGCAAAAAAACAATAGAATAACAAGTATAACCCCAACTAAACCTGTTTTGACATTTATGAGAGTGTTGAGGATAGCTTGAAGCATGGTCCACAGTGTCTGAACCTGATTGGGTGGCAGGAGAACAAAGGGGAGGCATTGCATCCGGTGAGGAGATAAGTGGAGTCTTGCGAACATATGTCTGCATAATAGGGGAATGAGTAATAGTCAACTCAAAGGGAGAAGGATTTGATATAGGTAAATCACCAACATATGTGTCATGAGGAACATCAGTAGGAAAATGATCAATGTATAGCAGGTCGTACTTATTCAATGGGGAAGAATTAGATGGAATTGAAAATAACAAAATATGCTCCATAAAGTCAACATGACGAGAGACATAAAATTTGTGGGTAATAGGATCATAGCAACGATACCATTTTTGACCCTCATCATAACCAAGAAAGACACATAAAGTTGAACGAGCAGAAAGTTTTGGAAATTTTTTTTCATCAGTTTGGTTTTAAGTGTTTGTAGATGCTTAGTCGAATTTTGCATATAAAATGGTGAGAAAAAATTCCATGTTGAGAACATAATTCATATCATGAATCAATCTAGTGATGCTCCTTAAACTGAGCCATGAAAACATGTACAAATATGTAGGTTTGTCTTCTTACTATAATTATGTGACTTACATTGTTTTTCATTATCAATGTTTTTGTCCAAGTCGTTGTTTTGCTTTTACAGAATTTGTGTTTATGTGATATGTGTATGCTTTGTTTTTGTCATCATTGGTATTACAATAGTTTTGGTACATGCCTAGACACTAAGTTTTGGTGCATGCCCAGGTAAACATGGTGTACGCCCAATTTTTTGTCCATTTCTCCATAGCTCTGATGCTCATAATTTTAAGACTATAGTGGATACTCATTCACAAATTTTTACTTTGAGTTATTATTTTTTTTTTTTTGTATTGTGGACAGATTTTTGTGTTTCGAATTTTGTTGAGATTTTATTCTTAGAAGATAATACATTTTCAGACACCATAACAAGGGAATGTGGCATGTTCTGGTGTTAAGCAATTGATGCATTGTGTCAAAACAGTTGACCATTCTTTCATTCTCTTTGAGTTTATTGTTAGCAAGCATGTACTTTTATGGTCCTATTACTGTCTTTGCTCCATCGCTTCCCCAACTCCACCATACCAATAACCTCACTACTGTCTCCTTCACCCCTTGCCACCATCTCCTCTATCCCCATGCTTCCAATTTGAAATTTGATTTGAACCCTCCACAGACCCTCACCACTTCCTCCAAGCCACTAACATTAGCCTTTGTTGCCCCAATCCACCACACCCACAACCCCTCCACCCCCAGCCCCACCTCCATAACCTTCTTCCTCCGTTCTACCACCATTGCCTTAAGGCCCTTAACACAATACACTCTGGACACCTACACACACCACCATGTTTTCAATGATTTTTCTCAAAGACTTTCAAACACATTGTTGCTACCACCACAACTTTCCCTCTTTCTCTTTTGCCCCAACAAAGGACAAACCACACCATCCACCAATGCTTTTGACTTTGCATTTGAATTGCCAGAGAGTAGAGAGTTTTTACGTGAGCTTTGGGCCCCTCTCTCTCTACCTTTCCTCTTTTGCTACACTTTTTTTTAATTAATTATGTTTGTGTGGGTTTTCTGCTATATTGATGTGTTTTGCTACAAAAAGTTGCATCTACTTTATTGGATGAGTCGAATGTTCCAATTTGGTGGCATCCGTTGAATTGATGTTGGGAGTTTCATTGAAGACACGATGATTGATTAGGTGGTGGTGATCATAATGAAGTTGTTTGCTTTGATTATTGGCTTATTGGTACTAGTCCAAGTAAAGAATCAAAGTTTGTGGTGGTCTCGAGAGCAGTGCCAGTGGAGCGTTTGTAGGAGGTAAAAGATCGAGGGTTAGTTTAGTTAAATTTGGTTGAGAGTTGGGTTGTTTATCTATTTAAATTGTCGTGTTTAGTTAGATTCTTGTATGGATGGTTTGAATGTGCTTCTCAATTATGGATCATAATATTGTGCTTAATGATTTTGAGTTGCTTTTAATTGATTTTAGTTTATTAATATATAGGAACCTGGTGTCAAGAAACTATTGATGATGACCAACAAAATCATAATCATTTTTACATGGGATAGTCATATATTTTAATTTTTTTTGTCTGAGCTTTTTTACTTGGTCTCTTTTTCCCAAGTATTAATTTTATTAGTATTTAATGGTCCATGCAATCACCAAACTTCTTCCTTAGTAGGAAAATTGTTGTGTGAGATGTTGATTTGAAATGCTCTTCATTTGTTAGTTTTCATGTATGACGTGTTGGTAATCACTAAAGCATATTATCTCTGTTTTTTTTTTGGGTTTGAATTTTGGTAAAACTTAAATTGTTTATATTTTTGTTGTAGTAAATGGTGAGATTTGCTTGCAAATTTCTTTTTTACATTACAACATAATTGAAACTTTAATTCGAATTTGGAATTATTGGATTTGGGATTTTGTTTCGGCATTGTACTTGACAAGGTTAGGCCAGGTGTATACATTTTCTCTCTTTTGGATTTTATCTTCTGAGCAACCTAGATTGTCATGAGAATGCTTTTGGTTTATTTTATAAAGTGTTGGAAGCTATCAGGTTAATAAGCTTAACATTCTAATTCTTTGTTTTGCATTGAATTTGTCCAATGAGTTTTCACTAAATATTTGCACCAAGCCAAGGAAATTGTCAAAAATATTTGCACCGGTTATAGGGGCAATGGTTGGTAGAGGCTGGCTATAAGGGGCTTATTGGGATTCTGTTGTTCAACCACGCATAAGGATTTTCTTCATTGGACATAGACTAGCACCACAAAGGGATTCACTAAGGTAATTAATTTTTAATTCTTTTAATTGTTAACTAAATTTGGTTTGACAGTTGAATTAGTTTCCATGTTTAAATTTGTGCGAATGGGATTTTTTGGGGAGTTTTGAATGGAGGGTTTATGAATTTCATCAAAACTAAAGTATTAGTGATTGGAAATAATAATTATGTTTCATTTTTTTCCCATATGAATGCTAAAACTAATAGTAGTTTTTCAGTAAACTCGGAACTGCATATTGAAAATTACTGATTGTTGCCGAAGAATTCATTACCAGCAAAAATGTCGCTAACAATTTCACATGACACCACTACACAAGTAAGACAATTTTCCCTCTCATTTCATTTTTTTCCTTAAAGCCCCAAGTTTGTTAGTGATTCACTAAAAAATAATTGGTTTTTGTTTGACAGTTGGGAAAGAGATTGTGGGTTTATTGGGTCATATTTGGTTCCAAAGTCTTGCTGAGTGAGATGGTTTTCCACTAACGAAGATCACTCGCATTTTTCATCTCATATTCTAGGAAATATACTTGTTGATTCTGTTGTTGTTTGTGGTACTTGCGATAAAATTTGGGACAGTGCTATAATTATCAATTTTAAATGCACTATTTTTAATTGGTTGACATAAGTGAATGTGTGCCCAGAAGTTGCATTTGTGTTTTGAAGAAGACAGTCACATGATGTGTAATTTATAGGCCAATTTTTATTTGAATTCATCGTATTTTCTTGAATTTGATTTTTGAATATGAATTTTAGTTTGTGAGTTTGGATTGTAGTCCCTCTAAGTTGGAATTTGGATCTATATTGTTTGTTGTATAAGGTTGGAGGGATAGTAGGTTGCTTATTGTGAAGCTCATATGTTAAAGAATGAGACATTGATAATAGCAATCATTACAGTTTTGCTAATACATGACGGTAAAATTTTGGTTAGTTATCACTGTTAGTGGTTAATATTATTATGTTGTTGTGGTAGTCAGTAAATAGTTTTGTTTAGGCAGGACTAGGGTGCGATGGTGAGTTCTGTAATTAGTTTGTGTATGATTACGGTGCATATTGTTTGTGGGCTTCTATTTTTAGTGGAAATTTTTGAGGGTTTCTATTTTTTTAAAGTGAAAATTGGGGCTGAGTTACAATGAGTTTAGTCCGTCAAGAAAATTTATTTGGGGATAAGTCCGTTTTTAATCTTATTAATAAGTAGTTAAATCCACTATTTTTTAAAACTTTCAAATACCCTTCCTTAAAAGCAACTTTAAATAAACACAGAACACAAACATACCCACTACGTTTGAACAATCACAACGACAATTGCAGCCTTCAAGAAAGCAAAACCCAAAATTCACGTGTTTGTGCATGTTTCTCTTATGTTGAACTTAAGTGACCGAAACAATTTTATTGATTTGCTTAATGCTCTCAAAAAACGGCACGAACCACTGGCGAAAAAGTTGAGGTTTTGTGTTTTTTTTCTTTTGCTTTTGCTTTCTTGATTTTGATAATATATGAGATTGTTGATCTACAGGTGGTCGGAGCATTGGTCGATGACTTCTATTTAAGGTTGTAGTAGAGGACGTTAATTCTCCACATTAATTTGTGAATACAACAAGCTAAGATTGGGGTACACTTCTTGATATTCTGTGTTGTATTTTTGCACTTGGGTTTTGATTAATTTAGTGCACTTTTGAAATTTGGAAATCATTCTTTTATGTGAATTGTTCAAGTGTATTCGAAAATTGGGTTGCCTCTTCTAAGCTAAATCATTCTTTTATAGAGTTGCTTGGTTGTATTTATATTGATGTTTAGTGATATTTAGGTCAATTTTATATTGATGTTTATTACTACTTGAGAAGTTCAATTTTGTATTGGATAGATTGCTTTAAGGGTAATAAGACTGGGATTTTGGAATATTGATATGTTGAATTGGATAGATTACTTTATGTTTTTGATGATTGTAGTGGGTTACATGGACGGATTTGACAATAAGAGTTTTTGGAAAGAAAATAAAATTTCTTAATATGGGTATCATACTTTATGTTTGGCATGGTTCATTCTGGTTCATTTCTTTTCATTTTTGCAATTGAATTGAGCAATTAGCAATTAAAAGTAGAATTTTTCTTGAATTTGTTTGAAATTGAGTATAATATTTGTGCGTGGATTTTGGTTTAGTTTTGTGGCAAATTATTGTGCTCCGGTACTGTAAAATAGGTTGAAAAATTGATGGGATGATGATTATTTATTTATTATTTTGGGGATTTTTTTTTACTTATCTTTTTTAGTGGATCGTTAAGCAAACCATAAATGAAGCAAATCACAATATTAACCGAACATAATCACCACCGCCTACACCAGTTGCCATCACAGATGTTCATTTTTAGGAATAGCAGTGGTGGTGGTGACATGTTTATGATTATATTGCGGTTTTGGGTTGAAGGGTTGTGAGGTTTAAAACAAGTGTTCATTTTCAGGTGGGAAGCTGTTTCAAAAATTTTTTGGATACAAGTTCACCTTTTTTTGATAAAAAGCTACAGGTGAATCTACAAATACATTTTCTATTGAAGAGTTGTATTGTTTACAATGTTTTGTTTAGGTACTATGTTAGATTTTGTTAATGTCAGGGTTTTGTGTATTTAGATGAAAGTGAATGCTAAGGTTTTGTTAATTGTTTGAAATTTGGTGTTAATTTCGTGGAATTTGGATGAAACTAAAACTGAATTTGGGTGTATATG
>CAUOFW020008659.1:0-16391 GCA_963454935.2 Ilex paraguariensis
TTTATTCACCATAACAAACCTCCAAATTAAGATGTCGGCATCAGGTAGAACTGGAAAGTAACTTCTTGTAGTGTAGACAATGCAATTTACATGATTTTACTCTGCTCTGGGTTAACTGGACTTTTGTATCAAATTATGACTGCATCATTTTGTATGCAAATTGATCCAAAACTTGATTACTCAAATTGTGGGAATTTATTTTTTATAAATTCTCTAATTTCAATGTGAACGCTCAATCTTTTATGTCACTTATATTGATTTTTCTTGGATTGCTTGAGTCGAGAATCTTTGTCATTGAAATAGAACTGTAATTCTAATCAAGACCTTCTTGGAGCATTTTCAAGTGTTGCTAGTAGCTAATACCTATTTAATTTGATGTTAACATCCCCATATGCTTTTGGAAATTGTTTTCAATTAGCATCATCTAAATTATATGAATTTTGGAAAAAACATAATTTAAATGATTCAAAACACAAACATGATGACACGACACAACAATGAAAAGAAAAAAGAGTTCCTGCCACTACTTATTCTGTTTGGAAAGAACTGTTCTCTTGGACATGTTTTTTTTACAAAAATTATGTACACTCCTACTATGTTTGACCTGTTCCAAGAGGAGTATGATATCTTTCAGTGTGCTATTGCGACACCATGTGATGTGTTGAATGGGTGGCATCAATTTGTGGTTCGATTATATGATGAACATAGAGAGTATTTGGTCGTGATTATGGCTAATGAGGAGATAGTCAATTGCAATTTTCGGAAGTTTGAAATGGAGGGAATATTATGTGGTCATACACTTAAAGTCTTAGAAATGATGAATATTAAGCAAATTCCCGAGCAATACATATGTAAGAGATGGAGACGAGATGCAAGAAAGAGTTGTAGGACAACCCCCATTTTAATGTCAAATGAAGAGAATCCCAAGTTAATGGTGGCGTCACGTTACATATAGCTTTGTCCTAGAATGGTACAACTAGCTGCTCGATGCTTTGGTCTTCAACCTGCATATTAATTGGTGTCACGTGATGTTGAGGGATTGTTCAAACAAGTGGATAGTATGTATGCATCAATTGGGGATGGCGGCGATGATTCAATCCATGAAAATGTTGACCCAAGTGGAATAAAAAATGTTGACCCAAATCTTCTCCAAGTTAAAGGTTTAAAAAGAAAAGAAGGTGGGTACAAGGGTTGGGGTCGACTAAAATCTTGGCATGAGAAAGCAATAAAGAGAAAAAAAGGAGCTTCCCAACCATCACATATGTCTATGGTATCGTATAAATATAATTGTAGATTTTTTTAATTCACTTCATATTTTTATTCACATAATTGTAAGTATTTTTGTATTCCAGGTACAAGGTTTTAGTCAACCGTGTATATCAACACATGGTCATTCGATGTCTTCTCAAGCTTCAAATAGTGTACAAAGTGTTATGGTATGTTACCTTATTGTTAATTTTATTATTTCACATATTTATGAAGTTTCTTTGTCTGACCCCTTCTCATTAATATAGGGTACTCCGACTGATTCAACACATGTGTATTCTTAAATGATGCTGAATCATTTTTCATGAATGGGGGATACAACTTGTAAGGATGCTTGGAGGATCAGCATTTATAAGGATGCAGATGGAGACTACTCAATTTCTCATTTTTATTGAAAACTATTTATTTTTAATGAGACTAGTAGAAGTTGTAAGGATCTTGTTGTATTGAATGTGATCTTTTTTAATGAATGTGATCTTTTTTTGATGAATGTGATCTTCTTTAATGAATGTGATCTTCCAAGTC
Organism: Ilex paraguariensis; assembly: GCA_963454935.2. Lineage (NCBI taxonomy): Eukaryota > Viridiplantae > Streptophyta > Magnoliopsida > Aquifoliales > Aquifoliaceae > Ilex > Ilex paraguariensis. The sequence goes on from CAUOFW020008659.1 coordinate 1,792, forward strand.
ACAACAATATACAAAACTCACAATTTCATTCAAACTAAACGCACAAGTTCATTTATAACACAAGTTTTCGCACAAGTTCATTTACAACACAAGTTTCATCACTACATCATTGCTCTTATAGCTCTACTTCACTAGAATCACAAATATAAGGATCACCACTACTGAAGTGATTACAAACATATTTGACTTCATTGAACCTTCTTTAGCCTCAACACGTTGAACTACATTACAAAGTTCTTCCAATTCGTCGAACATTATCTTCAAGTCCTCGTACATTGTCTTCAATTCGTCGTACATTGTCTTCCATTTATCGTACATCCATCCTCTCATTTGTAAATTCTGAAGAGGGGAGAGTAATAGGAGTTATCCACTTAAAAAAGTGACTGGAATCGTCTGAACATTTGCAGTATAGCTTCCCAGGATTTTTTTCAAATTTGAAAACTTTGATAATCGCTCTTTTGCTACAAATGGGGCAATGCATATTGCGATATCTTAACTCTTCGTTGCTTGTTGCAGTGCTTGAAGATGCCATTCTTCAACACTACAAACATGAAAGGAAAATGGTATTAAAACTCAACATTATAGAATAATGAACTTCATCAAAATGATATTCAACATAATGAACTTCATCAAAAAAATATTCAGCCCATTCACCATTCCCATTCCTCCATGGCACATACATGAAAAAGGACAATGATATTCAACCCATTCTGCACAATGATTTTTCCCAGCAACAATCAATATATTCAGAACAATGATTTTTCCTAGATGAGAGCAGTTTTGCACATGTAAACTAACCCTCATAACATCATATTAATAAGGCACATTTGATTATCAAGTGTAATTTTCCTTTTACCAAAATCATGCCTATTGAGTAATTCAGTCAACAAGCTTAACATTCAACAAGTGTAATTTTGATCACATATGCCTATTGAATTTTGCTATAGGACCTGAAGTTAAATAGAGATTGGACCCAAATCATTCTCATCTTTTCTTACAAATAGCCACTGCAAGAAGCGGTACCAAAGAAAAAATTACAAATGAAAATAATAGCAAAAGTGGTTTCACTCAAACTTAGCAACAATTCAAGATCACATTTTAGCTGCGATAATGTCAAGCATCGACAATCAAATGCAGCCAAACAATTTGTAACATGGATATATCATTAAAATTTTAAAACCAAATGTTGGTAAACTGCCACAAGATATATGCCATCTAGGGATGTAACAACATGGGTACCTCTGAAGAAAAATGAGAAGTAAGTTTCAATGCATAGCAAAATCAATTTTTTGCTAGGAATAAAAGCAATACAAGGTGCACAACATTTTTGGGACTATTTATCTCCTAATGAAATACATGGAGTTCATATGACTGACCTTTTGAATATCCAAGACACACACACTGTTGAAGAAAATGGCCAGATGAACTTGTTCATTGATTCAACAAACAGACTTGTCAAGAAATTAGATTATGCATGATCAGTATCAATGCTTGACGTAAAGGAAGGCTTTGGCCACCAAATCGCTATTAATTAGCTCCATCTCATTAAGCTGGTATGGATATCAAATATGCTGTTTTACTCATTTGCATTCATGAGAAAGTGGAGATTGAGAGAACCATCCAAACAAACAGATATGTGTTTGCATCCAAGGGGCCTCACGTATATAGTTATTTTCTTAATTTTAAATTCCTATGTTTGTGCCTTGTGCTGCAAATAGGGGATATCATAAAGTTAAACAACTGACTCAAAAATCCTTTCTAAGATTCTATAACAATGTAGCTACTTTGATTGGTTGAATTCACAAGGTTCAGTGGTACTTAGTGGTAAATTCTTTCTTTTTGGCATTTTCTCAAACAGGTAGAGGGTGGGAGGTGTGTGTGAGAGATTTGCTTGAAGGAGAAAGAGAGAGCCAATTTCAACATCAAATTTGAATTTCAACATCAAATTTCAATGCCAATGAAAGGTTCTATAGAAAAAAAAAGCATACAGAGAGAACGAAGGAACAATTTGAATTTGATTTGACCCATCTAAATGGAAATTCTTAACACAGAGAGAACGAAGGAACATACGTTGCCTGTAGTCGAAGTTGCCTGAAGTTGGAGCTGCCTGAGGTAGTTGGAGCTGCTTGAAGTTGCCCAGATCTGTTGCACCATGCAAGGATTTGCTGTTGAAGTCTAATGAAGAAGAAGGTGTTTCAGATCTGGTTAGCTGGACCAAAACAATGTCGTTTTGGTAAGGGGACATAAAAAAAAAGCAAAAATAATAGTGAAACGGTGCTGTTTTAATAAACTGCATGACATGCAGTAACTCCCCAACCATAGAAGAGCCGGGCCCCTAGTTTGGAGGCTAAAGATGAAGAGAGGGTTCCAAAAGACTTATATGGAAAACGAAAAGAAAGGAGGTAAGGAGAAATCGTGATACTAGGTGTAATAAAAAGAATCTATAGACAGTTAAGGAGGTGGAGGATTAGGCCATTAATCACGTAAATAAAGTTTGGTTGTACTTCGATGGGAACATAATCAATTGTATCAATGATATTTTTTACTATGCCAACAAATGGGAAGGAGACTAGATTCATTGAAGATGAGACCTTTTGCTACATAAGGAAGTTGTTTGATACAAGAATGTGTAATGGAGTTGAAATTTTAAATGGCAAATGAGGAGAGAACTTGGGCATGGATGCTCATATGGTAAGCCTTTCTTCTAAGCCAATTTCTCATGGATACCCTTGCACTAGGGATATTGTGGAAACCCAAAGAATCTACAATGGTGGGTATCTGTGAGGAAGGTTTTTTTTTTTTTTTTTCTGTAGGCTAGGGTAGTAAATTGATAGAGTTTGGGATATTCTGCAGTAAGAGTGTGGCTGGGGGAATAAATGTGGGTCCTATTTTGGATAAATTAGTGAATGGGAAGGCTTCTTTTGGAAATCTATTGCTTTGTTTTAGGGAGGTATTCCAATGTCAGTCTAGTGAATTTGACCTTGTAGGGAAGTCGAGTGAGTCCTTTGAGCATGTCTATCCTTGTGCAATAGTGAATGTCCTATGTCAACCCTTTTAGTTGAACCGAACTTGGCTTCTTGCGAGGAGTGTTTGTTTTGTTGGATATATTTCTACAATATGGCATAATTACTTGAATTTTTGATTTGTATCATGCAATTTAAAACAAGAGTAATCCTATTTAGACCTAAAAATTTGACATAATTTGTTGACATAATGATGTAGCTTCAGTGGAACCATTGAATTAACATCAAGTTTCAATATTTGATGGGGTCTATAGTGAATCCAAAGGTCACGGTGAATTAGGTTGGCAAATTATGTTAGTAAATTAGGTCCCAGTAGCATTGCTCTTAAAAAAAATAGTAACATACATGAACTAAACAGTAACACATAAAGTAAAATAAATAAACTGGCTCGTTTGTAAATCAAGAACGAAGATTGAACTTTATAGATCAAGGCTAGTGTTTGACACTATGTCTTAGGATAGATTTTGCCCCCACAATAGTGCTTATGGAAATCTTAGCGTTTGTCTCCCAAGATACAGTGGTCTTCACGCAATTGAAAGTAGCACTCCAATTCAATTGCCCAACGAACCAGAATTGTACTGTGTGCTCTCAAAAAATGCAAACTGCTAATGCCAAAATGCAAACTTCATGTTAATTTGTAATGTTGTTAACATGAAGTTAGTGCAGAATGTTAATGAATCTAGGTTATTTATAGATAGAATGATGACTCTTCTGGACAACCACCATGCAAACAGATGCAACCCAGAAGACACCATTGATGTCTACCTATTGAACATATACGAAGTTCAAAATTTTGGATTGGAGGGAAATCTGAACTAGTGTGAATTTTGAATTGCAAGGGCTAGAAATTTAAATCGGGTTAAGAATTTTTAAATGAATTTTCTCCAAAAAGATAAGGTTGGGTCTAAACATAGTTAAAAATAGTTAATTTCTTATTTGTTATAAACTTAGAGTTTTTTTGTTGGAAAACTTGATTTATTATAGACTCTGGGCACGGTGAATACTTGTGCTATACAAGTAAATTAACTAAATTTATTCAATTAAGTTATTAATTTTACTTTTGATGTTTTCATATTATCTCCGTGAAATATTTCGATTGGGATCACTCCTCAGCTGATTCTCAATTGAGTTCAAAAACTAGATCATTAATAATTGCATGTGGAATTGAAAAGGTATCCCTGATGTTTGAAATTTCGGATTTTAAATCAAACAACTATTTTTCTTTTGAACAATCAAATTACTACAACAAATTTCAAAGTATTGTTCTTTATTTTTCTTTGTGTTCTATGTTTTTCCAATTCCCTATGATACGATCTTGGACTTTTGGGTTTATATATGACTTCACGATAACCTACACTTGGGTTTATCAATATTTGAGTTGTAGCACTATGTTATTCTTCTCATGAAGTAGAACCTAAATCCACGAAAGTTTACCCAAAATGATGAGCAGTTTCTAATTTAATTTAGATTCAAAGTTGACCAAAAATCAAATTTTATAACTAAAATTTTGCTATAGTCCAACAATCTCCCACATGATTGGAAAATTGGTTGTTAGTATGTAAATGATAATGCTGACACACTATAGAGAGTACATCTTTGAAAGCTTGTGCATCGAGATACTTAACTATTGGCCTTAAACCTTTCCTAGTGAAAGCCCATCGCACTTACTGGTCAAATAGTGAACGAGATATTTTAAACTATTTAGCTATTTGATAAATCAGATTGAGTAGACTTCACATAGTCCATTTTCTAATACACTTGGTTCTCATGATTTTGTTCATTTTGACCCTGAACAACTCATGGTTTTCATGAGTGTTTTAGAAAATTTAGCTACAAATTCTTATAGAAGCAGCCTCCTTCACACTTACATAAGTAATTCCTATTAAGAATATCCCGTAACATTCAATTGGGTTTCTAAGTTATAAGAGTCATTAAAAGCTTAAATTACCCTAATAAACTTTGTAGGCAACACTAGTTTATCATAGGAATAGGTAGGATAAATCATCTTCTTAGTGTTTCTTTTGAATCGTGCATAATTTGGTTGCCCATTTAAACCTAGATCTTGGGATCTTCAGTCAACTATGTTGGGTTTCCATTAAGATGACTCGATGTGCAATTTACTTGCTCTCTTGTCGAACCTTTAGTAAGTGGATCCGATAGATTTTCCTTTGATTTTATATAATCAATAAAAATAAAATCTTATTTGAGAGCAGTTGTTTAATGGTATTATGTCTACGACGAATATGTCTAGACTTACTGTTATACATACCACCCTGTGCCCTTTCAATTGCAAATTGACTATTGCAATGTATACAAATTACTGACACAGGTTTAAACTATATTGGAATAGCCTCTAGAAATTGGTGAAACCACTCAACTTCCTCTCTTGCTTTATCTAAAATAATAAATTCATATTCCATCGTGGATCTGGCAATACACGTTTGCTTAGAGGATTTTCAAGATACAACTACACCACTAAGTATAAAAACATAACCACTTGTGGACTTTATATCCTTTATATTAGATATCAAGTTAGTATCACTATATCCTTCAAGTACAACTGGATATCTTCTATAGTGCAATTCAAAGTTCAAGATATATCTTAAGTATCCAATAAACCTGATAATTGCCTTCCAATGGTCCACTCCTGGATTACTTGTATATCTACTCAATTTACTAACTGAGTGTGCTATATCAGGTTTAGTGTAGTTCATGACATACATTAGACTGTCAATGATATAAAAGTATTCCAATTTGTTATGTACCTTGTCCAGTATTTTTAGACAAATGAAAGTGTATATCAACTGGTGTTCTAGCAAGACTGCTTTCATCCTTGTCGAATTTTCCAAGTATTTTCTCAATATAATGTGATTGAGATAATATAAGTCCACCAGATGTTCTAGAAATTTTAATTACTAGTATAATATCTGCAATATCCAAACCTTTCATGTCAAACTTACTAGACAACATTTTCTTTGTAGTTTTAATGATATCATTATTACTACCTAGAATAAACATATCATCAACATACAGAAAAACAATGACATGTATTATTTGTGTCTTTGGCATAGACACATTTATCACATTCATTAATTGTGAATCTATTTGACATCATGACTTTGTCAAAATTTTCATGTCATTGTTTTGGTGTTTGTTCTAATCCATAAAGTGATTTAACAAGCTTGCATATTTTATTGTCTTGTCCTGGAGCAACGAACCCTTCAAGTTGCTCCATATAAATTTTCTCATTTAAATTACCATTTAAGAAAATAGTTTTCATATCCATTTTGTGTATCACAAGATTGTACAGCATTGTAATAGCTATGAGCATACGAATGAATGTTATTCTCATAACCAGAGAATATGTATCAAAATAATCAAGGCCTTCCTTTTGATGGTAACCTTTAGATACAAGTCTAACCTTGCACTTATCAATTGATCTATCAGTTTTCATTTTCCTCATGGAAATCTATTTACACCTCAATAGTTTACTTTCTAGAGAAAGATCTACCATCTTGCATATGTGATTTTGCAAGATGGATTTAATTTCACCGTTTACAACTTCTTTCCAAAAAGATGTTTCAAGAGTGGACATTACTTCCTTGAAACTTTGAGGCTCATCTTCTAATAAATATGTCAAAAAAACAAGATCACAGGATTGGGAAGTCCATGCCCTCTTACTACGTCTAAGTGCCTCATCAGTTCATTTATAAACACATAGTCTATATTAATAGTCGTTGTATCATTAGTTTTTTTTAAGAGAACTCTCATGATATGTTTTATTACAAGGAAATATATTTTCAAAAAATGATGGATTTTTGAATTCAATAAATGTTATTGACATGTATATCAGATTTATGCATAAGAAAATGATATGCACTACTATTAATTGCATAATAAATGAATATACAATTAATAGGCTTAGGTCCTATTGTAATTTTTTTAGGAATAGAAACCATCACCTTAGCCAAACATCTCCACACTTTCAAATATTTGTAGGAAAGACGCTGACCTTTCCATAATTTATAAGGGGTTTTGTTTATTTTTTTGTGGGTTAATTTATTTAGAATATAGTTTACACAAAGCAAAGCTTCCCCCCAGAAGTTCTGAGGTAATCCCGAATTAATCAACATGACATTTATCATTTCTTTCAATATTCTATTTTTACATTCAACAATCCTATTTTGCTGAGGTGTATAAGACGCAGAAGTTTGGTGAATAATTCAATGTTCTTGACATAACCTATCAAAATGTGCATCATATTCACCACCTCGATAACTTTTTATTGCCTTAATATTTTTGTCAATTTGATTCTCAACCTCATTATTATAATGCATAAACTTTTCTAATGTTTCATCTTTACTCTTTATCAAATATAGATAACAATATCTTCTGCAATCATCAATAAATGGAGCAAAGTACTTCTTTTCAGCTCCAATTTAAACATATTTCAAATCACATGTATCACTATGAATTAATTCTAGAGGTTCAATACTTCTTTCAATATTATGGAATAATTCTCTAGTTAATTTTGATTCAACACATGTCTCACATTTATAATTTGCATCAATATTGAATTTAGGCAACAATTCTAAATTCATTAATTTACGTAGAGTATCAAAATTAATGATTAACTTTTAAAAGTGACATTTCATTGTCCATTAAAGAGGTTAATTACATGAATTTCATACTTAGTTGTTTATGAATTATATGATTTCATTAGTATAGGGTAGTTTTGGGCACTAATTTGATTTGCAGGGCAGGAAGGCAAGAAGTTAAGGAGGTAGATTCAAATAAAGAAAAGAGGAAAAATAAGCAACGAAGAGGCGTCCAAACGCTTGCTTGCACTGTCCGGATGCCATAACTACCTCAAGATTCCAAGACAGAAGGGCACAACAAATGGAGGTTGTTAGTGTGTGAAGACCTTGGTCCATTACCGGACCCCTGTCTTCCAAGAGCATTCCTCCCATTACCGGGATATCCCGCTCTCCACCAAAGGATTTCGGCTAACCTGCGGGGCAAACCCCCACAGTAGCCTTTACCTCTGTCCCACATCGGGGAAAGAGTCGTCTCCCCACCCCCATATAAGCCGAAGCACCATATGAGAGCAGTACCCAAGTAGCACACTGTGGTACTTGGGTACTGCTCTCATATGGTGCTTCGGCTTATATGGGGGTGGGGAAACGACTCTTTCCCCGATGTGGGACAGAGGTAAAGGCTACTGTGGGGGTTTGCCCCGCAGGTTAGCCGAAATCCTTTGGTGGAGAGCGGGATATCCCGGTAATGGAAGGAATGCTCTTGGAAGACAGGGGTCCGGTAATGGACCAAGGTCTTCACATAAAAGGCGCCTTTTATGTGAGGGATCTACCTCCCCATTACCGGGGATATACCTCCCTCCAAGAGCATTCCTCCCATTACTGGGATATCCCGCTCTCCACCAAAGGATTTCGGCTAACTTGCGGGGCAAACCCCCACAGTAGCCTTTACCTCTGTCCCACATCGGGGAAAGAGTCGTCTCCCCACCCCCATATAAGCCGAAGCACCATATGAGAGCAGTACCCAAGTACCACACTGTGCTACTTGGGTACTGCTCTCATATGGTGCTTCGGCTTATATGGGGGTGGGGAAACGACTCTTTCCCCGATGTGGGACGGAGGTAAAGGCTACTGTGGGGGTTTGCCCCGCAGGTCAGCCAAAATCCTTTGATGGAGAGCGGGATATCCCGGTAATGGGAGGAATGCTCTTGGAAGACAGGGGTCCGGTAATGGACCAGGGTCTTCACATAGTGACTGGCATTCGAACGCCTACCTCCAGCATCTGGATGCCCTTTCTCAAGCATGATTCTAGCAGTCTGCAAAACCAGAGAAATCTTGGCATCCAAATGCCTGCCACCACCGTCCGGACGCCCTGCCAAAGTTGGAAAGTTCTATTCACACCCTAAGCTGTGAATTATTGGTCCTTCTTGCCATCCTTTACCGCTCATCCTTCTATATAAATGGCCCCTATGTTTAGGAGGAAGAGATCACTTTTAGAGTTCCATTTTCTCTTTTATTTGCTCTCCAAGTCTTGTAATATTTTAGAGATCTCTAGTTTCTACATTTCTTAAGCTTCTTTCTTTATTTAGTAAGATGAACTTTACTCACCTTTCTAACTTCCTTTGAGGTGTGAAGGGTGAGTTGTATTTCATTTGAATTTTAGTAAAGAAACAAGCCTTGCATTTATTTATTGTAATATCAATTGTCTTCTTGTTTTAAAATTCTATAATCTTTAATTCTCTTTACTTAGAGGAATGAGGTTCACTCACTTTTCTAGCCTACTAATGGTCATGAAGGGTGAGTATTTTCTCATCCACTCTTAGTGAAGGGGGATGGATTTATGTTGAAGTGTTGAGATAATATACTTGTGCAATTTTTATTATGCTTACTTGTCTATTCTAACTTATGAATGGTTGATTGAATCCAACAAGCTAACATACTTTATATAGTTGTTTGATTACCTATGGACAAGTTGATCTTGCTATAGGTAATGCGTATAACTTCCTGCAAGTATTTAAGCTAGGTCTTCATCTTATGCTTCAATCTTCACCCACATGGTACTTAACTATATGATTGATTATCTAACCTGGCTGGATTTTTTGTTTAAGTTATTTGATTGATTATCGACAAGTTAAGTCCTGACATTTTCAATATTTATAACTGTGGGCATAATGTCAGTGCTAACCTCATTAATCTAAAGTCAATCATCATCCTTCAGTTAATCTACTGATGACACAGGGGTTAACTAAGATTTCATTATTGCACAAGTGTTGCATTCAAACACCCATGTGTGATTCCAGAACCTGAACTAAAGAGTTACTTGTCCTTATTGTCAAAGGCTTTACATTTTCTCGTGCACACAAATTCTTCACAACACAATCACTCATTCTTTAAGATTTATTGTGTCTTTGTCTCTATTGATATTTTATTTAAGATACATACATTAGTTCCCTAAGGATTCGATCTCGGACTTAACTGAATTATTACTACAACTTGATCAATTATACTTGGGCGTGCATATCTTTAGTCGATTCAAGTTTTTAGCACCATTACCGAAGAACTACGATATTTTAATAAAAGTGAATAGACCTTAATTCTTTTGTATATACTATCTAGTTTCACACTTCTTATTTTTATTTCTGTTTATAACTAATGAGTCAGTAGGGTCTGTAAATTTATCTAACCCTTCCACACCTCGATTAGTCACAGGTTCTTTTGATAACAGTATAGCCAATAATGATAAAGACTAGGTGATAGTTCCAAATGTGAGAACTTTGAGGGAATACTTGCACCCTGCACAAAATAGTGTCCCTTATTATTTTGCATTCCCAGAAAATGCACCAAATTTCAATGTAAAGCCTGGTAATGTTGAACTACTACCTCAATTTCATGGCCTCAAGTCAAAAAATCCATATTTGCATATGAAAGACTTCGAGGAGGTACGTGGGATGTTTCAAGACAACTCCGAAATGACCTGGTTGAAACTTTTTCCTTTCTCTCTAGTAGATAAAGCTAAACAATGGTGAAATTATTTGAACTTCTAGTCCATACCTAGTTGGTAGGTTTTGCAAATAGAATTTTTCAAAAAAAAAGAAATTCATTTGCACCGCACCAACACACTCAAAAGATAGATTATGAATTTTTCTGTCAAAAAGGGAGAAACATTTTATCAATGTAGGGAGTGATTCAAGGATTTCCTCCACCCCCACCATGCTTTCTAAAGTTGGACCTTGGTTGGACTTTTTTATAATGCATTTCATTCACGATTAAGACAATTTTTCGAAACGATGGACCAAGGAGAGTTTATAGAGAAAAGTCCGGATGAGGCTTTTGAATTATTTGATACCATTTCTGAGAGTTCTCAAATGTGAAAATCAACCTCACCCACCACTGATATCAAACCTTTCACTTCCCAAAAGGGAAAATAATTTTTTAAGGAAGATATTGACAATAGGGCAAAAATGGCCACATTGTCTCAGAAATTAGAAGCCTTAGAAATGAAAATAGTGAATGCAGTAATTATTGTGTCTCCCACAGAACAAGTATGTGGGATTTGTGCCTTTTCAGGACATAGCACTAGGGAATGCCCAACCACACTAGTGTTTAAGGAGGTGCTAATGAAGCAATCCAATGCAATCTCGAACTTTGGCTAGCCTTACTTCAAATCCTACTTTGAAAATTACAATCCGGGATGGTGAACCCACCTGAAATTTAGTTGAAAAAATAAATGACCACCTGTCAACCATGAACAACAAGGACCACCACCACCTCAAGGCCCTCCTGCATACCCACCTTACCAGCCTCCACATAATAGGAGTCTTCAGAACACCTTCAATCAATTCATGCATAGCCAAATAAGTTTCAATAATCAATCAACACAGTCACTAAATGACTTCAAAGCCCAAACTTAACAATTAATTGATGACATTAAGAGTCATTTAGCCAAATTGACTCAATCATTGAGCATATCAGAGAAGGGCAAGTTCCAATCTCAACCTAAACTGCCACAAGGTCAATTCCAAGCTAATGCCTCTTGTCCATCTAAGTCATCTCCCAGTCAGATTCAAGTAGTTACCACATTGAGAAGTGGTAAGGAGATAGACAAGACCATTACCCCCAAAGTCCATAAACCAAACGTCAGGTCTACACTAGAAGCTCAAGGGAAAACTGTGTCAGAAAAGGAAAAAAAACATAGTATCCTATTCTTTTACCTTTTCCTCAACAAGTGAAAAAGTCACAAATTTTGAATAACCATGCAAAGATTTTTGAACTCTTTAAACAAGTGAAATCAATATCCCCTACTGGATGCAATAAAAAAAAGTGTCATTATATGGTAAATTTTTGAAAGACTTGTGTACTGTGAAAAGGAAGATCAATGTGCAAAAGAGGGCATTCCTCACGCAACAAGCTAGTGCTATCATCCAACACAAGGCCCCTCCTAATCTGGGTTGTCCAGCTGTTTCATGTATATTTAATTGATCTTGGGGCAATAGGTCTAGGAGAGCTTAAACCTAAAAGTATCACTTTACAACTAGTTGATTGGTCTGTCAAAATTCTAAGGGGAGTAGTTGAGGATGTACTTGTCTAGCTTGACAAATTTTATTCTCCTATTGGTTTTATTGTATTGGACACCCAACCCATCATGTACACGGGCACTCAAATTCTAGTCATCTTAGGCTGACCATTCCTTACCACTTCTAACACTTTGATTAATTATAGGAATGAAGTCATGAAACTTTTTTTTGGCAATATGAGATTAGAATTAAACATTTTCAATATTGTAAAACAATCAAGGGAGGAAGAGGAGTTGCATGAAGTTAATTGCATTGAGTCTTTAATGCAAAATGTTTTTAATAAAGCATTTGTTGAATATGAGTTGCGGTCACATGCATGTGATAAAATTTTCAAGTCTATGATTGATACTGATTCTGTAAATAATTTTGAGTCTATTGTAAATATGTCTTTTATGGGGACATGGGTCCCAAAATTTGAACAATTATCACCAAGTGGCGCAAAGTCTGTCTCATCAAGTGTCATAGCACCTAAACCTAAGTTGAAACATTTCACAACTAACTTGAAATATGTCTTCTTGGGAGAGAAAGAAACTTACTCAGTGGTGATATCCTCAAAATTGTCTGATTCACAAGAATTAGAATTGATAAAGTCATTTAAAAACAACAAAGTGCAATTGGATAGTGTAAAACCCAGAAAAATTTGAACTTTTTTCGACAAAGGGCAAAATAGTAATTTGCCACTATTATGTAGATTTAAAATAAATATTTTATAGAGCTCGGATGGAACAACGGACTTCACCGTTAAATTTACATCACGAAATTGAGCTGCCCTGTCAATTTTCGTCAAATTCTAAGATAGTCGAGTTTTTCACATTTTACAAGACGACAGGCGTCCGGTGATCCCTAAAAATGAAATTTTTATAAAAATTTTGAAAGTTGAAAAATATTTTAAATAAAGTTCATATAAAATTTTAAACTTAAATCGGTATGAAATTTAATCGTTTTGGGCGAAAACAGACCCGGACAAAGGGGGCCACGTGGCGCGACTCGAGCCAAGCCTTGGAAAGTATAAATAGGGTGAAATATCTGAAAAATTAGATATTTCGTACCCATTTGCTAGCTGGTTTCAGATGTTGGAGGAAGAGAAGAGAGAGAGAGTTTTCAAGTTTTCTTTCGCTGATTCTCGGAGTTCCGTCGGTCGAAATTCGTCGGGCCAAGAATTAAAGTCGATCTACGTGATGAGGGCTACGCGTGGGTACCAAAAACAACAATTTTCACCGAAGATTCAAAGGCAAATTTTTTGAAAATCAAGAACTTGGGGCTTGTTTTGGTATTTTTGAAGTCTCCACACTTCAAAGAGGTAGGGATTTTCCTACCTTGGTTCATTTTCTACTTATAGTGTGTGTGAAATGTGTAGGTTATATAAAGAATATATATATATATATATATATGTCACTCACCTATGCATGTGAAATAGATAAAATGGGAATGAAAAAGGGTGTAGAAATGGCTTAGGTCAATTTCTAGTTGTATGTGATATGTGGGAATCATATGTGAAATCTCTTGAAAATTGAATGTGTTAGTAGCATGAGCTATGTATAACATGTGTGTTCTGACTTGTGATTAAATAGCAAATGTTATTTTATGCCTTGAGGAAGTAGGTGTAGAATGAGTTTGATTCAAGTCCTACTTTGTTTTGCTATGTAGAAGTGTTTGTGTAATTTCTTGGATGGAAGTTATGTGTGCTTTAATTTGTAGAAAAGTGAGTGTGTTTAACTCATAAATCAGGGTGTGTGTGTCTTGCTTGTTGGAAACCTAAAGTGAGGGAGATTAAAAGAGAAGGAAGAAAAATCAAGTTTTAGCTCACATTTGATATGTGAAAGCTATTAGTGTAAACTCTTAGAAAATTGGGTTTACATGGATTGTTTTGTGTATTTTAAAATTTTCCTACCATAGTTGGTTGGATGGAAAAATGGCGGGCATATGGAACTATGTAATTCACTTGCCTATGGTTATGGAGTTAGTGTAAAAAGGATATAATCAATTTCTAGTTTGAAATTGATGGTTTAGTTAAAAAGGGGTATTGAGGATGGTTGGGATGACTTGAAATAAATTATTTTGTTGAATGCACCATTAGTGTATGTTAAATGTGGGAAAAGGGTGCCTAAATGTGCTAAATAAATATTGTAAGAAAGGATTTGCAATGGATATAGAAATTGGGTGAAGAAAAGCCGGTACACTTTTTCTGCTCCGGACCAATTCTCGTAGAATCGTCATCACTTTTGATCCAACCGTTGGATTGAGCTAAAATGTTGACACAATACAGAAGACATCTAGATCTACAACTTTTGTGTTTTGAACCTTCCAGATTCTGAGTGGATCATGGTCAAAATGGAGAAAAACAGAGGTATTTCCACAAGAGGGAGCAATAGTGCTGGTACCATTTGTACCAAACACCAATACCTCTTTGATGTCTTAACTTCCTCCAAATCCTCATGTAATGTGGTATACCTTCACCAAAGTGAGTG
>CAUOFW020008660.1:0-16388 GCA_963454935.2 Ilex paraguariensis
CCAAACAACTTTTGTTGCAGGATCAGCAGCATATTAGAGTCCCTGCTACCAAGGTTACTACCTCAATATCATCCTTATCCAAAGATCACCTACTTCATAGCTTTCTACAGCTAGTCCTTATCGCAGCTAGTTCCTTCTATCCTTATCATAGCATTCCTATCTTCTATATCAACACGATCAACTACAGCTAAAGACGACAAATTATGGACATTCACTTCCACTTTGGCTCACCATCAAATGCTTGTTTGATAAGCTCTACACAACTAGACTCCTTTTCTGCACTCCTCTCTAAGCTGGCTCTCTTGCTCAGCTGATCACTTCTAAGGCAGCATGCTTAGGCTACTTTTCTTTTTATTCATTTATTGTACTCAGCATGCATTATTACTTTCTTTTATTTCATTCTTGTAATTAGATTGCATTGAGGGGTATCCCCTTATCTAGTTGTAATTTAATTTTCAAATCAATAAAATTCTTTCGTACCGTCGAGGTTTTCTATAAAAAAAAAAGGTACTAACCCTAACCCAACCCAAACTCAAACCTAGGTATACAATCTTCAACACTAACCCTAACTTGAACCAACCTCAACTCGAGGTACTTAACCCGAGTATTGCCCAAGTTGAATTTGGGTGGCTCAAGTTGAATTCAGATTAGTCAATTTTGAATGATTTTGGGGTCAAATTCAGTTGAATTTGGGAATAATTTTTTACACTATAGGGATTTTTTTTTTTTTTATGCTTTAGGATTCAAAGAACCCAATATATATATCAATATATAAATGAGGGTTTTGTGTATACATAGATTTGTATACAAATCAACATATATGCCGATTTTGGTTTCTATTACAGATTCATATACAAAGATATATATATAGATAGATACACACACACATATAGACAGATCTATGAAATATAATATTTTATATATACCTATATATGTATTTGCATATGAATACAAGTTAATTTGATCACAGATCTATGAAATCCAACCTTAGAATGCTTGGATCGAAGCAATAGATAGAGGCTTCATTGCACAAGAGAGCTTCATTGCTTTCACCGACATATATGGAAAGGTAGAAAGAGATGGAGATGCAGAGTTTAGAGAGAGAGAGAGAGAGAGAGATGTATAGGTGCATGAAGACAAAAAGAAGGAACCCTAGCTATGTTTTGTTGTGGCTTTATATATATTTTTTAAATTTTTTTGGGTTTGGGTTGAACCTAGGCCCAATCCAAAATTTTAAAACTTCAACCCAAACCTTATTTTTTTCAGGTTGACCCGCCCAAGTTGTACCCCTAATTGGAGCTCCATGAAAGTAAATTGGACCCTAGAATGACAACATAGCCACTTGTAGATTTTCTATCATCCAGGCAACTAGCCCAATCGACATCAGAATAAGCATGAAGAATTTGATTCTTATTTGGTGGAATGAAAGGACCCAGATCCACCATAGACTTAAGATACTATAAAATGCGCTTGACTGCAGTACAATGGGCTTCAGTGGCATTGTGCATGAACTGACATGCTTTATTGACCGCATAAGAGATATCTGGTCGAGTAAGGGATAAACATTGAAGTGCACCCACAGTGCTGCGGTAAAGAGTTGGGTCTATACATAAGGGCCCAGGCCATTGGGATGAAATGGGTTTGGCATAAGTCATGTTGATCTTCTTCAATAAATTAACATTATATCGTTGTTGAGTCAGATGGGTACCTTGGGAAGTCCGATGGGCCTCAATGCCAAGAAAAAAATGTAAGTCACCAAGGTCCTTGATAGGAAAGCAGCCCCAAGTGATTTGATCAGTTGGGTGACAGCTGGAAGTGTAGACCTAGTGATGATTATGTCATAAACGTAGACCAAAACTTAAAGAGTAACTCTTAATTCTTTAAAGATAAAAAGTGAAGGGTCAGACTTCGAATTTGAAAAACATAATTCAGCCATTTTGGAGATGAGTTTGTGAGAATTAAGCCCGAGTTTGAGCCCATATATTGCCTTATGCAATTTGCACACATGATATGGGTATTGTGGATGAACAAAACCAGGTTATTGTTTCATGGAAACTTCTTTGGACAAATTTTCATGGAGAAAGGCATTTTGAATATCAATTTGGTTAATAGGTCAAGCATGAGAAATACCCAGTGATAAGACAGTCCAAATGGTGGGGGGCTTTACCACTGGGCTAAATGTGCCATCATAATCCAACCCCAAGTTGTTGGGTAAAGCCTTTGGCCACCAGACGAGCCTTATGGTGCTTAAGAGACCCATCAAATCTTGTTTTGGATTTGAAAATCCACTTATTCCCCACTAGGTTCATGGATGGTGTAAATGGGACCAAGGTCCAAGTGTTGTTTTTCAAGAGAGCGTCAAATTCAAGGTTCATTTCATCCCGCAACCGCAATTCCTTGGATTTTGATGCCTCTATAAAACAAGTGGGATCAAGAAGAAGACATGTGGATGAAATGAGAAGAGTAGTGGGTAAATGGTATTTGGGTGTATCATCAGGGGTAAGTCGTGGCTTGGTGATGTTGTGTTGGAGGGTGTTAGTCTTAAGATGGCGATAGGGTGGTGGTGGTCCAAGGAGGCTAGGCAAATTCGAAGGAGAGTGTGCCATAGATGGACCCAAGCTATGAATAGCAAAATCAGGTGAAGGATGTGAACTAGAAGGAGGGAAAGACTCCGGAGACGGGAGTTCGAGAGGGGAGAGGGCACGAGTAGTTGAGGGAGGGGATCGGACTGAAGGAGAAAGGGAAGAAATGAGAGGAATAACCGAGGAGAAAATTAGTGGTGGAAGACTGTCGAATGGCACAGATACTCTATTGGAGGATAAGAGTGTATAGGAGAAAACTCCATCAAATACTACATGTCGGGAGATGTATTCTCTACCAGATGAGATATCCAAACATCAATAACCACGGTGATTAGATGAATAGCCAATAAACACACATTGTAAGGACCTAGGTGACATTTTATGGGAGTTATATGGTCGGAGATAAGGCCAGCAAGCACAACCATAGGTACGAAGAATAGTGTAGTTAGAAGGGTAACAAAAAAGTTTTTCATAAACGAAATCAGTGTTCCCTTGCCATCGTAATTCCTCCTTACTATTTGCCACCGAGGATTGCAGAAAATTCAGAATCACCCTGTGTGTTTGCATTTGGGTTATAACGAAACCCAATTGTTTGATTGAATGATTCCATATCAAAACAATCGATTTCTAAAGGAAATTAATTTTGGATTGGCAAGAATCAATTTGATTTAAGTATCAAATGTTCACAATCTCGATTGAAAATAGTACAGGTTCACACAAAATAAAAGCCTAATTGACTGGTTTTTTTGAACAATAACCTGTCTAGGTCATGATCTTTTGTATGAAAAAAGTAAAAAACATGTTTACTAATCACGCTTTTTCCACTGTCATTTTTCTTAATAAAAAGGGGATTATTGAATCCGCTTTTAACAAAAATGAATCTATTAAATTCGATTTCAAAAAGTGTCGTAGTTTGATAAATAAGTTCAAAAACACTGTATTTCGGTATATATATTTTAAAATAGCTGAATTTTGGTAAATAACTCGAATTGATAGGGTGAGTACAATAAAATAAATTTAAATAGTTCAATATATACATATATATATATATTCTTTCACATATTTAATCATTTAATATTTGATTAATTTGTAGTTTAATACAATTTTTATTTCAAACATTTTCCATATACGACAGTTTACACATGTTGAAAAAAATTAATATAGTGGGATCGATTTTTTGGGTACTCATATTTTATGTTTTATCGTGCCTTCAGACACAAGTTATGACTAATATATAATAAATTAGATAGGTTTTTGAACTTACGAGAAATATATTTTCTCCCCAAATTTCACATCTAACACATACTCCACAAACTCAAATTTCACAAACTCACCACACACACTACACAACACACAACTGCACATACATACACGCATTCTAACAAACACATTCTAATGCATGCACAATGTCATAATTCAGTGTAGAATGACTTTAATCACGAGATATCGCTAGTATATATATAAAGTAGTTAGATTGTTTGTTTTAAACTTTTCGCGACTAAAATTGTTTTGATCTGATGATCCTAATTGAATTTTCATTCTTTTTAAAACTCTTAGACTCTCATCTCTCATATAACTCTCTCTCTCTCTCTCTCTCTCTCTCTCTCTCTCTCTCTCTCATACTACTATCTTCTTTTGTTTTTTGTTTCTCTTATATTGTTTTTGTTATTATTTACTCTATAAAATAGATGAAACTACATGTTATGCAATTATTTATTTCATGAAACTAATTCAAAATTTTTATATATCTAACGAGATGTATTTTGCAACTTACTTCTTATTTTGTAAATAACACTTAATGTAAATAAAAAATAGGACATTGACTATAAACACCAAATAATATTTAATACAAAATAAACCTTAGATTATAAATTAATATATAATTTTATCAGAAAATGAAATTTAATTTTGTCCAATTTATATTTGACTTTGTCGAATTAATATCAAATTAATTTTTTATTGTTATCAAATTAATATTAAAATTCATTTAATCAAATTTTCGGGTACTAAATCAATTTTTATTAGATTTTATTTATTTATTTTTTTTATACTGAATTTGGAGAAGGGCAATTGTAAAAATAACAAAGTTTTTTGGGATAAAATTATCAATTTTCCTTAGCAACATTGATGGAAGGGACACATATGATGTCTCCAATTCAATGAATTTCAAACCTTAGAGGGTCTCCACGTTATTTATAAAATGTTATGAGGTGTTTGTGTAATATTGTCAAAATTCAGGGGATGTCTGTGATTTTTACTATGTTTTTTAATTAAACATTAATTTGTTATTATTTTATCTTCAAAACTTGAATTATTATATTTCTAATAAAAGAAGTTATTGGTTAATAGAGTTTGTTAGTAGCCAAAAAAGAAATATGTGTGAGTTTGTTTCTGTATATATTTCTATGTGGAGGATTGAACATTTGGTGATTAAATTTATAACTATACTATGTCATTTGGGGTTGAATGGTGATAGTGGTTATAAATTCATGATTTTTATAAATGAGTAAAATTTGGTTGATTTTATTTATGACTTAAAGATTTTGAATTTAATTATGTTTTGTTAGTATTTTGTTTTTTTGCTTGAGGTATTTATTACATTGGGATATGGCGGACTGAAAATATGGTGGCTGAGTTTACAATTATGTTATTTTATTGAATGGAGTGGTAGTAAAAGTGATAAATTCAGGAGTCTCATAAATGAACAATATTTTATTTATTATTTAAAAATTGTAAATTTTAATGGATTATGTTAGTATTTGTTTTTTTTTTTCAGAGGCATTTGTATATATGATATTATTTTGAGGAGTTTTTATATATTTTTATAATAGTTCCATTAATATGGAGAATATGGTCGACTATATATTTAGAGTCATTTTAAAAGAAGAATTGATATGAATATTTTTAGGCCATTCGTTTTGAATTTGAACAATTGTTTACAAAATTTTTGTTTGTTCTATAGTGCATTTAGGTAAGACTAATGACTAGTATATATATAATATTTAAAAAAAGAAAGTTGAGAGTCGGCCTTGGACCCTTGGGGCCTATTTGATATGTTTTTTGGGAGGGATTTGGATTGGCTTGTTCAAACCCAGGTTTGACCCAAAGATGAGATTCAAATATGAGATTCAACATTTAATGTTGTCTAAACTCATATTTGGTATTCGCAGGGATATATGATTATTATGATAATATATTTGTATATAAATGACTATTTTTTCCCTTAACCAATTTGTATATATGAGGTATATAAGATATATGAGGGTATAAATGTCATTTCTATATTAAATCATTTAACCCACATATGAAACCCCCCCCCTTGGGTTTCATGACCGAACCATCCAACGGACTGGGTTTCCAAACTTTAGGCTAAACATGGGTTTAAGGAGTTTATTTCTCAACCCACAATTCAAACCCCTTCCAAACCCATGTACCAAACTGCCCCTTGCTGCATCCACCTATTGCAGGACCACATAATGAATTGGAGGCACATGCATAGGAGGAACATCAACCTAATGGCCTATTTGTTTTGAGGGTTTGGGCGGGTATATAATGGGGGTTTAAGAAAAAATAGTCCAACCTATTAGCCATAACTTTGTTTGGATGCAAAAAATGAAGTCTGTATTGCAGTACAGGCCCGTACTTTGCTCGTACCTGGCTTGACTGCTTAAACCCACGAACGTGGGTTTTAGCAAATTCGGCCCCCGAGGGGGTTCGAAGGGACCAAACCGGTTTAGATTGAAAGAATACATTTCTATCCCTTAAACACATTTCCTGCCTTCCTTTTTTTTTTTCGCATTGATGGGCTGAGGCTGGTGGTTCACCAAAATTGAAGCAAACCAATTGTGAAGCCACTGGTATTATATGTGTAGCATATTTTACTACAAATCTATGTTTGTTTATCCCAATATGTTGAATGCTATTCTATATGAACGTTTTGTACGACTAATTTTTAGACTATGATAAAGTTTCACAAAATAAAATATTTTTTTGTGGTTATTCGTAATACATACTTTTTTTTTTTTTATCAATATTGATGTTTGATATCGTAAGTTGGGAAGAAAAAAAAATCCTGAAATATGAAGTTTATAAGTTAACCCAAAAAAATAAACAAACGATGGTTTAGATTAGATTGACCAATGAAAAAATAGTCATTTACATGACGAATGGATGATGATAATGGTGATAAATCTGTGAGTTCCACAAATGTATATATGTTACTTACCAAACACGCGTAAAGACAAGATTCATCTTTGAATCCCATGTACTAAGGGCCTGTTTGGTATGTTTTTTGGGAGGAGTTTGGATTGACTTGTCTAAGTCGGGGTTTAACCCAAAGATGAGATTCAAAGATGAGATTTAACATTCAATGCTGTCCATACCAATATTTGGTATGCACAGAGATATATGACTATTATGATAATATATTTATATATAAATGATTATTGTGCCCATTAACCAATTTGTATATATGTGGTATATAGGATATATGGGGGGTATAAATGTTATTTGTATGTTAAACTCATTAACCCACATATGAACCCCTTTGGGTTTCATGAAACTCAAGTATGTGAGTTTTTTGACCGGGTCGGGTTTTAAACCCTAGACTAAATGCATAATTGTCAAACATGAGTTTAAAGGGGTTTAATCCCTAACCTAGGATCCAAAACCCCCCAAACCCACATACCAAAAATGAACCAATATAGCCCTTCACCCAAAATCCATTCAAACATGAACTAAATGGATATCGTTGAATGAGTGAGCGAACAAACAATGGTGGAGCTACTAAAGGGCCCGGGGCTTGGCCCACCTTCAAAATTTTCAAATTTTTTTATGGATCCTTTGAAAGTTGGTATACTAAATTAGATATAATTGTAAAAAAATACACAGAAAAAAAATATGTTGTAAAAAAATATACTGCTAAGATACAAAAACTTAACTGCCTATTTTTTAAAATTTACTTTCCTAAAAACGGTTTTAGGAATATATATTAACATTAATTAAGTACATAATGATAAGGCTTAACCGCTGAATTTTAGGAACATTACTTTCCTAAAAATAGTTTTAGGAATATATCTTAAAATTAATTAGGTACACAGTGATAAGGCTTAATCGTTGAATTTTAGGAACATTAATTTGCGAAAAATTTCATCTTCAGAAAACGGTTACCGCTTCTTTTTCCTATTCAAAAACCGCTTTATCTTTATCAGCGAGAAGCCCTAAATCGTTCTCTGAACATCTATAGGGCTTCATATTTGAAAGGAAAATTCTACTGTTCTTCCATTGTAGATGTAAGTTCGTTTGTGTTTCCTGCATACTGTAACAAAGACAATATAACGATACAGTTTAACACTGTAACATAGATAATGTTTAGCAGTTTTGCGAATGTGATAAAAAAATTCAAAATAGAGTTGGACTGTTACAATGAAATTATATACAAACATATGTTTGACAAAATGTAACAATACAATGTTTTGTGTAAATAAATTTTTACACTGTAAACACATATACAGGATGAATTTCTGTTATGGTGTTCACATATAAAAAAACAGTATAATCACATTTAAAATGACATATCTAAATCTAATGGAGTCATGAATTCAAGCAATGCAATTGCTTATATATATATTTTGCAATTGCTTATATTGAATGATAAGGATGAAATAATGTTTCGGACTTGCACTGATAAATTGGTTCCAGGCCGAAGAAAAAGAAAACAACCAATGATATTGTTGCAAAATTTAAAATTCAAATAAACTGATTTATCCTCAAAATAAACGGAAGAATCAAATCTTCCATTAAATTAGGAGATTTTTAATGCATAAATATAATTTAAAAAAAACAGTTTTCAAAAATAATTGTATGATTTAAGGGAGGACACAATGTCAAAGGAAAATCCAAAAATTTCAAATTATATACTTGTACACAATTAAGATATAAAATTAAGGACTTTCTTACTTTATATTTTCTTCTGTGTATTTTTTTACAATTAAATCCAATTTAGTGTACCCCTTCCAATTTATTGATTTTTTATAAGTGTGTATCAGTGTATGATTTAAACAATATTCACATATAATTCTTTATGCCCACTCTATCACTCTCATACTTCAGTAATGTTTTTTGATGCTATGAGTTGCGATTGGTTTATATACATGAGTTGTGATTGGTTTATATACATATTCAATCATTTTTATAGTTTTAAGGCTTTCTTTAGTTGGCCTTAATTTTTTATATTTAAGATTTTTTAGTTTTAGAATCTTAATTTAATAGTTATATCAGTTGCAATTGCTTTTTATTTTCATACGAATGACCTTCTCAATTTTTTTTTGTAGCTGTGGATTATTATGTTTGATGTGTTACAACTGAGTTTCTATAGTATACTATGCTTCTTACACTACAAGAAAAACGGGTTTTTACGGCGGTAAAGTACTGTCATAAACAATCTATTTGCTCACAAATATTTTTTGTGGCGGCATTGCCTAACCATATTAAGTATAGTCTCAAAAGGTTTTTACGGCAGCAATGATCTGTCTCAAATAGTATTTACGACAGCAAAATCTTATTGTAAATAAGTTGTCACAAAACTTAACACTTTTGATATTATCACGGCAGCAAAAGTGCTGTCTCAAATACTGCATTTGGCTGACATAAAAATAGAAGACTTTTTGTGGCAGTTAATAACTGTCACAAAAAGTATGACATTTTCTCTAATTTTAATGAAATATATTTACGACGACAACGATGCCTCCACAAAAAAAATTAATTTTTTTTAATTATTATGAACCGTTGGTAACCAATTTTATATGCCCTGTGCATATATACACTTCTATCACATAAATTTAAAGGTACACATCCATACAACTACACAATTCAATATATAGATAAACACAAAAGTAATATGACCAACATTTCCACAAACATAGCAATATTTTCATATCCAAAAAAAAAAAAATCACATGAGTTAAACAAAATGTAAAATATGCACTTTTACAAAACATAACAATCCATGAATACAAGAAATTAATGCAAAAAGTTGAACATCCTTCTTGACCCATCTACCCTCTCAGTGATACCGACAAAAATCATAAAATTATTATTACTATATTGAAATGATATTTATATACATATATACAATAAAGAACTAAAAGAAGTTAGAATATACATCAACAGAGGGACACGCAATATTTCTCTAAACGGCTTGTCCAAGTGTAAGAATACCTCGACAAGACCTTATCAAACACATCTTTGGATCTCTTGCATTTTCAATAAATACTTGCCAAAATTTGATCCAATGGAATTCTATTTTTTTTTGTCGATTGGTCCATACTAATAATAAGGCCCTCTGCCACTACGCATTTTGGAACTTTAGAACTAAGTAAGTCTACTTTGTCTCCAACCTACAACCAAAATAATGATTGTTCAACAAGTAAAATAAATAATAACGGTTAATATTACTTATTTTGTTGACTAATCATTATTATAAAGGCATAATAGGAAAAAATTCATACAATTCACAGGTAAATATAATTTACAATATGTGATGCATATTATCAATACATCACAAATGCAAGAAATGTATATGTAATCAACCTCATATTTATATCAATCATGATGAACTAAGAAATTACAATAATTTATGTGTCGATGAGCTCAACATATATGCGAACTAGATCACAAAGTATCGCAAAAATCAAAGATCCACTAATGCATATCAACATTCAACAACATGGAAGGAAACACAATCCAATCATTTCTAATAGGTATAATAATTTTCATCCAAATAATAACTATAAAATATAAGTCGTGGGATATGTGCAATTTATAACAAAATTAATTGATGATAGTTTCCTGCAGGTAACAACCATTTTACAGAGAAAAAGTGAAACCTCATTGATGGAACAATCTCATATAAAATACACATACCTTGAAACAATCTGTGTCAAATAATACTCTCTTTCCTTTATTCCCAACTGTAGTACGAATTTGTACCTATATTTTGCATCAAAATTGTAATTGGACACAAATATGAAAATCAGAAGTTTTCTAGTGGTACAAATTCATAAATTATTAGTTTTGTAACATAAATATAAATTTTAGTACAAAACCTTATTAGCTGGCCGTATAGATGGAGATGTCGCATGAGGCTCCTCTTGGGATTGTGGAAGTCCATCTCCCCCAGATTCAATTTGCGTCCTTATTAAATCCGAAGTCTAAGACATAATAATATATCAAAATCGATATCAACATAATTTAAAATTTTTAAATTGCAAAATGAAATTTGTTGTACTCATCCACCTATTGGGCCATCATAGGGTCGCTTCCACTTTTCAATTGAGATTCCAAAAAAGTAATTTTTGCTTGCATAAGGTTGAATTCTGCTTTAACTTGTTGATCTACCATTGCTCGCATTTTTTCAATATATTGTTGAGCTACATCGGCTCATATTGTTTCTTTTAATTGTTGTTCTACCTTCGCTCGCATCGTTTCTTTAAATTGTTGATCTACCTCTGCTCGTATTGTACGACAAATTTGATCAATGAACATAGGATTTAATACATCTGATGAGGTTGTATTTTGTTTATACACCGTACTTTGAGGCACTCCAGTGTCGTAGGTCTTGCAATATCCATGTTCATCTTCTCCCAAAACCTCATGAAAAATTCGATCTCAAAGGGTTGGTGTCTGATCTGGCTCAGGAACCTGAGACAGTCGCTCTTGAAATTCTTCCTACAATTTAGAACAATGAATTAATATTTCTTAGATATCTTCTAACATATCTGATAGAAAATTATTTAAAATTACATAAACATAAGTAACAAATACAATGATTTTTGCTGCATCTGGGTCACATGGAACACCATTCTTTGTGCGTGTTTTGATATAGATACTGATTTTATCGGTCCTCTCTCCATTTTCTTCCATCTAAAAATATCAACAACCATAAACTAGATTTCAATACTTGTCAAATATAGACAAAATGTTACACATCTAAACACATTTATTTTAAAAGTCACTTGCCTGTCTCCGTAACTGGGCAAAGTGAGTTCGCCCACTCCGGTGAATTAGGCCTTGACATTCATGATTCATTGAATTTTGGTCTGATATTTTCTATATCATCAATTACGAATTATTCAAAGTTAGTATTATATTATTATAATGGTATATAAAAATTATACTCATACCTTTGCTATGTCACTTCCCCAATATTGCACAAGCTCTTGCCACTGCTGTGGCACTATTTCAAGAGGAATATTTGAAGAAAGATTCACATCTGTCTTGCGGGGTTCATAATACTTTTTTTTATTCGATATTTATGCTTTCTCCATGCGTTTTTACATGCTTTTAAGCAAACCTCTCTAAATTCTGGGGGTGCAAATATCAAGTTATCCTACAACCATAATTCAAGCAATTAGCTTATAATTAAGATTTTTTTTTTTGCCAATACAACACTATATTCTAATAAAATTCTCAACATTGAAAGATATAAACAATTTGACTAGTAATATTTTTACAATAAGAAATAACATATATTTACTAAGTTATATTGATTTATACTTGCACCTCACTCCAAATACTATCAAGCACATTAGTGGGCACTGAATCCCAATCAATGTATGTGAGTGGAACCCTATACCCATTGCGTACTATATTTCCCATTGCCGTCTTTAACTCAGAAGCTCTATTACCAACTAGTTGAAAAGTCGAATCGAATTATACTTCAATCTTTGTTCTGTTCCCTACTCCTTAGGACCCTTGGCTGGGCCTCAACCTTGTTTTTTTGTCACTGAGTCACAAAGGCAAAAAATAAGTACATTAGTGAATTTCAAATATAAACTATTAATAAGTATGAAATATGTTGTATGCATTATACATTTGATTCAAATGATTATGCATATGATGATGGCCTTGCAGAATTTGTCTGTGATGATAGTCAGGATGGGGTCGTAACAATGTTTAGTGATGTTGATGTAGATACACGCAACACCTCTAACATAGAGCGGATACGTCTTTTCCTCTTCGGCATAGTAAATCTGTAGCAATATACAAACATATTAATATTACTCATTTAGAAAAAAAGATATAATTTCATACAAATGATACTTAATGAATGTCATAAATGAAAATTAAAATTACTTCAACTATCTTTATTGCCATCCATTTCAACATCGATTGGAACATCATCATTTAAGGTAATTGATACTCCTTCTACTTCTTGTCTCACCCAACCAGCATTATCATTGGGAATCATCACATTTTCATCCAATTCTTGATGAATAAAAGGCTCTGACTGTAGGTCATTAGATTGCATATTAAATAAGTCCCTCTATGACATCTTCACAGCAACATGCCAATTTGATTCCAAAGGGTCTTCAACATACCAAACTGCTCTACTTGGGATGCTAAGATGAAAGGTTCATTTGCATATTAAATAAGTTCCGTCTATATTCCCGTGTCCCATCAAAGTACTCCCTTGACTTTCGAAATTTGTGTCCATCAGGTAACCAACGACAGTGACCCATGTAACAATATTTTCTCCCATACTTCAACCAACAAGACTGAGTTTTTGTATTACAAGCGGGACAAGCATACTCACTCTTCATACTCCACCCAGATAAGTTGGCATATGCAGGGAAATCACTAATTGTCCACAACAAACTTGCATGGAATTGAAACATTTCATTGGCTGATGCGTCAAATGTATTTACACTTTCTAACCATAATTCTTTCAACTCTTCAATCAGTGGTTTCAAATACACATCAATCTTGTTGCCAGGACCTTTTGGACCATCAATAAGCACTGACAAAATAAGAAGAGGTTGCTTCATGGTCAACCATGAGGGTAAGTTGTATGGAATCAGTAGGACAGGGCAAGTACTATGAACTATGTTCATGGACCTGAATGGATTGAATCCATCAGTTGCTAACCCAAACCTAACATTTCGAATGTCACTGGCAAAGGATGAGTTTTTTGATCAAAAGTCTTCCAAGCAAGAGAGTCAGTTGGATGCCTAAATACACTGTCATCGGACCGTTCCTTTGCATGCCATCTCATTAGCAAAGAGGTTTTTTCTAACATAACTAGTCTTTGCAGCCTTTGTTTCAAAGGGAAATATCTCACCTGTTTTGCAGCTATTCGTTTTTAGTGTTGTTGCACTTATTCCCTGTGGTATACAAATAAGTAGATAACCCCCATCTAGCTTTGACTAATCTAAACAATTAATATTGTTAAAAACATCTTAATAGGTTCTCTATTTCCATTCAATTCTCTATTATAGAGAGTCAATCCTTAGAGCAACTCCATGGTGCTATCTAAAAGGTTGTTTTAAATATTATAGATAGCTAGTTTGGAAATGTTGGCACCCATGGGCTAGATATTCGACTAGGTATTTTCCATAGCCCACTATTTGCTCGCTGCTTCCAGCGACCTCCCTTGGCTAGCTACTTCATCAACAAATGCCATTTTTTGTGCCAAAATCCTCACTCCACAGAAGCTTCATCATCGCAGATCAGTCCAGATCAGTCCTCTCTCTTGCAGATAGTCCAGATCATTCCTCTCTCTTTCAGGCTAACAATCCGCATCGAACCCTTTTGATCCCATTTTTTGGAGCTCAAATCAAAGGTGGATTTCTGCTTTTTTGATTCATTAGAAGTTTTTTTTTTGTTTTTGGTCGGATGATTCATCAGAAGTTTTTATTACCATGTTTGCATGATTATATGATACATTTAATTCTGCATTGAGCTCTTTATGTTCTTGTGTGTCTACCCAAAGCCCTTTTCGCTTTTAACCAAATCGAACAACCCATGTTGCTCATGGACAGAAGGTTCATGCTCATGCTATGAAACTTGGGTTTGAATCGTATCTTTATGTATGTAAATGCTTTGATTTTTTTCTATGCCTCATGTGGTGATTTGGGTTTTGCTAGGAAACTGTTTGATGAAATGTCCAAAAAAGACTTGGTGTCTTGGAGCTCATTGATTTGTGGGTATAGTCAGTGTTTTAGGTATAAGGAAATTTTGGGACTTTTTGATGCAATGAAAACTATGAATGTGAAGTCTGATGTCATGTAGGTGACCAGAAAATTGCAGATTCAGTGGTTAAGTACATAGAGGATAATAATGTAGAAATTGATGTTTACTTGGGGAACAAATTGATAGATATGCATGGACGGCGTGGTTCAGTGCAGTTGGCGCTGGAAGTTTTTGATTAGATGGTGGAAAAAAACGTAGTTTCTTGGAATGCCATGATCATTGGTACTCTTACTGCTTGTGCACACTTGGACAGAAGGTTCATACTCTTGCTGCTGCTAGTGTGCTTTCTACTTGTGCGCAGTGGGCAGACTTGATGTAGGCAACACAATACATGATTATATTCTTAAGATGAGAGCTTTTTCCCCTGAACTTTATCCTCATTTATTTGTTTGAAAGAAGACTATTTTTGATTAACTAAATTTTGTCATGGTTTAATTTATGAGTTTAGTGATTCTGCAGTCCTACAGTTATGGAATAGATCAAAGAAATCTAGTTTACATTAGTGAAATCCCCATCAAAAGCAGTACATTTTGAATTATGAATTATGCTAGTTTTTTTTTTCACTCATTACCCATAGAAGTGTTGCTAGTTTTATTTTATTTACTTACTCATGGCATTATGAATTGTGAATTGTGAATTATAGGCATTACTCATGGATCCATTCCAACATGGTTCGTACTTCACCAATCTCATGCATGATGGAAAACATTTAAATGATGAGGTTATAGGTCAATGTTCACCAATATCTTCTCAAGTAGAATCCATCACCAAAAAACAACTAGGTGACAATTTTACAGTAGAGGAAGACATTATGATAATCTCGGCGTGACATAATATTAGTTTGGATGCTGTGCAAGGAAATGAGCAAAAATCAAAAACATATTGGCAAAGGGTTTGTCAGTTCTTCCACAAATACAAACCTAAGGCATGCCCTAGTCGTAATCAAAATTCTTTGATGAATCGTTGATCGGCAATTCAGCTAGCCACCAACAAATTTTGTGGGTACTTTGCACAGATAGAAAGACCGAATTAAAGTGGTTTGACAGAGAAAGATAAGGTATGAGTGAATATTTTCTTACAAAATAGTGTACTTTTAATGACATAATAATGAGTTTGGTTGTAAAATTTTTCAGATTTGTGACGCCAAAAACTTGTACAAAGAACTCTATAAATCTACATTTCAGTTTGAACATTGTTGGAATGAGTTAAAGTATCAACCAAAATAGACGAAGGATTCTCAAGAAAAGAAGCAAAAAATAAAACATAATGCAACTCCTGGCAGCTCTGTGCCTTCTACAATGGACTCCGTAAATTTAATCGATGACGGTGGGTCCTATGGATCCTTAGACAGGCCATCTGGAAGGAAAACTGAGAATGAGTGACTACGAAAATCAAAGAGCAAAGAAGTTGGACGTGATGCAACAAGTTCTGAACTTGTTAATCTGTTAGCAGATATGAAAGAAGAGAAAAGGTAACTAATGAGAAGAAATTTGAAATGTTTGAAAAATGTTATCTTCAAGGACAACTTCTACTGCAAGAGAAAGAGAGAATGCAAATGGAGCAAATAAGAGAGGAAGAGCGAATAATGTCAATGGATACGAGTTGCATGACTCCGTTGCAAGCTGAATATTATTAGCGCCGCCAAATGGAAATCATGGGGAAGAAGATGTAGTTCTTTTTTATTAATAGACAAACAACTTTAAGTAGTAGTAATGATGGTACAAGGTACTGTAATAACACATTGCTTAAGTAGTAGTGTCTAGTAGTTTTCATGCA
>CAUOFW020008661.1:0-16388 GCA_963454935.2 Ilex paraguariensis
AAATTATTTGCTAATGAATCTTATTGACTCTCACTGCAGGATAAGGTTATCGTATCACAAAGCAACTCTTTGCTCTTGCACTAGTATTCTAAAAGAGTAAAAGAATTATTATTGTAAATCTTCGTTTATTTTAGGGTTAATTTATTTTATATCTCAAAGGATATTTCAATTTTTATTTGCACCTTTAAACATTAAAAATTTTAATATATACCCTCAATATTTTAAATTAGTAACAATGTGGATCTCGCTCAGACTGCCTTCAGTTTTTCATTATTAATTGAAACAAATGAGTTGCGAGTGTTTTAGGCATAAACTTATGTATAAATTCACATATTGTTAATGCCTCATATAACTTGCACATTATATGAATAGTTTATATCTGATTAATAAAACCTTATTTTCAATACACAAAACAGTGTCAAATTGATCGCAAACGAAAATCTGCAGCGATGAACATACCTCATCCTCATACCTGAAGCTCTTACATCTCAACTCTCAAGTGTTTAAATTTATAACGAAAAACTGAACGATAGTCTAGGTTAGATCCACATTACTACTAATTCATAACATTAAAGGTGTAAATTGAGAATCAAAGTATCTTTTAGGATAAAAAGTGGGATTAACCCTTTATTTTATTTGTGACCTTTAATTATAAAAATAAAAAATTAAATAACCTCATGTTTAGATTCTTTACTCTTGACTGAAAAATTATGAGTATAAAATGGGAGAATTGCACTTCATACCTTGAAAGATTTAAAAATTTTCATTTTATACTTTTTTAAATATTAAATTTCTTACATTGTACCCTTAATGTATCAAAATTATTGTAATATAATTATTATGTTATTTTTTCAGTCATCTCCAAAGGGGTAGTTTTTGAGAAAAAAAAAATAACAAAAACTAATATAAAAGCAACACTTTTGATATGAGGATAATGTAAAAAATTTTATCTTTTAATGCACTTAAATCTATCGGAGTACAAAGTGAGGAAATGTTAGTGAATCTAATTTAATGATCTGATTTATCAATTAAATAAATTATTATCACTAAATTCTAATATTAGCTCAAATCCAATATCAATCAAAATACAATGTTACATTTAATTAGCAAATTATGTAGAAATAATATTTATTATATAATTATTTAGTATCATTTCATGCAGTAGTTTTGGTGTCATGCACCAACCTTTTCCCCAATTTAAATTGAAATCCAATTTGATTTACTTCTGCTTCCACGAACCCACCAAGCCGGAAAAATTATTCAGAGACGACCCACAAGCCTCCCAGGCGGCTGACGCCATGGCTTTCGCCGCCGCACTCCGCTTCCTCATTGCCTCTCCCTCCGCCGAGTTCATCAACTCTCCGATCACTCTCTCAACTTCCTCCGCCGTCACCAACCCATCTGACTTATCCACCGCTATACCCAGCTTCATTTCCTCCACCAAAACCAAGCAATTCAATTCCTGCTCAGCGTAGAGAGGCCAACCCACCATAGGCACACCTGAACTCACCGCCTCCACCAATGCGTTCCACCCGCAGTGAGTCACGAACCCACCAATCGAGTCATGACTCAGTACAGCAGCTTGTGGGACCCATGACTTCACCACCAGACCCCTCTCCTTCGTCCTCTCCTAAAATCCCTCTGGTAGTAGTAACTGCAGATTGGGTTCAGCTGTAGGCGGTGGTGGACTTCTCACCACCCACAGGAATTTCCGATCACTTCTCTCTAACCCAATGGCTATCTCTCTCACCTGCTCCGCCGAGAAAGCTCCATTACTGCCAAAACAAAGAAACACCACGCTTTGATTTGGCTGATTGTTCAGCCATGACAAACAATCAGAAGATGAATTTCTTGATATGCTGCTCCGATCACCGGCGTCGGCAATTCGTGGTCCGATGCAGTAAATCGGTGGAGTTTGATGTTCTGAACACAAATCCCATCCCTGATAGCTTTGATCGCTCCCGATTCAAGTGATTCAAAGTGTTTAGTATAATCCCATTTGATCTGGGTACATTAGAGGCGAAGTTAAGAAAATAATGGTAGAATTGATCATCTCGGTCAAGCAAAGGTTGAGGCATCTGACAGGCTTTGATGGGCGGCAAGCCAGGGAACTGAATGTGGGAAAACATATGACATGTCGCGGAAACGTAGGATTAAAGGCGTATTTTATCCGCTTTAATTTAAAAATTGTTTGAAGATGTTTCATGTATTTTAGAATTCAAATTAACGTTTTTTTTTATTGCTCACGTAGTATAATATTGTTACACAAATAAGAATCAATACTGAGTTTTCACAGCACAAAAACTTTTTAATGTTATGTAGGGAGAGATAGAAATAGAGTAAGTATCTTAGATGTCTCGTCTATTAGATTGACTTGAGTTTATATAGGGAACCAACAGATGTCATTAAGAGACACTTCATATAGGGACATGTCTGTTAATATTTAATAGACATGTATTTTGGGTGAATGATACTTTTTAATAAAAGATACCTCTTGGTAAATGATATCTTCAAAAGACATGACACTTTGGTCATTCTTTTAATTCGAGTCAACCCACCATGGGAGCCCCTGTTTGGGTCTATGACCCAACCAATATCTAACATCTCCCACTCACACATGGTGGGTACGACACTGTCATCTCTCTCAATCTATTATATACATCAACATCAATTCATAAAAGCCAATGAGTCGTGCAACCGCTGAGCATACCTGCAATTTGGGAGCTCTACACTAGAAACTCTACAAAGCCAGCATAGAGACATCAACCCTAAAAAAAATGAAAAATGGTGTCTCAAGTACTCTAGACTCATTCGAATACACCGGTTCACGCATCTATAATCCCTCTCAATATAAGAGCATGCATAACCCCTCGAAGTCATCGCCTATAAATTCATACTTTGTCACTATCTAAACTAGCGCCCAAAGTTGTCGACAGTAAATATATTATGGAATGTTCCAAATGGTCTTCCTTTCGCCCTTATGTCACTTAGTTTAAAATTAACCGTTTTCCTAGCAATGTCCCGGAAGGCCGAATCACTCATAGCCGTAGGTAACATGCCAAAGTAGCTGAGCATTAATTCTTTCACATTATGACATAGTCAAAAGTCAGAGAGTACATAGAATGTTTGGTTAAACAAAATAATCTGGTCATGTAAAAATGACTCGGAGGGCTCACATAGTGAGAAAACAGGGATCCATTTCTTCACCTCCTTAATTGTTGTCAAGCACATGTAGTATGAAATACATGTTATGGTGGAGTGTCTCGATCCTAATGAGAGTGTATGTCATACTCAGACATCGTACAGATCTTAGTCTAGTCTCTCTACAAGCATCTAACCCGAGTTCTCTATTTGCTCGCCCTCCAAAGACGCCAAATTAAGATCTCGCATCTGGCTAATCAACAAACACAGGCATAATGAACATGGAGTTGTGTCCATTATCGATCCTCAAATGTCAGATCTCATTCTGTGTACAAAACAAAGCGATACTATATGCTAAAGTATCTAATCTTTGCTCGCCATTTCCAGCGCCAAAGGTGATTGCTTGTGTGAGTGAGCCAATCACGCCCGCTGACATACTTAATGTGTGTGCTTTCTCAAATATCAAGGTAATCAAGCAATATAACATTTAATTGCAATTAAAACCATGTATTAATATCCCAAAAAAAATGTCAATACAAACGACTGTGTGATCCATACAATCTCTAGCACATAATCAATACCTACGAAGTCCTAGAGTTCTAAAATGAGCCATAGATACATCTCTAGCTATAGGCTTAGTTAGGGGATCCGCAACCATCTGAGTTGTAGGTATATATTTCAAGATTACTTCTTTTTGTGCAATCATGTCTCTGATGTAATGATATCTTAGATCTATATGTTTGGTTCTTCCATGATACTTAGGATCCTTAACATAAGCTAATGCAGTCATGCTATTACAATGAATCATCATTGGGCCCAAGGTATGTGTGACAACTCCTAGATGTTGAAAAAACCTTCTTAACCAAACAACTTCTTATACAACACTAGAAAAAGTCACGTATTCTGCTTTCATAGTGGATAAGGATATGCATGATTGTTTTTTACTACTCCATGTAATGGCCCCACCATTAAGTAAGAAAGCATATCCTGATGTGGACTTGCGTTCATCTATATCACCACCTCAATCAGTATCACTATAACCAATCATCTATAAATCTGGAGACTGCAGCATAATATATAATCTGAAGTCCTCTTGAGATATCGTAGTATCCTTTTGACTGTCTTCCAATGAGCTATTCCAGGATTTGACTAAAAACGACTAACTAGGCCTACTGCATAGCAAATATCAGGACGGGTACACATCATAGTGTACATTAAGCTACCTACAACACTGACATAAGGAACACGAGCCATCATTTCCTTTTCCTTATGAGATTTAGGGCACATCTTTAGGCTTAGGCTCTCGTCTTTCGCTACAGGTGTGTCTATGGGTTTACAGTTACGCATCTGGAATCGTTCAAGAACCTTATTAATGTAAGTCTTTTGAGACAAACCAAGAAGTTTCTTAGAACGATCCCTTAAGATCTTAACTTCGAGCACATAACTTCTTTCAACCAAGTCCTTCATCTCAAAT
This sequence comes from Ilex paraguariensis, assembly GCA_963454935.2. NCBI lineage: Eukaryota > Viridiplantae > Streptophyta > Magnoliopsida > Aquifoliales > Aquifoliaceae > Ilex > Ilex paraguariensis. The sequence continues at coordinate 4,616 of CAUOFW020008661.1, forward strand.
GTTGAGGACAACCACTTTTGAGTAGTGATAATCATCTCCTTATTATTTTCAGCTAATAAAATATCGTCAACATACAAAGATAGAATCAAGAAGCTATCTTTAGATCGTTTAACATACACACAATGGTCTTCATCGATCATCGTAAACTCATTAGAAGTGATAGCTCGATGAAACCTTAGATACCACTGTCTAGATGACTGCTTTAGGCCATAAATGGATCGTTGGAGTTTACAAACTTTGTTCTCCTGACCCACCACCAGGAAGCTCTTAGGTTGATCCATGTAGATCTCCTCATCCAATTCTCCATTACGAAATGCAGTTTTAACGTCCATTTGATATAGTTCTAAATTCAAATGTGCAACAATAGCTAGAATCATGCGAATTGACGCAAACCTTACAACTGGAGAAAAAGTTTCCTCGTAGTCCACACCCTCTCTTTGGGTGTAACCTTTTGCCACTTGGCGAGCCTTATATTTTTCTATGGATCTATTCACCTTGCGCTTAATTTTGAGAACCCATTTGTTCCCAATACCCTTGCGCCCAGGCAGAAGGTCAACCAAGTCCCAGACTTGATTAGCCTTCATTGACTCCATCTCGTCATTCATTGCAACTATCCATTCATTATTAGCAGGTGATGATAGAGCCTCTTTAATTTTTTTAGGTTCGGCATCATCATATGGTGCAACCATGAAAGCTTCCCCTTCAATCTCAAAACGACGTCGAGGGATGGTTCCACGCTTGCTTCTACATAACTCTGTGTCGTATGGATCTACATCCATTTGAGCTAATCCACCATTGAGTGTATTGCTCTCAATGTCCCTAGAACGTGACAAAACTATTTTCTCGATCACTACTTGGTTAGTGGGTATGTCTCTTTGGGGATCATCTAACTCGTAGAGTTCTATTCCTTTAGACACATCTCCTCTACTAGGGAAATTCCCTTCAAGGAAAATTGTATTCCGTGACTCAATTTTAGTTACCCTTCTATCAAGTTGTTCAACTATAAACACATAGCCTTTAGAATGCTTAAAATAGCAGATAAAGATACATTTCTTCCCTCTAGGACCTAACTTCCCATATTTATGAGAAGTATTGTATACTTAAGCCGCTGAACCCCATGACCATAAATTATTTAAGTCAGGTTTTATGTCTGTCCATAACTCATATGGGGTAGAAGGAATTGATTTAGAGGGCACTCGGTTAAGGATATAAGCAGCAGTCAATAAATCATCTCCCCAATATGAAATCGAAAAATGAGCCTGCGCCATCATAGACCTAACCATATCAAGTAAGGTGCGATTTCGTCTCTCTGTTACACCATTTTGTTGTGGAATGTCAGGTATTGTCAATTGCCTAATTAATCCTTTTTCTTTAGACAGCTCTTTAAACTATTCAGATAGATATTTACAACCTCGATCGGTTCTAAGAACATTAATGTTATTGTCTCATTGATTCTCAACCTCTTTAATGTAACGTTTGAAGCAATCCAATGCTTCAGACTTGTGAGAAATCAAATAGACATGACCGAAGCGCGTAAAGTCATCTATAAAAGTGATAAAATAGGATACACCATGTCTTGCCTACACATTCATTGGGGCATATATATCTGAGTGTATTAATTGCAATGGAATAGATGCTCTTTTGACCTTACCAAATGATTTTCTAGTTGTCTTACCTGCGAAACAATTTTCACATGTGGGCAAGTTGATTCTAGCGAGTGGGCCTAAAAGTCCCTCTTTAGCTAATGTATTCATTCTATCTTGCCCAATATGACCTAATCTAGCATGCCATCTAATAGAATCGACACTATCCATAGATGTAACATAAAAATAAATTTCATTACTAGAATGATCAATATCTAATACAATAAAACCATATGTGATATAACTGGATCCATAGAATGTAGTTCCACTACAAATGCCAACATGCTGGCCTTCAAAATGAAAAATAAAACCTAATTTCATTAAGCTAGTAACTGACAACAAATTTCGTCGGATTCCTGGAGCATATAATACATCATGAAGGTATAAAGTGCGCCCGTGTCGCAATTCCAGTTTGTATGTGCCATGCCAATCCCAAGCACTTCTATACTAGTCTCGTTCCCCATGTAAATTCGTTTGCTTCCAGCTGGTACTCGACGGTACTTCACAAATCTGAATCTGTATTTCGTTATGTGGTCTGTTGCTCCTGAGTTTACAATCCACGAATTAGGAGAGTGAGCAACAAAAACTTGACTAGTAACTAAACAGTCAATGCGAGAGACAAAACTAGAGAGTACCTTCTTCGGCTCAGTGCATTCACGAGCCAAGTGACCCTTCTTGTTGTAGTTTATAGCAGACCATGTTGGCCTTATTCTTCTTACCAGCTCTTTTATCCCGTTTGTGATTGTTATAATTAGAATGACCAGCCCCAATTTGAGCATCAGACCTATTTCCACCGCGCTTATGCTTGGACCCAAAGGTCTTACGCAAGCCAGCTTTAGCCACATAAGAGCTACTTTCACCTTTGATAGCCTCAAAGCGCTCAACCTCAAGCTCAAGGTGACGCGATATATTCTCGAATGTTTTCACACTCTCATTATGCGTCATATTTCTTTTCATATGCTCCCATGATGGTGGAAGGAAGCGAAGTACAGCTTGAACCTGTTGTTTATTGGTCAACACATGACCAACAACGCCTAAATCACGTATCATAGTAGTCATAGCCCTTAGATGTTGTTTCATTGTATGTTCTGGCTTCTTTTGATACGAGTCAAACCTCATGGTCTAACCACAAAGCCTAACAAGGGAAGTAATACCAAACTTCTTTGCCCTTCCACATGACGTGAGCTGTGGAGTAATTCTTAAATTCAGGAATAAGATCATCTTGTATGCTTGCTTGCATGGTATAGTGCGCAAGTCGATCCTTATTTTGCCATGACTGATAATTCTCTTGTTCTTGGCGGGTCTGAGGTTGCTCAAGCTCTGGCAGCACAAGACAAATTGAATCTTACGACGCCATATGTCATAATTATCGCCGTTCAATTTGTCGCCCTTAGTTAATTCAGCCACTATACCTTTGGTAGTCATTATGATTTAATCTACATACAGAGACAATGCGTATGAGATATTAGCACAACACATTCTATAATTTTGCTACAAAAAACTAAATTCAAGTATTAACAATTTTCACAAGTTGCGAGATTGAAAGTTCACTAAGTTCCCAATCATCTCCCGCGCCACAGGTGATTATTATTAACACTTAATTTAATTAATGCGCAAAATTTTAGTTTCTTAAGATCGAACAAAATAAACTCTCACTAAATTTAGTATCTCTAGACATACTAATCATAATTAATTACATATCTTGTATGTTCTTACTTTAGATATAAAAAAAAATATGCATATTCAATCTAGGGATATGAAATTCTAATTTAAATGATGCTAAACAACATAATAAATGCAACTAGCATATCCATTATCTTAACATAGTCATATGCACTAAAAACCAAACAACCAAGAAATACTGTGCAATAGACATTCTTTCCGGGGCAATTCATATTTTTTTTTTAATTTTAACGACATTGGTTAATCCATTGGTCAACGTTTGTATACTCAAAAGAAAATGGGTCTTTCTGGTGGACCCAAAAACAAAAAAACACAGGCAACAATAACGACCACCCAAATTTTTTTTTTTTTTTTATCCACTTGTATTGTCTACGTCATGGTTGAACTTGAATTCCAAAAAAAAAATCTTTTATTAACGGTGATGGGCCAAAGTCACGATCTATACAGTAAGATGAAAAAAAAAAACCTTGTCTATCTCGAAGCCATCAGTTCCATCGTGCAGTAGCGATAACGTCTTGACATTTTTATTCTTTATTTTTTTAAAAAAATAATATTTCTAAACTATTAATAATTGATCCCAAAAAAAAATACAAGAACACCTTTAAGTGGCTATGATACCAACGTGGGGAAACATATAACATATTGCGAAAACGTAGGATTAAAGGCATATCTTATTCGTTTTAATCAAAAAATCATTTGAGGATGTTCCACGTATTTTATAATTCAAATTAACATCTTTTCTTTAATTGCTCGAGTAGTATAGTGTTGTTACACAAATAAAAATCAACACTGTGTTTCCACAGTGTAAAAGCCTTTTAATGTTATGTAGAGAGAGAGAGAAATAGAGTAGGTATCTTAGATGTCTTATCTATTAGATTGACTTGAATTTATATGGACAACCCATTGGTGTCATTAAGAGACACTTTATATAGGAACATTACAGACATGTATTTTAGGTAAATGATACCTTTTGGTAAAGGATATCTCCAAAAAAACATGTCCCTTTGATCATTCTTTTAATTTGGGTCAACCCACCATGGTGCCCCGATTTGAATCCATGACCCAACCAATATCTAACAGTGAAGAAGAGTGGTGTTGAGTTCCCGGAAACTTTTGGAGGTTTGGCCGTGGTCGGTGGGGAAGTGGAGGAAAACGGCAAGAATGGAGGCGGAGGAAGTGAAATAATAGTAAGTTAGGATGGTGGGGTGGTATGAATCATGGACAGCTGATGTGATGAGAGCAGAGATGATGGAAGAGAGAGAAAGTGTTTGGAGGGCTTCGAGGACTAAAGGGACGTTGAGGCGGATGAATTCGAGAAGTGAAGGTACAGGGTTGTTGGGTTTTTGAGAATCTTGGTGGTGGTGGTGGATGGGAGGGAGAGGGTGGAAGGAGATGGGAAGATTGGTTTGAGAGATGCGAGTGATTTATGAAGTGATTGATGGGTCTGGGGAAGCCATGGTTGTTATGAGGACCGTGATGGAGAAGTGAGGATGGTGGTGGAGGATCAGCTTTCCTAGTTCTACCATGGACACCATTTGACCGATTGATAGAATTGGATATAAAACTATGGTTTCTTTCATTGTTTTTAGGAATTATGACAGAGGGAGAGTGAGAGAGAGAGGGACGATACACTCTGGGTGTGTTTGGATAGGTTTAGGATTTTTTTTTATATCCTATTCCATCCGATTCGAACTCACGCCAGTGTTTAAATTGAATGAATTAGAGATTATATTTAGTCCAAACTATTGTTTAGAAAACAAAAGTGTAATTTCGTGGGTCCCTTAGTTAAGAGCTATTTAACTTATTTTTTTATCCATATTTAGATATACGTAACAAATTTATAATAAAACATCGTTAATAATTTAGATGTGATATACTTGAAAGACCTATAAAAATATATTCAATATTTTAAGGACAAAAATGGTGTAATTGTAATATTAGGGGACCAAAATAAAACAAACTCTATAATTTGAAGACCTCTAATGCAATTAATCCAAAATTTTAACACAAATCTAGAAAATGACATGTTAATGCGAATAATAAACAAGTAAGGTCATTATTAAATATGCATAACACGAATTTGACATGAAAAATTCTGTGCATAAAATTTATGTTTTTTTTCTTTATAATCAAGTATTGGCATAAACCTTGTCAAATACAAGGAATTTTTTTTTTTTTTTTCACTTATTAGATGTAAGTTTATGAAGAGAAATTATGACTAATGGTGGTGTTAGTTGGGAAATAACAAGATTATTGACGAATTATACATGTCAACTTAAATGTGAGATATTGATAAACATGCCAAGTTAAAATTGACTAAAACCATGTACAAACACCAAATTGAAATGACTCGAATATGACTACTTGATTATGCTGATTAAAATTTTTATCGAGTTTTTTATTTTAAGCGATGTAACATAATTTATATTATTTAATATTAATGAGACCTATTTCTTTGATGGTAAAATTGTGACACGTCACTCGAAATGAAAAATTTGATAAAAAAATTTTGGTCATCATATTGATGTTAATTGAGAGAATTTGGAACCAAACATTCCATCTTCAGATTATCTAAATTTTAATAATTCTCAATTTAGATCAAGTTGAACCATTACTTCTCTAAAGTCGTGGGCCTCGTTGATAGGTCTGTATGGATTGCACTAACACTCAATGAGACCTAATTACTATTTGGGTGATTGTGACAACGATTGAAAAAAAGAGGATCGAAATGATAAAAATACAACCCCAAAGGTAGTTTAATGGAAACATAGATAACTATAAATTCACATTCTAAATTCTAAATTCAAAAATTGATAATTCTCTTAGGATTAGACCATAAAAAATTTATTTCTCGTGAATTTGTTAGTTTTGGAGTGGATGGTTTGCCTTTAACTTGATCAAAGAGGTTTGCCTTTAACTTGATCGAGAAAGAGATCCGTCGAGGTATTTGTAAACTGATCCAGACATCCTGATAGTAATACTTAAAAAAAAAATTATAAAAATACAATAAACTCGTAAAAACTATGTATGTAATCTTCTTGTGTACTAATCCCCTCATTGCAACCACGAAAGTCTACAAGTTTGGTCAATCAAATGTGAAGAACAATTTGATTTCGTGAATAGTGACTTTGGACAGTCACCATTTCAATGGTTTTGAATGTTACTGCACGGGATGAATCTTGCAATCATGTGAGACAGCGAACTCCCAACCGATGAACCTGAAACAATTGGATCAGGAAAAACAAAGGGGGCCAGACGTGTGTCTGGCTAATCCCCTCCGAAGTTTAAGTCAGTATAAGATCGAAGGGTTTTGCTTAATGGACTTTTTTTGTTTGAGTTTGTGTACTTTTGTCCATTTTTCTGAGGGATATTTATACCTGAATTAGCAATGATTGTCAAAGATCTTCAGTCCCATCTGGACATCTTCATATCTGACACACCATTCATCGTGCAATGAATGTTTCCTATTCACGTCTCCTCTTATTGAATATTAGGAAAATGAGGTAACAGCTCGGCCATCCGCCGAGCACTTATACCACTCCCCGAACAACCAAATCCATCAAGTCGGCATCTGACACCAACCAAGCATTGACTACTCAGCGAAACAGTTCCTCGGGAGATCTGATACGTTGTCTCGGCGCATCAGTCATTAATGTTTAACCATCATGACAGTAGGCTTAGACTCTTAGAGGGCAGTTACTTGCAGGTGCGCATTTATTTGTCCTGTCACTATCACTCATTCTGCCTTAAATGTGAGGTCATATCGCATTAAATACGATGTTAGCTGTCGTACTCGGCCACTCCGTGTCACTATACCTCGGTTTACCTCCTTGGCATCTTTTGGTCATTCCAACGACTTCATTGTTCCACGTGTCAACCCAGGGCCCGAAGAGTCGCACTGGAGTCCCAACAACTACCCCCCAGCCGCAATCTTTTTCGTAGCGCAAGACAAGTGGCGTAAAGGGACTGGGGCTCCATCATCATGCCTCATTAATGACGACGGTTACTCACACGTCTGGTGCCGCCCTTTTCAAATGCCCTAATGATGAGCCAATTTTTCGATTCCCGCTCCGTGTGAGGCAGTATAAATAAGAGGTCTTCCTACCTTCTCAGAATTTTTGCATCCTCAATCTCTCCTCAGCAGTCAAACCCCGAGTGCTCTCCTGTCCTCCGAGTTTCCTTCGTCCTCCGAGACCTCTTTGAAGAACTCCCTCTTGTAAGTACTTTCACTCGAGCTTCTTCTCTTTTCATTTCCTCTGTATTTCTTCCTCTTAGCGCTCACCAATGGCTAGAACTAGTAGAACCGGGGGGGGAAACGTCTGTTAGAGCTAGTACTACCCACAAGATGAGGAGAACCCAAGTGACAGATGAGAATATCCAAGCCTTTAGGGTTAGGTACCACATTCGTGAGCCTGTCTTCGCCTTCCCCTTCAACCCCACTCACCATAGGAGGGATATGGGGAATGTGGACATGATTTCTTTCTAGACGAAGGCCATCATGGAAGGAGGGTTGACTTTTTCCCTGCATCCCCTGTTGCTGGGAGTCTTGATGCAGCTAAAGCTCTTTCCCCTTCAATGTGGGGTTAACTTCTTTAGGATTGTGATGGATATAGCCGCCTTAAACACTCAGCTGGGGAACAATTTAGGGGTAGACGAAATTTTATTTTGCTACGACCTAAGGCTCGTCGCCCGGGGGAGATATTACCTCCAGGCTCGAGATTCCTCAATATAGTTGGTAACCCACATACCTGACTCGGACAAGGGGTATGTAGACGATCTGATCATGGTCGGCGGCAGTTGGAAGAAAGGGACCGGGCCCGAGTATGACGGATTGTACTGCCCCAAAGTGCCGAGGAATGAAGGTGTGTTTTCTTTTCGACTTCTTAATTTATTTATTCTTGGATCCGAGGGACGTACTGATTTTTGCTTTGCTTTTGCAGAAGGATATCATCGGGACGCTGCTCAACCGCTTAGGTCTCAAGTCCGATTTGCTGATCTGCTAAGGGTCTGGTCCTCGAATTCGGTTGAATGAGCGGCGCATACCCTTCTTAGCTACATGCCGACCTACAGTCGATTCTCGCAAATCCCACCTCCTTTCAATACTTCCGTTTGGGAAGATCACTCCTCGTCGAAAGGAGAAGAATCCGAGGGAGGTTCTGAAGAAAAGTCTCAGCATCACGCTTCCGAGCCACTCGCGCCCAAAATATTTAATCCGTCACCTATCACCACAGCTACAATGGAGGTCGCCACCTCGAAAAGGAGAGTTAGGCTCGCTGGGCCTTCCAACGCTGCCTGCATCATCCCCCAGCCCAGTTCTCCTCAGAGGCAATCGCCGTCGCCGCGTATGCAACCCCGGGATTTGGCCGTGCCGACCAAACAAAGGCCTTAATCTCAATAAGTCCTTGCCTCGGGAGAGCGGATGAGGGACAGACGTGCTCGGGAGGCCGAACAATCAGAGGAGCGCCGTGTAAAGTAGCGACATGACGCCCCGGCCCTGGGTCCGTCTGTCTCGGGCGAGTGGGTTACTCGGGCCGAGACCAGGAATGACCGACCTGTTCTGGAGGCCGACTCCATCCTCCAATCCCCCGAAGTGGCCTTTGCCGTCTTGAGGACGCTTCAATTTGACACCGATATGGCCGTGTACAAAAGTTACTAGGACAATCGGCTCCTGATGAGCACCATCCAAAATAACCTGGTGGTAAGTTTAATGCTTTCCCGGGTAACCCTCCCCCTTTTTGGTCATTCCCTAATATCCCTCCTTTTTTAGGCCAACCAGCAGGTGGGAGCCATCATTGAACATTTTTGGGGATACAAGCAAGAGGCGGAAAACGCTGAGCGAGCTGCAGCTGCAGCTGCTAAGGACGACCACATCCTGAAGGTCGAGAGGACCCTCGACGATCAAACCAAGCATATCGCTGAGCTCATCCGCCATCGGAACGCCATTCATGCCGAGCTGGAAAAAGCCAAGGCAAGTGAAACCGCAACGATAAAGAAGGCCGAGGAGTATGAGCTGCGAGTGTCCTCCTCCAAAGCCAAGTTGCAAGAGTCCGAGTCTGTAATCAGCGCCCTCACTGCCAAAGTGGACTCCTTGACAGCAGAAAAAATGGGGAAACAGGAAAGGCTGCAATAGGAGTGTTAGAGGGTGTGGTCGGCCACTCAAGATCAAATAGTCCCCACTTTCGAGGAAGTCAAGAAGGAGGCTTTCAAAGAAGGTTGGGACGCTGCCCTTCACGCCTGCCACGTCGAGGTAGGCTAGGACTTGTTTCCCATGCACAGCTTCCGAAAGGAGGTTGATGGCGAAGCCTTGGATGAACGGGTCCGATCCAGCCTCGGCGATCAAGTGGAGGTAGAAGGGACGGTCGGGGTTGAGGGTGGAAGTGAACCCATCACACTCAACGACGGATCTGACCAGCCTTCTCCTGCCCTTCCGTCTTTGCCACCTGCCCAGCCAACAGACGATCTGTCATCTCCGCCCCCCATCATTTCTGGAACGTATGATATCAAGCTAGATGAGATATTGGGGGTTGAAGACGAGTTACAGATGCGGCGTGGAGGCCTTGGCGGGGAGGGAGCCAGAGAAAAATGAGTCGAGGACCTCAGTAGCTGGTGGTCTCACTTCTATGTCCCGTATTTTTGTAGCTCCTTATAGCTCTACTGAATTTTGCTACTATTTGTATGCCTGGGGACGCAAAGCCCCTTTTCCATAATGAACTTTAGTTTTCTAAATGTTTGTTTTTTTGCATCAATCGTATTTTCCAGTCTTAGTCCCCTCGGGGCCGTACCCTTAACGACCGAGCGCTTGGCTCATTAGTACTGAGCGTCGCTCCAAGGGTGGTCTTACTCTCCTCGGGGCCGTACCCCTAACGACCAAGCGCTTGACTCATATTAGTATTTTGAGAGCGTCGCTCCAAGGGTGGAGTCTTACACTCCTCGGGACTATACTCCTAATAACCGAGCGTTTGGCTCGTGTTAATGCCATCGTGAAGAATGAAACCTGATTTAGTAATAGTATTTCTTTAAATTTGATACATTCCATAGTCGGATTACATCGTCACCAGTCATATTTTGAAAAATGATATGCGTCTGTGCCCCCCACAAAGATCACCTTGTAAGGGCCCTCCCAATTGGGACCTAGTTTTTCATCAGTAGGTTCGCGCGTATTGCTCACCACTTTTCGTAGCACCAAATCTCTAACTTGGAATTCTCTCGATCAAACTCTCTTCTAGTGCTGCCGTGACAACTCCCCTTGGTACTTTGCCAGCTTGATGGATGTCAATGACCTCCTTTCCTCGGCTAGATCAAGATCCCTAGCGAGGGTTTGATCATTATTGCCCAGCTCAAAAGCTTAGCTCTGTATTGTTGGGAGTCCTTTCTCCAATGGGATGACCGCCTCGACCCCATATGTCAGAGCGTAAGAGGTTTCTGCCGTCGAAGTCCTCGACGTGGTCCTGTAGGCCCATAATACGTTAAGTAACTCCTCAGTCCACCTTCCCTTTGCCGCCTCTAGTCTCTTCTTGATTCCCGTCAGAACAGTTTTATTGGACACCTCGGCCTGTCCATTACATTGGGGATAGGCTGGCATAGAATAATAATTGCGTATTCCATACCCTGAGCAAAATTCTCTAAATGGGCCACTGTTGAATTGAGTCCCATTGTCAGAGACGATAGCCCGGGGGATTCCAAATCGGGTAATGATGTTCTACCATACGAACTTTCTTACCTCCACGTCACGAATGCGGCTTAAAGGCTCGGCTTTGATCCATTTAGTGAAGTAATCGGTTGCCACCAACAAGAATTTCTTGTCCAGTGGGGATCTCGGGAGAGGTCCGACAATATCCATTCCCCACTGTGAGAATGGCTAAGGGCTTGTTAGCAAGTTCAAATCTCTAGCAGGTTGCCGGATAATAGGGGCAAACTTCTGACATTTGTCGCATTTTCGCACATAACTCTTTGCGTCCTTCTGCATGTATGGCCACCAGTACCCTTGCGTCATTGCTCGGTGCGCGAAAGACCTTCCGCCCATGTGGCTCCCACACACCTCTTTATGGATTTCGTACAACAGGGGTTCCACTTTGTCTTCGCAGACACATAGCAATAGTGGTCCCGAGAATGACTTCCTGTACAGTTGATTATCGGACATCCAGAATCTGGGGGCTTTGAGCTTAATCTTCTGGCCTCTCGGACGTCCTCCGGAAGCACTCCGTCCATTAGTTATGCAATGATTGGCTTCATCCATCCCGACGGTGCTCCTATTATGGTTGGTAACACTTGCTCGGCCCTAACTTCGTCTATGCTCGAGCTTCCCAGGTCTCAATAAGTATGCGCCGAGTTACCTCCGAGGCCAAAGCCGAGGCCAGGCATGCTAGGGCGTCGGCATGGGTGTTATGATCTCTAGGAATCTGAGAAACTTCTATTTTTTCGAACTTTTCCATCCTAGATCTTGCCTT
>CAUOFW020008662.1:0-16375 GCA_963454935.2 Ilex paraguariensis
CCAAAGCTTACTGCTAGTGAGGTCTGAATGATAGAACGGAAGAGCTGATTTATGGGCGTCCCCTGGTTCTCCTCCACGTTAGTTCGAAAAAGAGCAGACTCTTGCTCTCGGCGTATGCCGCGTGAGGATCATGGAGAACAGAGTCATTAACCCGAATGACCCTATCGTCCCTGTCCCGGACTCGGGGACACCACTCTGGCAGTAACTGAGGGGGGGAGTTTTGTTGATCTTGCTATTGCTGTCGTGGCTCCTGTTGTTGTTGCTGAGGCAATGGAGGGCCCCTGTCCGTCGTGCCTTTGTTTTGTTTTTCTCTCCTCCTCAGTCTGGGAGTCCTGATCGCAGACCTGACCTTGACCAAAGGGCCTTGGAGGCACTGGAGAGGGAGTACTGGAGCTGGTCCTTGCTAGTGCAGGGGGAATGTTAGAACCAATCTGTGGAGGTGGTGGTGGAACATTGTTTGCCGCTTCCCTGCCCTTTAGAACAGCCCTCCGATTCAAAAAATTTAAGTCAATGTGGGGTTGGCGCGACATCGCGGCTTCAAATGTGTCCTCCTAGTCCAAATCTGCTCAAAATGTCGAAGTCGGGGCCAAACCTCTCTCCTGAAGTGCTGGCCTCGATCTAGACTACAGTAGGAGGCTCCCTTACTCTAGCTGCTGCTTCAACTTTTTTAGCAACTCTTCTACCTCGACCTCAGTGGCCCTATTAGGATCCTCCTCCAAATTTTGTTCGAAGTCCTGCTTCGCTATCTGTTCGAAGAGCTCAGACCACCTGAAGGGATCGTAGTGCTAGGGGAGTTGGGAGAATTTCTTGTAGCCTGGGGTGTATCCTAAGAGAATGTGACTTGCTCGGCTGGGTCCGTCTCCTATATATCCCTAGACAGTGACGAGATCGTTGAAATTCACCAAATGACCAGGTAGGGGAGTAATTTCTTGACGAAAAACGTCTGCGCAAAAGAAAGAAGGTCATTAACACTTTGTACAAAAGAGTATTCAAAAGTTATAAAATAGAGAATGGAGGGAATCTGACATACTTGTGCTTCGCCACTCTTTGGGGCAGGACAAGCATTCGTACTGGGCCCAACTCCCCTCTCTTAGGCGTCACTAAAGACCAGCAGGTCATCCTTGTAACCCTTGTCGAGAGTCAGGGAGGTGAGTGACCAGATACATTGAGGTATCCCAGGTTTTAAGGTAGAAGGTCCCCTGGGCAGTCACTCTTATTAAGGAGTAACAGAAAAGGACATCCTTGAGGCCTAAGTTGACTCCAAGGCGTCTGTTGAGCTCCAACACCCCATGATAACCCTAAAAGTGTTGAGGGCACACTGCCCTGGTTAAAGATGGAACCTAGAGAGGAACTGAAGAAGCAATGGAGGGAGGAGGAATCTGATCCCACCCTCTATAATTGCCATGGTGTAGAAAGACATGGCCTCCTTGGCGCTGGCGTCATGGCAATGGTGTCTGGGGTCAAAGTCATCCACGCCGACGCTGTGAGGAATGTCGTAAAGAGCTCTGAAATTTGTAATTTACTGGCACCTGTTACGGTCCACTTCCTCAGCCTAGAGGTACCATCCTCTTGGTCCTTGGCAACAGAACGCCTCTCCTCGGCATTCTTACGTAAAAAGAAGGGGGAGTTTTGGGAAAAGTTTTTGCAGAAGGAATCCTAGGGGTCAGCACCAAGCCCTGAATGGAGGCAATATTAAGAAACTGCCCTAAATCGTTTTAGAACTAAGATGAAGGGTTGTGGATGTTGACCAGTTGCCAAAAAAGGTAAAAGGAGGTGAGGTCTAAGAGATGAAGGTCACCGAAAATGTGAAAAAGGAGGAAGAGAAGACGAGGAACTCACCAGAAACTCGAAAAGAATGGACTGAACTTGGGGAACCCTTTTTCTCCTTCAAAACAAAGCCAGGGAAAGGATGTAGTGAAGTTTTCTTTACTCCAATGATTGCTAGAGAGGATGACTGAGATTCTTCAGGCATTAAAGCTCTAATGGTTCTCCGGTGTTAAATCTCTGAGGGAAACGTGAGAGTTCGAAAAGTGAAAATGGGGGTAAAGGACTCTGTTTATATAGGCCCTCTGGCCCCATCATTGTGCACGAGGCACGAAAAGGCGCATTCAACGTGCACGATCTCCAAATGACAGAAAACAGTTGACAATTGAAGTAATGATGAGATGGTTACAAACCCTTCTATCTTCCGACGACACATGACCTTTCCGTGTGAAGATCAATGGGCTGGGGGCAGTTGATGGGACATTTCTAGAAGAGTCTTAGATCAACAATACGTGTCCTCGGCCCCAAAGACCCCCTACTTAAACTTAGCTCCAATATATGTCCCTCGACTCCAAGACGTGTCCCCTCAGTCCCGACTCGACTCGATACATGTTCCTCGGCTCCAAGACGTGTCCCCTTGGCCCCGAGGGTACTCTCTTCAACCTCGCCATAGATCCTCGGCTTCTGAGGAGACTAGTGACTGACAACTAAGTTGCATAAAGTTAGGCTAGGGACTGTGAGGACACTTTGCATAATGTAGTCGGAGTGACATATTGAACTGGACACTCAACCAGAGGGAATCAAACACGTGGCGTAGGGTACAAGGTAAGGGGTAAAAAGGCAGAACTACCCCTACTGATATGCGGCTAATAGAGACAGACATTTAATACATCATCAGTTGATAAGATGTCTATCATGGCTTGATAAGTCGAGGAGTAAAAGCATTAAATGTTCAGTGATCCAACCATTTAATGTCTCTACATTGAAGAAAGAGCATTAAGTGCTCGGCAATCAATATTTGGACATTCCCCATGAAAAGTAGGGGGCACATTGCCCCATCTCTGAAAGTTACCTATTGCCTAGACTATAGGCAATGATGAGTCTTGGAAGATATAAATAGTTCTCAAAAATACATTGCAAAGGTACGCAAAATCACCTATCAAAAGTCATAATAGTGTTTTCTTCTTCCTCCTCTCTTAAAGAACTGACTTGATTGTCGGAGGAGATACGTCAAAAAACACTCCGACGCCCTTCTAACTTATTTCGTTGTATGCCAAGACCATCTTGCAACCCATCAGAATAGGTTAGGAATCCCCTGGAACAATTTATCACCAATCCTTAGGCCCCCTTTGGTTCTCTCATCTCATTCCTTGTTGTCGGATCCATCACCACAACGTATCTGAGTTCATCACAAAATAGATATGTTCACAATTATTTTATTGTGCAGAAATCTGCGTGCACATATATGTAACTGTTTCATATTTATAATTATTTCGTATATATAACTGTTTTGTTCTTTGCTAGTTTATTTATATGATACATATAAAAAATAACAGTGATTTTACTAAAATATCACAAACAAAAGGTTTAGTCCCACCCACCAACGAGTGCCGTAACTACGAGGATTCGAACCCGTACATTTCGGTTTGAAGGGATTAGCGAAACAGCAAATGGACTTCATTCTCTAAATTCAGCTGCGTGATACAGTGCTGTATGTGAATCTGTATATTTCACAAATTCCATGACCATAATTCTTGCAACCCCACCATCTACCACTATTTCCACCACCACCACCACATACCGCCACCACACCCGTCTCCTCCACCTCTTGACCCAATGTACATCCATGTCTCAGCTCAAACAAATCCACGCCCAAACCCTCCGTACCACATCGACCCACCACCCAGACACCGCCTTTTTGTACAGCCGAGTCTTTCATTTCTCTTCCTTACATGACCTCAACTACACTTTTCGACTCTTCCACCAAATTGAATACCCTAATTCTTTTATGTTGAACACTCTAATCAGAGCTTGTGCACATAGTAATGACCAGAAAGAACGAGCCATTACACTTTTTCATGCAATGTTAAGCGAAGGAAGCGTTTTGCCTGATAAGCACACATTTCCCTTTGTTCTTAAGGCATGTGCTTACTTGTTTGCCATATCAGAAGGAACACAAGTACATCCCCATGTTTTGAAACATGGGTTGGGTGGAGATGTTTATATTAATAACAGTTTGATTCATTTCTATGCTTCGTGTGGGTGTTTGGAATACGCAAAAGATGTATTTGAGAATATGCCCGAAAGAAGTGTGGTTTCATGGAATGCAATGATTGATGCATTTGTTCAATCGGGAGATTATGATGATGCGTTAAGAATGTTTATTGAGATGCAGAGATTATTTGAACCGGATGGATATACGTTGCAGAGTGTTATAGGTGCTTGTGCTGGGTTGGGGGCTTTGTCTTTGGGGATGTGGGCTCATGCTTATGTTTTGAGAAAGTGTGATCCTAACGTGGGTAGTGATGTTTTAGTGAACAACTCTTTGGTGGATATGTATTGCAAATGTGGGTCATTGGGAATTGCTAGGCAGGTTTTTGCGAGGATGCGAAAACCTGATGTGAATTCATGGAATTCAATCATTTTAGGATTTGCCATGCACGGGCAAGGTGAGGCAGCATTTGAGTATTTTAATTGCATGGTTAATGAAAAAGTAATGCCCAATTCTGTTACATTTGTTGGTGTGTTAAGTGCATGTAATCATAGAGGTTTGGTTGGTGAGGGTCAGAAGTATTTTGATATGATGATCACTGAATACAAGATTAGACCAGTATTGGAGCATTATGGCTGCTTGGTTGATCTCCATGCTCGAGCTGGGCTAATTGAGGAAGCACTCGATATTGTGTCCAACATGCCAATGAAACCTGATGCGGCTATCTGGAGGAGTCTTCTTGATGCTTGCTGCAAGATGAATGCTGGAGTGGAGCTAAGTGAAGGAGTGGCCCGACAGATAATTGAGTTGGAAGGGGATGATTGTAGCGGTGTTTATGTGCTTTTGTCCAGAGTCTATGCTTCAGCTGCTCGGTGGAATGAGGTTGGGTTGGTTAGAAAATTAATGACCAATAGGGGTGTTAAAAAAGAGCCTGGGTGTTCTACAATGGAGATAGATGGTATCATCCATGAATTTTTTGCTGGGGACGTGTCGCATCCTCAAACCAAAGAAATTTACAATTTTTTGGATGTGATTGAAGAAAGATTACAATTTGTGGGGTATGTTCCTGACTTTTCCCGAGCAGATACAGTTGATAAACTTGATAGTGGAAAACAATATTCACTTAGGCTGCATAGTGAGAGACTTGCAATTGCTTTTGGTCTCTTAAACCTCAAACCAGGGGTGCCAATTCGTATATTGAAAAATCTCCGAGTATGCAGCGACTGTCACAATGTGACCAAATTAATTTCCAGAATCTTTAATGTGGAGATTATTGTAAGAGATCGTGTTCGGTTCCATCATTTTGTAAATGGCTCTTGTTCCTGCATGGACTATTGGTGACTATTTGCTGTTGTTAGCTGTGTCAAGTAGTCTTTATGGTTTATGAACAAAAAGAAAAGACTAAAACTGCTATGTAAATGAAATCATACGTTGGGATAAATGCTTACTATATTCTTTTCTCTGGTAATTTTGTTCTTTCAAATGTAATGTTTTGAGTTGGAGAAGGGTCACTGCATACCCTAGCGATTCTTCCTTTTTGACATTTACTAATGGTCCACTGGGATACAAATAGTTGGGTGGAGGCTGTAACACACCATGGTGCTCAGATTTCAGTGATTTTGTTCACATTTACAAGGAAAATCCCGGATTTCAGTGATTAGAGTTTGCTTTCTGATCGAAAGAACCTTGTACATTTTTTTACTGGTGGCGTCAAAATGCTCATATGAAGACCAAAGGAGTTCTACAATTGGACTGTGATGAGGAGCTACTGTGTTGTAACTAATCCGTCAAGAACACTCCTCCGCGGGGGAGTTGTGCCTTCTGATCTTATAAGATGGAGTGTAAACCAGTAGATGAAAGCCAAAATGCTAGAAGCCAGGTTGTCTGCAGTCGGATGGAATTCCATAACCAGCTACGTTCAGGGAAGGGATACGTAATGTGGGGAGTTGAAGGAACTATAGTAGCTCTCTGATCGCTTGATGCACGTTGTTGAAGAGATGATAATGTTGCTTCGATTCTAGTTTCCGAATGTTTCTGTTGTTTTTCACAAAATGCATCTTCAACACACTAGAATCTGATGCTGCACAAGGACATTTGCAGATGGTCAAAGGCAGGCATTTACTTATATAGCTATCTATCTTGGAGTTGTCGATAAAGGTAGAATGTCTGGTTGAAGGTCCAGTACAGTAAATAGCGTGTTTGTTTTTGCTCCCAACCGTTCTTGCTTTCCTAACTGGAAGGGAAGTCAATTAACTGCAAAAGCATGAAAAAAATAGCAGAGGGAAACACTAGGGTTTGGACTAGGCTCTTCTAGCCCTAGGTTGGACCAGGCCTAGACTGGCATATGGTTTATTATTGCTCAGGGTTGGCCCAAACACGCATTCAGACGGAATTCTAAACACCAAATTGGCCACGAAATTCGTCGCAAAAAGTTTGGGGATGAACGTTCGACGCTAAAAAGCTTTCCTCTTGTATTGACTAATAAGCAACATTTTAAGCTTGGCAACAACATTGCTTCCGCAGCTTGACAAAATAGTCAGATTCATCAATTCAATGCTCAGTTCTCAATCTTCGATTTCGAATGACAACAGGAAAATAAAGAGACAACAAATAAAATTTTCCGACAACAAAGAGCATATTACAAAAGTTATATATCTTGATTTGAAGTAGTTAATTTTTGTAGGGATCGATCCCAAGTTTTTAGTTTTAATCTTAATCAACCGTATTGAGTTGTATCTTTACAGTTTGAATCTTAATTTCATGATTGTTGAAAAGTAAGTTCTCGTATTGTAATCTTTACCCTCAAGCATACCTGTCCATAGAAGACAATATTTGTGTTATCCTTAAAGCAATAGAATTCCAATAATCATCTCTGAAATTGTGTCCCCCTTCAATTTTAGATTCTATATTTTGGTACAATAGTAATATTGCTATATTGTTACTCGAAAGTTACAGGTTCAAATTGCAGAAAGCGTCTCTCAGTTTGTAAGGGCATCTCCAACCCACTCTCTATTTCTTCTCTTTTAACTGCTTTAGCTAGTCAAATACAAAAAATTCTCTCCAACTCATTTTCTATTCCACTCTCTATTTCCTAGTTAACCAAAATGGTGAGCCATTTGAACTCTCTAAATTCTCTCTTTACCTTTTTTTTCTCTCTATCTCTCTTTATATATATGTTTTACTTCTTTTCAATTATTAGAAGTTAGTGAAAATTGGGTGTAGTGAAAGTTGAGAGTGAATTTATAAAAATGGTTAGCTAAAGTAGTGAATGTAATATTTAAAATATATTTTGAATCTTTATTTTAAAAAGAAAGGTTGGAGATGCTTTAAGGAATAAGATTGCGTACATTTAACCCTTCCCAAATCTCGCAATGACGAAAGCCTCATACGTACACTTGTTTTTTTATTTGAGAATAGCATAGATGACGTGGTTTAGAAAGGTAGCAGAATTTAGAGATCAACTTGTGATATGGGGTCAAAAGATTTGATTGAGAATTATATTGAATCCAAAAGTTCAAGGACATTTACTATTCCTTACTGTAGTGATGACTTCTTGAGTATTTACATTTAAACAAATACTTTAAACTCAAGAATGAACGAAATAAGATCCAGTATCTATATAATAAAGTACAAAATCAATGATATTGTATGACTAGTGATGACAGTGGGTTAACTACAAAACTCAAATTTATCAAGCACATCGCACATAATTCACCCAGCAACGTAGAATTGAGTCAGCACAAACTACTTCCCATGAACCCAAAACATTTTTGTTTGTCCCGACCAAAATGATGTGGGATTGCAGAGGATTTCTCTCGTCACTCTCGCCTACTTATCCTCAACGTTTTTAATATTGTTCATAATATTTTGACCCTGTATAGTACAACATTTTGTTTTTTGAACTAGACAAAGCGACTTTAGAATGAATAGAATAATAAAAGTACAAAGCTCAAATTTACCACGTGATATAAGTAGGAGTGTTAAAATATTACACGATTCGTTAATATGATATGAAATTAGAAGGTTTGAATCTTTCTTAAACTATCTATTTCGTAAACGAATGGACCCGAAATGACGCGATTAATAACCGAAATAGGTATGAATGAAACCAATCAAAAAAAAATATGCGATACAACTTGTGTATATTCCGGTTATACCTAATACATATACGATATGAACTTGATATAACATGGTTCATTAGACACGAATTAATAAAAGAATCAAATATGAGTAAAATATTTTTTGACACGAATCCGATAAGACTTAACACAAATTTGTGTTATCTGACACGATTGACTAGCTTAGATATAAGATTGCGTCACGGGATGAGTCACGGGATTCATGTCGCTCTTAAACTATATTATCACACCACTTCAAGGGGTGCTTGTGCTTCTATTTTTCCATCAGGGAATCGAATCGTATTCCTTTATTCCCTTCCCTCTTACTGCCATCAACCTATAAAAACAAAAAGCTCCCCTTCCAAAGATCAAATTGAGAAGAGAAGATTGGAGCTAGGCTGTAGCCAATGTCTCTGCCATGCAAAAGTCCGATGGATCATCGTCTAAGAAGTCTGAAGTTATTGCATTCCCTTCTTTAGCCATGTGGAAGATCCATTTTGAAAGCTTCCAAACAAGCTGCCAAAGCTGGTTAAACAATAGCTTTATTGAGCCATGCCTATTGTCACGGTAAATATCTTATTTGAGGCCATCGTAGGGTTTTTAATAAGTCGTGTCGTATTGAGTTTATACCCAAATTTATTTAACTCATATGTCATATATTGTTGAATTTGTGTCGTATCATGTGAAAGTTGAGCATAAAATAGTATTTAGTAGGTGCCGAGTTCATGTCAACCTATTCATTAAATAGATCTAACAAGTTCATCTGTTTTTCTTCCAAATTTATTATTCATTAATTCTGTATCAATTTTGCGTAGGAATAACGAGTCATACCTAGAATTGAGAGCCTTAGGCCTAATTATTTCTTTTGGATTCAAGATGGTTGAGTTCATTAAGCTAAATTAACATGGATGGGTTGACTGTATACTATCTGTCCAGGATGAGTTGACTATATACTCTTTACTCTCTCTCTCTCTCTCTGGCCCAGCAAGTTGGAGTTGGAATGTAGGCAAATGCAACATGTATACTGCAAGGGGAAGAAGTTGAGAAAAGTGTGGAGTGTACAGAATTGCAATTATGAGGGTTACCAGTTTGGCAGTTTGTTTGGAAGCTTCAAGATGGATCTTCTTCCATATGGCTGATGAATGGAATGCAATAATCTGAGGCTTCTTTGACGTCGATCTATATAGTTGAGGGATTAAATTCAGATAATCAAAAGTTCAGAGACCATTTTTAAATATGAAGTATAGTTTAAGGACTAATCTTTTTATTTACCCGTCGAAGACGGTAAGATGGAATTTCAAAATGCCTTGGTGTATGTATGATTCGATATCTGTACGGAAAACTTCTTGTATATGGACCCTTGACTTTTAATTTGAAGAGATTTGGAGCTTGGTGACCCTTAAATTGATGTTAACTATTAGGGAGATAAGATAGGATAGGATCTCTTTGGATCCATCACTACCCACAATAGTTAGAGTAAGTATATATAATGACAAGTGAGTTTGTTTTAGGGTTGGTCTTCTGTAATCAATTACCAATAAATATCCATCGACAGAGGTGTTAGGATGTTTGGTCCGTGAGTGTAGGCGTGCCGAACCAAGTAATCCTCTGTGTCTTATTTTCTTTTACGTTTCCTACCTCTGATATCTCTAGGCTTCTAAATTTCTTCAAAGGCCTAAGAGAGACATCCTTTTACCACAGCTGCTTGATTTCTCTGTCTGTTTTATTCCCATTTTTGATCCATAACGACAGAATCGACAGCATTCAGTGACTCAATACCCCTTTACTCATGGATTACCTCTTGCAAACCTTGTCTAAATGTAACACTACTCATTCACCAAAGTACACAAGATTGAGCCTTCTCTTACTTGATAGTTTGTCCACTATCGTATACCAACATAAGCATCGGAAGGGATTACAACGGAAAATCTTCAGGATCGTTTTTGGTCTTGCAGATGCACAAGTGGTCTTATTGTTTTCACTATGGTTGCTCGGATTTTTTGCCTTGCATTAACACTTCCTACGCCATAAACAGTGACGGCTGTGAGACAGCATAGGAATTCTGAACAATAGGTAATTAGAAAGTCAAGAAATGTGGTCGTCTTTTGTCCCTAGAATGTCACTGTAAACCTCAGATTCCTGCAAAAATGAGAATGTTGAAGGGCATCATTAGCAATGGCATACGCTGGATCATTCTCTCGTTGTTGGATTATTCTGTACAGAATTTCCACAGACGATTCTAGTCTTCAAGTATATGTTTTATCTGATTTCTCTCCCCAGGCTGCCTGTTTGACTAATTTTCTGAGCCATTGCTGTCACAATGAGCTGAATATTTGGAAATTTGAACAATTAAAGAGTTGAAGATTTTCTGCAAAATGAAATCGATACAACCACAGCAACTAGGAATCTTCAAATGTGAATACCTGGTTTTACATACAGTACCAGCAGAGTGTGTGTGTGAGAGAGAGAGAGAGAGAGAAAGAGAGAGATCCAACAATTGAGTCTATAGAATTTAGAAGTTCACAAAAGGATTTACAGGGTAATCAGTTATACAAGTCCCTTGAGAAAAAAATAAACGGGTAGGGGATCAAACCAGAAACTTCTAACAAAATCAGTTGTGGAAGCCCTCCATGAGACTAGTAAGTGCAAGCCTCTCAATCTGATTCCTTGGTGTTTCCTGTAAGCATAACGAGCGCTAGAAGCAGGATGTCACAAAACATACAGCTTGTGGGGTTGTCGTGTAAGCAAAACTGAGATGTCTTCTCCATGCATGTCATAATGGTGTTACTGAATTCACAAATTCTGTAGCCACTGATACACCAAAAAAAAGAAGGTGAAGCTAAGCAAAAGAATTTTGGATAATGCAATCATGTCATACATATTAAAAACTGCGCACAACACAGAAAATGAATTGTAAATGAGTTGAGAGGTTCTTCAGTGATTGTTCTTCCAAGTTTAAAATACTTCAAGAAACACTACAACAAGGAGCACATTGAAGCTCACACAAGCCTAACCAAGCAGAAAGCTGGCAATCATTATGAAGCAGAAGGCAATTTATAAGATTAAAAAGAATTACTTCCAGCCTCCATCATCCTTGAAAAGCAACACAAATCAATACAAAAAATGATCTAATTACCAACCATTAGGTCACACAAAAATTAAACTGAACGATCAAATGCTTCTATCCATTTTGTTAGAGTATGTGTGGCTCATTTTTGCTGTGTGCATAATGGCAAGAAGGCAGATGCGGGAGTGGGTGGAGCGAAGCGGAGCTTGCGATGGCATCTGCCTTGCGGGATTTATATAAAGGGGACGCTGATTAATTGGGGGTGCGGGGGCAACGCCCCCGCGGTACGGTACAGGGATATTTTTATAAATACGTCCATATTAGGGTTATATAAATACTTAAGATGTAACTCTATTCTATAATGGAAAAGAACGGCCGCTTGCTCTCGTGGATGTAGGCACATTGCCGAACCACGTAAATCTCTGTGTGTTATTTTCTCCTGCTTTTTTAATTGTTTGATTCCTTACTATTCACCATAATTGCTGCACGATCACAACACATTTAATTAGGAATTCACGATCCTTTATCAATATGGCCAAAAGTGATCTATAGGTGATAAAAAACTGCGTAAGCATGCTCCTAAATTCCTAGATATGATCACTTGAATGCACAACGCCTACTATATTCCCCCAATTAGCACCCTTGTAATTTATACCCCAGGACAGTAGTGCATTCCATCACGCTTATCGGGTCTATGCTAGTTTGCTTAAAGATGCATACTGCTTCTTGTAAATTATTAATTGAAAAATATGGATGACACATGTAACCATCTAGGGTAAACTTGATTCACATCTCTCTTTTTCCAGGACATTTATCATATACGAATATATGAACTCCATTATACTTCTCTCCTCAAAGGTTAAGCTGCAAAACGAACAATGAACATGTCAAAAGCTGATAGAAAGATTAACCAAGTTTCCCCTCTATTAAACTCAGAAGGCCGAAATGCTGGGACCCCTAGTCATTAGATTGAATAATAACACCACCAGGGCCCAGATGTGACAGTACAATAGAGAACATAAAAAATAAAAAGCCTAAGTTACAAAGTAAATCTTTTTGTGCTTTGAAATTCTTCGTAAGAGGGTTTGTTCCTATTCTTTCCTATTTCTTGTAATAGCACTACACTTTCCTACCAATGACATTCAATTTCTTTAGCAACAAAAAGTTCAAAAACCCAGTAATAAGTTCATGTCTACAATATCATCATGCAGCATAATTGACCTGCTGCTATCATTCAAGTTTTTAAATTAATCACGATAACCACAAATGAATTGTCAATACAAATGCATCCCATGTAACACAACCAACACAAGTATCACAGAGACAACAAATTATCATAGAAGCTCAAAGCAAAAGCTCACCTCTTGAAGAAGATTGAACCACAACAACATGCATAGTCACATTATTCGGAGGAAGCTGCAATCGAAGGGGATAAAGCTTCCCATTCAATGGACTACGCGAGCACACAACAATGTTATCAAGCCCTGTTTCTTCCTCCAACCTCCTGGTCAATTCCTCAACCCCATTCCCCTTAAACGTAACACGAAGCCCTTCAACCCCCTCATCCACAACCCCAAATTCATCTGCAACATTATAATATATAGTCCTACCATCCCCCACTTTAGGCGGCGAATCAATAATAGAATCACCCAACTGCATTCAAAAAAGAACAACAAAAAATACAAAATCAAAACCCAAAATAACACAATCTGAACATTTCTACTGCGTTTGGCAGTATGAAGTTATGCCTTGGAATTAGAATGGAAATCTGTATCAGTCCCTATACTAAGAACTCATTTTTCTTCCCTCCAATTCGAATTCCAAAACATGGGTATGGACTTGATAGAGCTGCCAAACAGTAATCAAAACCCATAATTACACAACTAAATATTTATACTCTGTCAGCATGAAATTCATGCCCAGGAATTAGAATCGAAAGCTGCATTACTTCAAATTTTGAAAATTTGGGTTTTCTGTCCTCCAATTCAAATTCCAAAACATGGGTATGAATTTCATAGAGCTGCCAAACAACAAAGAAAATCTATAATCAGCAATTTTGGGAACTGAAATCAAACCTCGTATCTGGAAAAACTAGCAGACTTGGTAGAATGAGTTGAAGGAGAGCTTGATTCTGAGGCAAACGAATCTGAATGAGGAACCAATTTCGGCAAAGGGGACTGAACAAGAATTTCAACCACATCAACTTCCCAGAGGATCCAATCTTGAGTAGCAGTGCGGTGAGGAATATCATGGGTCACTGAGTTTCTCCACGGCGGTAGACCACCATTGGCACGGAGGAACTGGCCGTACCGAGTTTTAAGCCTCACACAATTACCTTCTTTGATGGGTTCCCACTCGACGGAAGAGTCGAGCCGGCTAGGAAGGGTCTGAATCACTTTCCGGCCAGTCATGCCGAGAAGAAAAGGATGGTTTGAAGCGGTGAGGTACTTGTTGTAGCAGCTCTTGAGGCGGATTAACATTGTATCCGAATTTTCAACGAACTCAACAGCCCAACGTGCGTTCTTGGAGGAGCCGTTCCGGTCTTGGGTAATTGATTCTTCATCTTCCTCGGCGGTTAAGTACTTGTCATGGTGGCTGCGGAGGCGCACAGCTGTGGCGTTGTGGAAGAGATCCATTGCAGTCCGTGAGTTCAGAGGGCTCTTCTTTGACTTTTTGAGTTAACAAAAAGGAAAAGCAACGCGTTTTGATGAGTTTTTGAGAAAAAGCAAATGTAAATTGAGCAAATGAGGTGGACTCTGTGAGGTCGTTTCGGACAAGATAAATAGATGATGTGAGATTTGAGGTTTGTGTGTTTTTCATAGGTCACTCGTTAATGGCGTTTGGCTCATACAACACGGTTTTGCTTTAAAAAGTAGTAACAGAAAAAGGGACACAACACAAGGTTTACGGGTTTAGCTGACGCATGCATGAAGCAATCTTTGTTAAAATTGTCGTAACGTATTCTATAGTCCCCTTGATCAAAAAAAATTTATAGAATAATTTGTTTTTGATCTGATTAAGTAGAAAATTAGCTAAGGAAAAAAATGCTATAAATGATTTGAATACTCTTGATTGCAATAATCAAAAAAAAAAAAAAGTTCAATTAAGTTAATAAATTATATAAACAAATTAAATTTCAATAACATATGGTAAAAATAGTTCCCTCTAATATTTTTATTTCTCTATTTTGTTATGACCAAATCATTTGGTATTAATGAATAAAAAACACCACTAATATACTATAAATTTTACTTAAAATTTATGATAGATAATCCTCTAAAAAGAAATGTGAAGAGAAAGTGTATTAAAGAGGATCTCATTCTTTAAGTTTGGATTACCTTATCCTATAGTATTATTTAATTAATTTTCATTCTTCATATTTCTCTAAGAGTTTACTTATTTTTCTTTTTTGCTCTACTATTAGAGCAATACAAAATTTTCTCTTTACTTAATTATGATATTGGTGTGATTTGCCATGGTTCATGGGGCCAAATCGTCATTTTCATGGAGAGGGCAAACCAATAAAAAACAAGGGAATTATTATGAGGAAATTACGTTCACACCTCCCTCGAAATTTAGTGAAATTATATTCCACTGCCCATGATTTTAGAAGCTTTATTTGGACCCCAAAATTTTGACATACTTTACAGTCTTAGCCTCGGTAAAGTAAACCAAAATTAACTCAATCTGCACAAATCAAATAACTCTTTACTTTATTTTGCTATTAAAGGGTGGTATCGTACGTAAAGTCTTTCTAATAATTTTAAAATAAAATTAAAAAAAAAAAAAATTCTACAGGAACAACTGAACAAGAACAAGTGTGGAGAACTTACCTTTTTCGTAAACGACCAAGAGGAGTCGTTAGACTCTGTTGACACCGGCGAACCCAAATCCAAACCGGAAAGTTCACCGGAAACAGAAGAAAAACTCGAAATCAGCGACAAATAATCCGTCAACGTTTCATTTTCCGGCACATCCACTGTCTCCAAGTGCCACAAAATCCAACTATGTGTTGAACCACCATGAGGGCTATCATGGGTCATCGAGTTCCTCCACGGCGGTGGACCTCCGTTTCCACGTAAATAAGTCCCACAAAAAGCCCTAAGTTTCACCTGAAACCCATCTCGTATTGGCTGCCACTCGATCGACATGTCCTTCGTCTTCGCCGGAACTGTTTGAATTACCTTGTTTCCGGTCATGCCTAGAAGGAAAGGCTCTTTGGAGGCGGTGAGGTATCGGCCATGACAGCTTTTGAGACGGATAACGTGGCTGTTGCTATCGACGAACTCGACGATCCACCGAGATTTACGTGACGTGCTGTTTCGGCTCTGCCGGACTGTTTCTTGGTTATCGTCGGCGACTAGGTACTTGTCAAGATGGCTTCGAAGTTTGACAGCCTTGGCCTTATTGAAGAACTCCATAACCAATCAGTATAAACTTTAGGTGATTAGAGAGAAAGAGAGAGAGAGATTGAATCAGATAGTATAAGATTATTTAAGTCTAGTTTAATACAAAGGTCTAAGGAATAAAAGAGGGCCTTGTCCATGGTATTTGTTTTCTTACCCCGTGTGTGTGTGCGCGTGTATAGAGAGAGAGAGAGAGAGAGAGAGAAGAGAAAATGAGAAGGGGGGGTAGTAAGCAATGAGATGATAATAAAGAAGAAACAAATATCTAGCAGTATAATTGGTAGTTGATTTTACACCATATATATGGTCATGTTTTGGTGTCTATAAATAAATAAATAGAAAATAAGCGGGGTTTGAAAAGCTTAGGGTTATATAATGACTATGATATTATGTTATTAGATAATGTCACCAAATTAGATTAAAAAATATTTTTAATTTTAAAAAAATTTAGTTAAGTTACGTATAAACTCTCATAAACATTCTTGACCCGTTGAAAATGAAAAAAATGGTGACTATATAGGTGTGAATAAATGTCCATGGAGGACCAAGATGGCATAATGCGAAGATAAATGTGGTTGACCATAAAACTTCGAGGTGGGCATCATGGTCCAAATCATAATCCACGCGTTTAAAGATTGTACAAATTGTACTAAATCTTTTTTTTTTTTAATTATTGTCTGGGAGTTTAATTAGTGGCCACTCATGCCAATACTCCTCTTTTAACCCAACTATTTTTCTTGACCAAGAAAAAAAAAAAACCCAAATATTTTGCATAGTAAAAGTTGGTAATTGAGCCAAGTTTTGAGAA
>CAUOFW020008663.1:0-16375 GCA_963454935.2 Ilex paraguariensis
TGGTGGAATTAACTCTAACATCCTATTAAAAAAGGTCAAGGATTATACTAACTGGATAAGGTTTGTTGATTAAGTTTTTGTAGTCATCTTCCTGGAGAAAGATCATTAGGGGTTGGGGTCATAATACATATCCCAAGACTTCTTGGTTCTGCCTCTTGATAAGTTTTCTAAAGACTCATTTTGTTGACGTATAGTAAAAAAAAAACGATTGTATTAATTAATACACGTTAATATTGATAATCTCAAATAATGTTGATCACTTCTCCCCCATTCCCCCACCACCAACCCCTTCCCCTCCACACAGAGAGAGAGAGAGAGAGAAAGAGAGAGAGAGAGAGCTGCGGTAGGTACTTATTTGGGAGAAATTATTGAGATTGTTGCCTTCAAACTGCACATAATTAGCCTTTGAAGCTAAAACCTGAAAAGACACAAGTATTTTCCCAAGAACCAGTACTAGCTTCCAAAATTCAGGTGGGTCATCTATCAAGAGATTTTGAATATCTCCAATTAACCTTCCCAAGATTGAAAAACAACCATAGAATAAGAAAGCTTTATGTCACCTAAAAGAGAGAGAGAAGAAAAAACGCTCACTTATTACAGTTCGATAAGGTGAAAGCTTGTCCAGTTTGGCAAATTCCTTTCCATGATTCTGGAATTGGCTCCATCCCTTCATCACTGAAGCTCTTTGATTCTGGCCACACACCTGATCAACAATACACTCTCATCAAAATTAATCATCTAGTCTCAACCCATCGATCAATACATTGTTTTTCATTTTGTGTTACAGAAAACCATTCCAATCACATTTCCTTTGACTCATGAATCCAGAAATCATTCTAATCACATGTCTTTTGGACTCATGGTAAAGTTGAACCCGAGACACATAGCAGCAATAAAATATGTCTGTTAGAAAAAATATATGTAATTGTGTTTATAGTGCAAGGCTGGGATGACATTACCACTATCTAAGATGCCAATTACGACATCTTTGCCATATTTGGCTTTCAGTAACAAGTCATCTTTCTTCAAGTTGTTCTGTGTATCCTCTTCTAAGCCTACGAATTCCCATGACCTTGTAGTATGCAAAGAGTATTTTTTTGGGTTGCTCCGAGACACTGATACCACTTCATCCATCTCTGCTCAAAAACAATACTCTGATATATAAGACATACATAATATATATAATGTGTGTGAGTGAGAGAGAGAGAGAGAGAGAGAAGGAGAGAGAAAGTTGTCAGTTTGGTGTACCAGACAGTTTGGAGGCTTCCTGTTGGGTGAGCAATGCGGCGAAGCCATTGAAGCTGTGCTTGTAGCTGTAAAGAAGAGAAGATCTGGCTTCTTCCTCAGTTTTCTTCACAGAAAACAGATAAGAATGATGGGTTTCTTCAATTTCATGCAATGCTTTCTCTTCACTATGCTCTCTTAAGTACACGATATAGACCTATAAAAGTCACAAAAGACATCACAATACAACAGTCATAAACACACACGCACACACACACACACACTGTTTGTACAGAGATTCCAATGAAGATTCAAGCACCTGTTTTTCAACACATGAAGCCAAAATAGGAAGAAGAAGAAGGAGACAGAATACTGAGTTCTTCATAGGTAAAGCCATGGTGGTGCTTAGAATATTGAACGGATATATTCACTACTTATATATTTATTTTATGTAAAATCCTGATTGAATACAATTTTGTCGTTTAGCTAATAACCAAAAAAATAGTATTTACTTTATAAAAGGGTTTGCCTTACAAGTAATTCACTTTTCTTATTCTTCCTGTGGACCACTAAAAAAGGAAAATATTATATAATTCAAATAAAATTCAAAAATTAAAATTTAAATATATATCATTTTTTGAATGAATGTGGGATGACTGAACTCTATTGAAAAATTGATGAAATTCACTCATTTAAAGGATGATATGCATTTAAGTTATAATTTTTGAGTTTTATTTGAATTTTGTAGCATTGCTCCTAAAAAAAAGTGTTAGAATTTGCTATCGAAAAGTTATTTTATTTTATTATTTTAATCATTAATGATTATAAAAAAATTCAAATCAAGTGCAACAATTAAGAATTTTTTTGGTATGGTATTCAATTTTTTTTCCCAACACTAGTGTTATTCCTAAAAATAATGCAAGTCACCATATTAAAGTAATTAATTAATTAATTAAGCTTAAAAAAACAAAGGAAGTTTTGATTCAAAAACTATTTGTGGGGCACATATGATTCTATCTGCAGAATTGGAAAAAAGGTAATTGAGTTTGAAGTTATAATTATCAACTAGAATAGATATATTTAGTCCCCTGATTTTTTGGACATTCTTTATATTAGGACTCTTTGTTGGATTAAATTTCAAATTACTAGCAAATCTTGGAAGATACTCATCACCACAAATAAGAGTAATCGTAAATGGATTTAAAAATTAGATTTAAATATTAAACTTAATAATCTCAGTCATTGAATATGTAGTGAATCTCAATAAATGATGAGATTCACAGTGAAATCAATTATTTCAACTACAAGTTTAGTTTTTATATAGCGTTTGGCATACCTTCTTAGAGTAAAAAGAATGGAGATAAATTTTTTGAAATACCAAATACATAACTGTTTTGGTAAAAATGTATTTTAGAAGTACTTTTGAACCAATCTCTATCTATAACTAGTCATGTCTATCTATAACTCATGTTCTAGTAAAATATATATATTTTTTTTGTTAACTTTCTATCTTAAAATGTAAAATATGTAAATTGCCTATGAAGTAGGGTTTAAAATAAATATTTAATTACAAAAATTAATGCTAACTTTGGAAAATAAGGTGAAATTAAAATTACTTTCGAAAAAGTACAAATATGATAGTTTTGAAAAACTCCTTTAAGAGACTTATCTAGAATGAACATCTTAAAGATGCCCTTTTTGATAAGTCCAATTTTTTTGGACCCAAAACAATTTTATCTTTTGAGTAGTTCATGCATCTACGGGATAAATTTTTGAATTGTTAGCTCTTTTATTCCCACTCAATAGTGTTTTTGTTACAAATGGATCCAGCCTCTATGGACTTGGTTTAATGACAAGACTTGGAAAACTATTTCAAGAAAAAGATTATGATATAATTGCATGGGGAATTTTATTTGGACTTGCTAAATGAGTTTTGGGTTGCTATAGAATGAACTCAATTTCTTAGCCGATTAATTTTACCGGAAGTCAGGTAGGAATACAACACTTAATTGAGTAGGGTAAAATTAAGAAAAATTCTTTCATAAAATATCAAGTAAAAAGACCAACGATCGTATTTTCTATTCATAGAATAACGTGATCAACCATACTTGAAAACGTTGTTGATTCGAAATAGTAGTTCATAGAGCATTTTTCTTGTGGCTCGTGATGCCCTCTCCTTTCAAAATGTCATATCAATACCTAATCAAGTACCAACTATGTTGATTATAATGGTTTTGTCCCAAAAAATAATTTTATTTGTATGCTACGACGTCGAAAATTCTGGTTGCATTTGGGAAAAGAGAGCACGTGATTTCCATACCTAAATATTGGTGCATTTCTGATAAAAAGATATGAATTATATGTTTAATTAAATTAAATAATAAATTAGGTATTGAATAATTAATCGTATTTTAATTATTGATTTATTCTATAAATTTTTAAGTACTTATTTTGTCATTTATTTAAGTATCTCTCCGACTACTTTAGGCATTTGCACATCTAATAATAATATAGAATTATTAATTTTTATTTGTTAAATAGATTGATTAGATCACTTATAATATTATTGAATACTAAAAAATAAAATATAACAAATATTGAATCGTGGAATATAACATAATAACTACATATGTATAATAATTTAATATATATATAAGACTTTTCTTTTATATATATATATATATATATATATATATATATATATATATATATATATATATATAATTGTATGTACAATATACTATTAATAAATGAGTTTAAAAAAATTTAGAAATCCTTATAAAAAAGTTTAAAATAAGTTGAAAGTTAAAATAGGTGTCAAAAATATAAATTAGATGAAAGTATATAAGTGTGTATAATTGATTTTATTATAATAATAGGTATAAAATAAAAAATTAAAAAATTTTCACAATTGTTGACACTCGAACAAAAACACACTCAACCTCAATCACAATTTGAATAGCACTTGAGTTGAGATCTTGTGTTTTGGGACCAATCCGAATCTAACAGGTACTAGTGAAGTTTGGCTTAGTCCGAATCGAATATGATTTCAATCTAACTTAGGTTATTCAAAAATTAAACTCGAATTCAGTCCAAATTTAACGATGATCGTGTGAATCAAGTCCGAATTGAAGATGACTTCAATCCTAATTGTGTAGCTCGAGTTCAATCTTAGTGTTATTTATGATCGATCATGAATAATTTAAATTAATTATAATTTAATCTTTAAAAAATATTACTTTACCATTAAAAATAATTATTTTATTCGATTTTTTTGGGTACTGTAGTGCTATGCTATCCATATTATAAATCTCTGGAAATCTGGATCCAATTTGAGAATATATTCTTGACCCAAATTTGCATATAAAACGGTACCAGTCACCTCCAACCAAGATGTTTGGAAGGGGGACTCAAAATACACTTAACCTTCAATGAAAATGGCTGCTCTTTAGAGTTGAATTTTGTGTTCTCTAACCTTAACTAGTTCAAATGGTAATAGAGACAAGTTGTAAATTCAGACGTCCTAAATTTGAATCTTAGCAATACCTCGAGATTAGGTCTTGAGAGATTTATCCTTTATGAATATTCTAATTCTGACGTAAATGACCTGTCTTTGATTAGATTGGAGAGTTGCCTAGTCGAGGTGCACAAAACTGATTCGGACACTTTTTTCTCACCCGGCAAACCCTCCCATTTCTACCTCACCCTACTAACGCCCCCGCCCAACTGGTATAAGATAAGATCATATTTTCAAGACCACATGCAGTGATGTAGTGGAACACTTCTAAGAACAAATGTTTTGAAGTTTAGGTGTTTAGTTGTGGGCAAGATGAACATAAGGAAGCTGAGAAGGGAGTTCACGACTCTTTTTGTCATAGGTCTACAGAGTCCAGTGGTGGGCATAAAACAGGAGGACCAACCTTACAAAGCGTGACATGGGAGAAGGAAAGATTCTTTTTTTTTGCCTTTTTTCTGACTTTTGAACCTATGTATGTTCATAATTGTTGCTGTTACCTTGCCATTCAACTTCTGGCACACACCATATCTTCACAATATCCCATTTTTGGTAGATTGTTGGCTACCAAGAGAGAGAGAGAGAGAGAATTTGACTATTACCAACTGAAAAATCTTCCTAGTTCATTCTTTATAATTAGGAGTAATGGTCCATTTTAAAGGTGCAAATGAACCTAATCAAGCTGAGCACAAGAGGGTTTAAGCACAACTCAAGATTGTGATAAACTTTGAACTGAAAACTAAGTTGTTGAAGATAAATCTCGATTTGAAGTAGTGCTGAGAAGTCACTACTCAATCTCATTTATCATGTTGCAATCTCTTAGTAGTACCACTCTTTCTTGTCATCTTTTTCTTTTCAAATAAACTTTGTGATCTCCTTTTCATTTGTAGCTTTTTATTCCGTTGACTTCAAACTAAGACCTCTTTCTTCTCTGGGACAGAATATTTTTTTAGAGCATGAAAGAGACTGGTGAATGGGAGAGAATGTCAGCACCTATGTAATTGGTAAGCATCCACTTTCAAACTTGTCTACACTATAGCCGAGTAAACAGCGACGAAGTATCTTTCACGAGAACATGGCCTACTGAGAAACACAAATCGCTTGTTAACAATAACAAGCATTGCTGCTGAACAGAGAACCTTGAGCCATCCTAATTATGTGTGACACATCTCGTGACCACAATGTAAACTCGGAATATTCACGCGGTATTTAAAACAGATAAAAAAAATAATGTAATTGTTATATAGGTAAATATATATATATAGTTATTTATTAATAGAGATATATTGATTGAGTAATGCTATATGAACTTAAAAATTAGACTTGATAATCTCAACCATTAATTTCACTATAGGTCCCAGCATTTATTGGAACTCACTACCTATTCAATGGTTGAGATTATCAAGTCTACTTTTAAGTCTATCTAGTATTACTCATATTGATTAATAAAACATCATTTGCATGAATTGTCATAAAAATTAAATACATGTATGTATATAAAATACAATAATATTTTCTAAATTGAGATTTGTGGGAAAGTAAAAATTTTCACTTTCCTCTAAAACATTTGGAGTACATGAGTTGGAGGGTAAAGACATGAATCCACATTGACTCTTGAAGGTTTTTCATGGATTTATCTTCAT
Organism: Ilex paraguariensis; assembly: GCA_963454935.2. NCBI lineage: Eukaryota > Viridiplantae > Streptophyta > Magnoliopsida > Aquifoliales > Aquifoliaceae > Ilex > Ilex paraguariensis. The sequence continues at coordinate 6,382 of CAUOFW020008663.1, forward strand.
CTATAAATAGAAGAAGAACTCCATCCTCCACTCAAGTTCTCAAGAAATTCTCTTAGGCCTACATAATGAGAACTTCAAGTTATAATTTTGTATATGTATATAATACATATATAGATAATATATATAGAAGAAAGAGAAGAAAGATGAAGAAAGAAGAAGAAGAAGAAATAAAAGGAGGGATGCGACGTTTGAAGGCTAAAACAATGTTTCGAATGTGCTTTGCTTTCAGTACTTTTCAGAATCTCAGTTTCTGACAGAAATTGAGATACGGGGACTTCGGTTTGTTTGATCGTAACCCACATTCGAACGTGAACTGCTTCTAATACTTTGGTAAAAATCTCAGAATCGAGATATTGAAAGTTAAGTACGTTTGAACGTGACAATCTTGTTCGAACGTGATTAGTATTCTGTTTAAAATTAGTCTCTAACAACTATATTATTGCAATCCTTTCAAAGAGTGTTCTTCTGCCATGAATTTGAAGGGTTACACTCTTTTATTAAGAGATGCATAGAACACTATAACTAGGATTCAAGTGTAAGAATAAAGAATCAACAATTTAATTCTTCTATTTTTCCCTGATTCAAAGCCTTTATATTTTATGAGTTTCTGTTTGGATTGAGTTTTGATTTCAAGATTACTAAGGAATACAGTCTTTGATAATCTTAAAGTTATGCATTCTATTATGGAGGTAAAATTTTCAAGAGTCAATCTGTATTATAAGAAATTACTATCGTGAAGATAGCGAATGTCGCGCCTTACTTAGCGATCTATCTTTTTCGATTTTTTATTTTTTGTTTTTCTACTACTTAAAATTGTTTTACCACATTGTTTTCTACAACACTGATGATATATTTACAGACATAAAACCCAAAAAGATTTGACATTTGGGGCGCGTTGCTACACTTTTGAAAAATTAGAGAGGTGTAATGGGTGCGGTTAGACTTACGATCTCCCTAGTGAGACCCTACGAAAGTGGTCTCTGGCGCCCTCACTTGTCCCCGCGCCTTATAAAAAAACAAAAATTAGAGAGCCAATATTAAACTTTTTGCCTTCGTGAAAACAAGGTGAAATCATGAAATTTTTCGGAAGACAGAATGCCATCAACCCCATTGATCATGAAATAAACCCAGAAAAAAATAAAATAAAATTGGTTTTAAACAAAAGGACTGTTATTAGGTTGCGTAGCTGGTAAGTATCAACCATTAGCAAGGAAGGGGTGCTAATCGAAATGAATTATTCAGGTTCGGTTTGGACTCAAATTTGGCTTATTTTATAAATAAGTCGAGTTTAAATAATCTTTTAAATTAATTTAAAAAATGAGTTCGACAAAATCGAATTCAAATTCGCAAAAGATCAACTTAATTAACACCCTTAGTAGAGCACAATTGAGTATAATAACAAAACATACGTCAAAAATGTTAGAATAAGGCTTTGCCAAGTTTGAGTCAATCTCGGCCCACTCAGATTCGTTGTCCCCATCAAATTAACTCAAACTTGACAAAGATATATATATATTTTTTGGGTCAATTATACAATGCCCCCTTAAACTTGTAGTCTTATTTTAATCAGATCCCTTTTGTTTAAAATTGAATAATTTAACCCCTTAATGTTTGAATAATTTTCAATTAACTCCTATTGTTAGTTGACCACTGTTAAAAATGTCTTAAATTAATAAAAAACCCATAATTACTCTTGTCTTAATATTTTGTAAAAAAAAAAAAAACCCATGTCTGGTGAAACCCAATTCCGGTGAAAAACTCAAATGTCCCCCCCCCCCCCCCGTTGAAACCGAAACTCATTCCCACCCTTCCCACAACTCCCTAATCCCTTTCCCTCCACTAAACTGACACCCAAATCTCTCCCCCCTTAACTAAAATCGAAACCCACTTTTCCCTCAACTCCCTAATTCTTCTCCATCCATTGAATCGAAACTAAAATCCCCACCTCCCTCTTGTTGAAACTGAAACCCACCCCCACTCTTCGCGCAACTCCCTAATCCCCCCTCCACTGAAACTAAAAACCACCCCCACCGAGACCCTCCCTCTTAACTGTGGATCTGGTGGTTGAGTGGTGGCTATGGTGGTTTGTGGTTGGGTGGTGGCTACAGTGGTTTGCAGCTGCATTGGTGGCTGCGGTGGTGGTTGGCTGGTTGGTTGGGTGATGGATAGAGTGGTGTTGTGGTTGAGGGGCTAGGTGGTGGCTACAGTTGTTTTTGGGTTGGTTGATTGTGGCTGCGGTGGTTTATAGGTGGGTGGGAGCTATGGTGGTTTATGTGCTGGTTGATTGTAGCTGCATTGGTGATAGTGGTGGTTAGTGGTTATGGTTGGGTGGTTTTTTGGTGACTGCGGTGGTTGTGGTTGTTGGCTGGATCATAGTTACGATGGTTTGTAGTTGGTGGCATCGGAGATTTTGGCTCAATTGGGTAAAAAAAAATGAAAGAAACTCGACATGAATAAAGGTTAAGGGTATAAAAGTAATTTTAAAATTTTTGTCTAATTAATCAGTCAACTTGTTAATTTTAAAATTTGAAGGGGACAAATTGTTTAATTTTAAACTAGAGAGTCCTAATTGAAATAAGACCCAAAGTTCAAGAAGACAGTTTGTAATTAACCTTTTTTTTCGTTTAATCAAAGATAGATTTATTTGTCTAAAATTATACCCAATAAATTTTTTCTCAATTTTTTTTAATAATATTTATCATGAATTTATATGGTAGCCAGTTTTGTAAGCGATACTCCGCTATAGACGGTGGATCTAAATCCTTTTGTCCAGCCCCTTGGTAATCCTCAGTACGATCATCTTCACTTTGATCTATGGAAGCATAAAAGGTTAAGAGAGAACAAGCATGATTGTGGGTCCATACCCTATGCATCTCCTTCAAATAGACAAATTGGTAAAAGCACAACACAAAGTGGGCCGAGACTGACAGGCCATAACATCCAATGGGTCCATATTTCAAGAGTTATGCCATGAAATCAACGTTTGGCAAATGACCCGTGACCCGTAGGCTGAATCGTTAGATCTATGGCCCATTAACCCATGGGTTAGCCCATCCTTGGGTGTGTTGGTTTGTAGGTAGCTTGGTGGCTTGACTAGAGGGCTACCAACCACAATTTTTTATTGGATAAATTGCACCAATGGTCCTTAATGTTTGTCACTAGTGGCGCTTTTGTCCCTAAAGTTCTAATTTCGTCAATTTTATCCTCAAAAGTCAAACATTGAGTCAATTTCGTCCTTGACATTAACTGTCATCACAAAAATAGATGAAATACACAATGTGCCAGTCACGTGCATATCTTCAAAGGTATTTTTGGTATTTTACAAACAAAACAGAGGACAAAATAGAAAAATAAAAAATTGGTTGCCTCCCTCCCTCTTTCTCTGCCTCAGAAATCAAAAACCTAATCCCAAACGTATATCCCCACCTTTTGCAACTTACCAAGGTTAACTGATGATTGCCACTACCCCTATTACCCTTCCACCACCACCACCACCACCACCACACACCCAAACCCCACTGTTACTACCTCCACCATAAAAAACAAATAGAAATCTCAATGACCCATACAATTTTTGACAACGAAGCAGAGATTAGAGAGAGAATCAAAAAGATAGACAGAGAATTACAATCACAATTTAATACCCAATTTAAACCTAATTTTTTATCGATCCAAAATTTGAGGGTCTGATACTCAGAATGATTGATGAGCAATTTTGGGGTTTTGTGCTTTGTGTGCTAAGGTTTGAGATAGGGAAGATGTGTTGGGTTTGAGGACGACAGATGCAAGAATGTAGAGAAAAGGATTTTGTGGTTTTGAAGGGGAAGGGCGAGTAAAGGCATAAATTGGAGAGTGAGAGAAAGAGAGAGAACCTGTGCAAGCACCGAGAGGGAGATTTGGTTGTCATGGTGGGTGATGTGATCGGTGTCAGCATCCTTGAGACAGAGATGTGCTCCTTGTGTGTCACATGGAGGCTAGGGTTTAGAGATAGAGAAAGGGTTACCTTGGGATAAAAAGGGTAAATGCATCACATGGAATAGTTTTGTCTGGGAAAAGTGAGCACAAGAAGACAAATAGATAAGAAAAAAAAAAGAAAAGAAAAGGAGGAAGAAGAAGATGCATGTTTGGGTGGTATGTCTAATATTGTCTAGATAGAGAATAATGTTGATTGGATGTATAGATTATTGTAAAATACTAGAAATACCCTTGAAGATATGCACGTGATTGACACATAATGTTTTTCGTCTATTTTTGTAATAACAGTTAGTGCTAAGGACTATATTGACTAAATGTTTGAATTTTGAAGACGAAATTGAAGAAATTAGAATTTTTGGGGATGAAAGTGTAATAAATGACAAACCTTATGAACCATAAGTGCAATTTACCCATGATTTTGTTGAGCATGTTACTGTTTTTATTAATCATGTTATTGTTTTTGTTAAATATGTTACTATTTTTGTTAAATATGTTATTATTTTTATTGAACATGTTACTATTGTTATTTTTAAAAAATATTAATATTAAATGTTGCTATTTTTTATGTTTATACTATTTTTTTGTGTTTAAATGATATTATTTTTTATATTTAAATGATAACTTTTTTTTTTTTAATTTGAATGTTACGGTATATATTTATAAATATATATATGACAAATATATAGTCATAACCTATATATGGATATAAATAGATATGAGGGAGAAATTTTTTTAATATTAATCAAACTCGTAAAATTTAACAGTTTTTAAGTTTTAGTTTCATTTCACTTCTAAAGGGAAGATATAGTCTGGTAAAATTGACAAAAAAAGGTCTTCATAACAAATAAATTTTTTTGGCGAATTTAAGTTCAAATAAATCTATATAAAGGAACCGACCTCCAAATTTATCAAAAAATTAAATCAAGCCCAGGTAGTAGTACTCTGAAAACCGATTAGGCTAACCCAGTGGTCAGGGCCATGGCCGTGTTCTTTTGAGATGGCTAGATGGGCCTAACGACTAGCCAATGACCCAACTACGCAGCCCATTGCCAAGCCCTTTATGAGTCTCAAAACATAGTGAAGAGAACGACTTTTGGCATGCATTAATGGAGATCTTAGTCATAAATAAGCCACGAAACACACATGATTTGAAATTGATAAGCTTAGTGAATGATTTTATGGTTTCCACATGGTTCCATTTAGCAATGCCCATTGTAATAAATGCAAAAGGAGATAATCTTATGAATTGTTTAAGTGATTCAAATTCTCCCCTCAAATGTAGAGCAATGTTTTATAAGAATATAATTTTATCGACCTAATGAATTATTTTCATTGAATTGACAGTGTCTCAATACTAATTAGGACCCGTGACCAATTCAATGAATATGATATATCAGGTCAACAAATTAACTGTAAATAGTATTTTTATGTTGCATTATTGACAACGAATTAAAGCAAAAGACACTAAATTCAAACAAGCAATATACGGTAAATGTTGATTCTAGTATGAGGTTTTCATCTCTTGTCACCGTGCGTCATCTCATTAACTATTCTTAGTATTAGTGAATGACTCACATATATATGACATGTCCCACTTTAATTCAAGGTTTCTGATTTATCTAAATAATATCTATATCTATATATATATTAAAAAGAGTCTGACTCCAATAAAACAGAAAAAAAGTCAACTTAAGTATATATGCACCGGCTTGCTGTTGTCCAAATGTGGTTGAGAGTTCAAAAAAGAAAGTGGGAGCTGGTGTAACTCAATTAATGCTTATACGACCAAGTCCTATGCTTGTCACCTTAGTAACTACTCGGATTTTATTTAGTAATAAATTTTCTTAATTTATAATTATTGATAACCCGACCCAAATCAGCCGGATACAACTCAACCCACAAATCACAAAAAAGAAAAAAGAAAAAAGATATGATTAATAGAATGAATTGCCAACTACACTTAAAAGAAACTATTTTAAGCACCCTACAATATATTTTCGTCAATTTTCACATTAATACATCGTCCACCATAATAAAATCCAACATATATATATATATACATACACACACACACACACAAAAGTCTCCCACTAATAATATTGAGCAAAATTAAAAGATACAAATCATACTAAAACAAATGTATGTAAGAGAAGATTAGGATAATTAGTTTTTTGTTTGATACTCTATACCAATACATTGCAGGTAGGTCTCTCGAAATTAGAGTTGGCAACTTTCAAACGTAAATATTAGTCAATCAACACAAAATTACTATCAACAAGTCCAATTCATGATCAAATTTAACTCGTCAAGTCTATTTAATAAATGTGCAAATATAAACCCAATTAAACATGACAAAAGTCTGACCAACCACGATATGAAACTAATTATACACGACTAAAAATCGATCGGATATAAAGTAAACTAATTTTGACGAGAAACAAGCTGAATACAATATAAGCCTAACATCACCAACCCATTGCCGACCCTATTCGAAATTAAGGCATAATAAAGTCTGAAAAAGTACTAGAAAAATCAATTGTGTTGTTGACATTGAAGACAGTGAGTGATCTAAATACACAACCATGGAGAACTATCCAAGAAATTAGGACACTATCACATTAATGGTTGGTGGTGTGGCTTGACCCACTGAATTTAATGTTTCAGCTTAGTCCTACCGAGTAACATGGGTCTGCATAGAGACTACCAATGAGCAGTTATGAAGATTGAAGAAGGTCAATAACTCTTAATATCATCACATGATAGACGAAGAAAATTTAGTGGGTATTAGATGGATACAAGCTGTCTTTGCCGATCTCCTGTTCAAAGAGAAGTAGGAATTGTAATTTTTCATACTATATGACTACTTGATAAAGAAGGGAAGTTATTTTTTTTTCCGGAAAGTTTAATATTTCATTGATACAAAAGACATGTGATGTACATCTGTAAATAAAAACAACACAGCAAATAATTGGAACAAAGACCAATTCCACAAGTTTCAATTCTGAATGGGGGTGCGAACCATCCACAATCTCATGAGACTCAAACCATAATTAAACATCTAATATGAAGCTGCCATATTCGAACTAATGACCAATTTTGAGGAGATTGCTTAACTTCAGGGATGCTACCCTGTCTCTATGTGTTTGTACAATTATCTCGAGTATGGAGTTGGGATCTTTGAACTGATTTTGGTGAAGTCTACTGATGAGACATTTTCGAAATACTTCCAAGATGAAGACACGTGTCCTCGGTGTCACTGATCCTTGTTATCGAGATCACGTACCCATCGGGTCACAAGTCCCCTCTATCCCGAGGTACTTATCATGGGATCGAGTGACATTCAGTACGTTTTTATATACCGACACGTACTCTCGGTCTGATATGGTACATCGGTCGCTAGGCCTCCCCCTCTCGGATTCAAGATGTATCTATTCCTCGGTTCCGAGATGTATCTCTTCCTCGGCTCCGAGATGTACCTCTTCCTCGGCTCTGAGATGTACCTCTTCCTCGGTACCGAGATGTACCCCCTCTCATCCAGGATGAAGTTCTTTGCTCCAGCAGAGGCTATTGATGCACTGGTCACTAGCCTAGGCTAGGCTAAGTTAGCTATCATGACCTCGTCTTACACAATTGGTGTCAGAAGGCACAGGAAGGCAGGAGCCACAGCCAATGAGGAATGGACGCGTGGCATATTGTGTCACATCAGAGACAGAAAGACCGCATGACCTTACTGACACGCGACTTGGAAAAACAAGCATTTAATTACACAATTCCCTTGACGAGACTGCATTCAATACGGTAAGGCTCAGAAGTGAAAGGCAATAAATGTCTCTAAGGCTGGGCATTTATTGCATCCTCCCCGAGAGGAGCTCATTGAACCGTCGGCAGGCCGATGACACGGTCTTGATTGCTCGGGGTCCCGAGCAGTTAAGAGAGAAAACATTCCTCATAGGAATCAGTGCGCACGTTGCCTGTATCTAATGATCACCTACTGACCACACTGACAGCAATCATGAGTATTTGAGGTATAAATACTCCTCACTAAAGGCAAGGAGAAAAAGGTGAAACTTTTGTTACAAACTATACTCAGTGTTTTCTTCTTCTCTCTCTCAAAAACTGACTTGATCGTCGGAGGGGATACACCGGAAAACACTCCGGCGCCCTTCTAATTTGTTCTTCTTTGTTTCAGGAACCTTTCTTCAGCCTTACTTGATCGTTCCTTTGATCTGCGAGGGTCTCCCATTACCGTTCCAGGTTACCACCGGATCTCACAGGTTGTTCCAAGCAGCGTGGTTGACTACTCAACTGACTCACTCGAGTTCACCAAGGGAGAGATCTATTCTCGTTTTTATATTGTCCCACCCCTTCTTGAAGAACTCCTTGCTATTTTCTTCTAGAGCGGGGAGCACGTCATCGGAGAACTCTTCTCGGAGTTGCTCCTCGGACTTCCTGTCCTGTGCCTCAGCCCTAATCTTGTCCAGCTCCTGGGTCAGAGCCAGACAGCTTTCCTCTGAACCAACAGCCCTCTCCTCCGCCGCAGAGAGCCGCTGCGTCTACTCTGTGATCCTCCCCTCAGCGTCAGCAAGGGCAGCACTAAGCTTTTCAGTGCCGACCTTAGCCAACTCGGCATCCTTGAGGAGTTGCTCGATTTGAGCAGCCTGCCCTGCGAGGGTGGAATCCCTGGCAGCTACGTCCTCCTTGGCACTGGCAAGGGCACCCTCCGCTTCTTTCTTCTGCTCTCGGACCCGCTAGAGGTCCATCCTAGCCCCATGATACCGCGCCGTTATTATGGAGATCTGTTGGGTGGCCTGCAAAGGAAAATGCATGTCACTAAAAGGAAAAACGGCTAAAAAAAAAAAAGACTGAAGCAAAGATAAAATTTACCACCAGGAAATTCTGGATAATAGAGCGAAACAACATGTTCGTTGATCGCCCCTGTGAGCCACCATGTCGGCCTCGAAATGCAGCGTCTCACTCACTGCATTGGCGACATGGGGGTCCTGCAAAATGGAGTCGTCGACCCTGATCACTCGGTTCATGTGATTAGTGGCTCGAGGATTCCACTCCGCGGCTTCCACTGTCGGCGGAAGGGGAGGAGGAGTCTGTGTTGCCGCTGCTGCTGTTGTTGCTGCTGTTGCTGTTGTTGCTGAGGAACAAGGGGCAACCCATGGCCTCTCCCACTTTGATGCTGAGCGGAGGGGGCCCTGGATCCCCTGCCAAGGCCATCGTGCCTATGTTTGACCCTCCTCTCCTCCTCTACCTGAGGATCCCGGTCACACACTTGACCCGACTAACGATTCTTGAGGATGGGGTGGCGCTGGTCCCTACAGATAGGGCCCCACTGGTCGATCCTCGTCCCCTCCCGGCAGCGAGGGCTTGTCTCTGCCTTAGGAACCCTAGATCAATGCGGGGCGTGCTGGACATAGCTACCTCGAGGGCGTCCTCGGCGTCTAGAGATTGTAGGATTTGGAAGTCCGGCCACGAATCTCTCCTCGAAGTCCCCACCTCGGCGTGCGAAGGATCCAAGTCCTCTCTGACCCCAAGCTCTTCAACTATACCCTCTACTTCTGCCTCCGAGGCCCGGTCAGGGTCTTCTTCCATGTTCTCCTCGACTTCTTGTCCCACCGCCTGATCGAAGAGTTCAGACCACCGCGAAGACTCAAAAAGCTGGGGAAGCTGTGAAAACTTCTTATATCCGGGAGTATAATTCAGGAGGATGTGGGCAGCCCGGTCGAGCCCGTCGTCACCAGTGAATCTCCAAACAGTGACTAGGTCCGTAAAGTTCACCAACGACCGGGGTGGAGGAGCTGTTTCCCGAGGGGAGATGTCTGCACAAGCAAAAAGAGGGGAGTGGGTCATGAGCACGTAGAAAATCTCAGAAACAAAATAATAAACCCCCGAAGGAACCAACGTACTTGTCGTTCTCCATTCCAAAGGCATAACAAGCCGTCATATCAGGACTGGCACCTCTCTGCAAGATCCCTTGAAGATGAGTAGGTCATCCTTGTACCCCTTATCC